>CM040244.1:104099513-104455602 GCA_022545495.1 Chrysanthemum lavandulifolium
AAAATTATAGAAAGAAATGTGATTTGCTTGATTCTGATGTATAATAATTCCTCCCAAAATTGGACCGAAAATGTTTAATTTCTATAGACTTTACTAATAAAACTTGAGAACTGAGCATAATTGTGAAAATTAATTGTAACACCCAATTTCTAAACACTTGAGGAATTGTGAAGAAACTAATGTTAAAAATGATTTCCACACTTATAAGTGCGTACATTTGTTAAATTTCTCTACACTTAATGTGATTTTTTTAAAACGGTTATAAGTGTGGAAAGTCTATTGTTCTACAATCATTGTGATTCTACTTAATAAAGCAGCTCAAATCATTGTGATTCTACTAAAAAATAAATCGTTATAACCCCTAAACCAGAAAACTAGTGATGAATTACTTTAGGTCATAACGAATCAAGAACATAAACAAAATTAATAACAAAGCTTAAGTCGGTTGGAATCAGGACGACCATAATCCAAAAGTTCATTAAAAGACATAACCTGAAAATAGATCATTAAATTCTAAACTAACAATTATCATCATGACGTCATTAATAGATCAATAAACCCTAACAGATTTACCGTAATTGCAAAAGGTTTTATATTCACTCTATTGTCGATTATTGTAACATATTGGGTTTCACAAACACATCAAATCATGATCAAATGGGGCGTATACAATAAGGTTTTAGAGAGAGAAATAGTTAGAGGTTTGAGAACTTAGTGAGAGAAAATGAAAGTATTATTATGAGCTCCAACTCTCTACCTTGGGAGGTAGAGAGTATTTATAGTCTTACATAAAGCGCCACCCACGGGTCGTGGATCGGGCATACTGTGGGTAAAGACCGTCCGTCCTCCACGGTGTTACTTAACTAAATACTATTTAACTTTAAATAACTACGACTACGAACTTTCTAACGATTACATATACTTGAGGTGACCGACACTTTAATAACTGGATTTACTAAATCCTAACAATCTCCCCCTAATGGAGGTCACCTCAAATTACAATGAATAAGAACAAATATTACATTAGGATTGTTCTTGGATTCTTGTTAAAGTTCTTAGCTCTGAAGCTCGTAGTCTTTGATTCTTCATTTTAGCATGTATGGATAATCCAAGTGGAGGTCTTTAACTGATCCACGTGATAATGAGTGTTGAGCCAGCTTTGAGATCATCAGCTACCATAAATCTCTGACTCTTCCTTTGTAGTGTTGGTATTATGTGATGTTGTGACATTTTGGACCGACATGCTCACATTCTGGATCATGAAATCTTTTCATCAGAGTAGCGGAAGCATGGAGTGAAAATATCAGAGTCATTGATGCACTTATCATGATTTCCTTAGAGATGAATGTGATGAGTGAGCATGCGGCTATGGATTGACCTCTCCATTCTCGATCACCGCAAGCGTCGGACGTACACCGCATACAACGATTAGCAATAAAGTGCACGAAAGTGTCTTTGATCACTTTCGTTGAATTGAGGAACACGCCCATGGTTCCCCGTTGATCGATCTTCGTTAGGAACATGTTTTAATTATCAAGTGTAGGTCATTTCATTTATAATAGGTCGTTAATTAATATGGTTTATAAATGTTTGTAATTGATTTCACGACTCATGTAGTAAGCCCATGAGTCATGATAGAAGGTTCTTCTAGAACCAATGGGAAACACCCTACTTATGTAATCACTATAAATACCCCCTCCTGAAGGGATAGGGTTGTTGGTTCTAATTGCAATTATCATTTCATTAATCCTTCATTAGTTCCTTCACTTTCTCTCACTAAACTTTCTCTCTAGAAATACATATTGTTGTGATAGAATGGTGACCTAACAAGTGGTATCGAGCCGGGTTTTATAATGCTTGTCCCGAACCACGAACCGTAGGAGGCGATTACTATAAGCAAGTCATGCCGATGGCATATAAGGATGAAGCGAGAGGGAACTCGGTGAAACTCAACAAGGTTTTATGGCGGATACTCTTTCGGATGATGAATATGAAGATTTGGAAGCAAATCTGCAGTTGTTTTGATGGCAAATATGCAAGAACATCATATCGATCAAACAAATAATGGACCGGTCTATGACACGACGGTCTATCTCGTGCGACACTAATATATGCCTCATAAATGCAATTGTGTCGCATACGCATCGATGAGCGACAATCTGTTCAACATGAATCATTATTTAATCATAATGAAGTTGATCAAATTAACCCGTGGTTACATTTGATGACCTAAGTGATGATGAAAATAATGCATATTGAACAGTGAAGCAATTCATGGTCAGTTTCGAATATCTCAATTCATTATACCGCCATTGCAAGCCAAAGCGAAAAATGTAATGAGATAAACCAAAACCTTAGGGTCGAGATTACTTCCTTGATCGCTGAACTTGAGAGTTGTCGAAACGAATAAATGATTTTGAAACAAAACCATTCGAGAAACAAGTTTTGAAGTGGCCTTTCAAAATCTTACGTTAACGAACAAAATCTTTAACATCAAATGCATGAAATTGTTAAGTCAAATAACGAAAAGATTTCTAAAATTGAACAAGAAAAGTTTGAACTTGGTAAAAACATTGAAAATCTTCAAACGGAACTTTCAAATACTAAACAAGATTTTTCAAAAGTCGGTCAAATTTTTACGAATTCAAGAAGAAATCTAAGAAACGCATTGATGATCAAATCGAGAAATTCTTCGATTGGAAAGACGGTTAAAAGATTTTGGTCTTGTTGTATATAAGATTGGTCACCAAGAAAGCATTGAAATGTCAACTTTACTTCCGAGTCTGATGACTCAAAACGTTTTGCTCTTGGGTATAATCACCCACGTTTTCTTCACACACTCTCAAGGACATGCCCAAATTGTATAGTGCTCAATGTCTTTTAGATCCAAGCATGCAACTTGTTGTATTTGATTGTGAGGAACAATGGGCACAAGATGATCAAGTCGCTAAACATGCGACAAAATGGAATTTTACCATATGATTACACAAGAGAAAATGCGTCTTACAAACTAAATGTCATTTCAACACCATCGTATAATCTTCTCGAATTAATCGAGGCATCTTGTGTTGAAGGCCCCATTCACAATGTTGCACAAATAAATGGTCCTTACCGTCCTCTTGCAAAAGCAACTCATTGCCAAAAACTCCAAAATCTTGTTTAGTATTACGGTACTTTCAAACATTTATGGAAGATATTTCGTTTTAGAAACGGAAATTGAGAAAAATTAAGTTAAAAGCATCTAATTTTCAATGCTGCTTATGCAAGAGAGCAACGACAAATGTTTCAAACCCAAATCTCACCTCATGTCGCACATTTGCGTCTGTGCAACACACCGGAAAGGGAACTTCAACAAGAGGTGACTTCAATGATTGAAGCTTTTAACACACTTGAAAACTCTGTTTCACAAGAACAATGCAAAACCAAGATCTTCAAAATGCCTTTGATCAATTGTTAGAAGATGCTCTTTACGCTAATATTTCTTTTGTGGTTATATATTGTGAATTTGCTACATGAATGATCTTGTGTTAATCACCGAGAATCTCAATATGGTTCAAACGTTGAAATGGACAATCGGATGTTAAGACATGAAATTGAGAAATTAAAAGAGGAAAATGAAAAATGTTTTCACAAAATGATGATGTCCAATCTAAACTTTCAATGGAGATTTACGAACTTAAACGAAGACTTCAATGGTGTCGGTCTAAGACAATTGAATCAAATTTCTTTACAAAATCACATGGAAAAGGTGTCTTTGAATCGATCGCGAATTTCAAAAGTCGAATTTCTTGATGATGAAAATGCATTGTTAAAGTGTCAAATTTTCAAATATGAACAAGAGATTGCACAAGTCAAACAGGAATATAAACGATTTTTGATTCTCTCAAAAGCTGTTCGCTTCGGCGTCAAAAGAACTTGATCACCATATTGAATATACTCGACAAATGTTGGGTGACCAAGGAAGATTAAATTCCATAATTCAGATAAAAACACATCATCATTGAGCTTAAAGAAAAGTTAGCTAAACAAGAAACTAGCAAGTCTAGTAAAACAAAAGTGATTGCTCTGGCATGTATATAATTGATAAAACTCGGGGAACTAATTTGCTTTCTTCCACTTCTACGGAATAGTTCGTCTACTAATGTTAGAAGATCCGAGAATAAGAGACAACAAGAAAATACTAGGATCTCGCAACATAGAAAGAGCACTCGTCCGACATCGTAGTAGAAGTTCATCTTAGAAATCGAATAAAAATCATGTTGCATCGCTTTAGATTCAAATTTGGCAAATTGTAATTCTAATGTCGGTGTAACGAATGATAAGTCTGTAAACGTTTCAAACGTTAATGCTTCTTGTGTTTTTGTCGTAAAAGTATGATGTCCGGTAATCATGGAAAATGTGTTGCAAATTCTCATTAGCTCGTTCTAAGAAATCTATTCTGGCCCTCCTCTAGGTCCACTATAGTTGCAAAATCAAATTTAGGGAAGGTGCAGTGTAGCTTCGAGAAATCGTGACACACCCATTCTCGCAAAAACATCTTCTAAGAAAGTGTACTCACCTAGTGACTTCACTAAGATCAAAGCGAGAAATAATTGGTTATGGCAACAATGGTTGCGTGCGTACTGCTTTCTATCATACCACCCTCTTTGTCTTCGTGTGTTGCGGTGATTCAACTTGTTCTGTAGATTGTTGATAGCGGATGTACCGAGCATATGACAGCAATCTAAAGTCATAGTAAATTTTGTTTCAAAGTTCATCGGTCTTGTCAGTTCGGAATGATCATTTCTTTGCAATAATGGGATATGGAGATTATGTTAATGGAAACATAGAGATCGATCGGGTTTATTATGTTGAAGGTCTTGGACACAATCTTTTCCTAAGTTGGACAATTCTGATGCTTGATTTGGAAGTTGCGTTTCGCTCCAACACATGTTACGTCACGTGATTTGGAAGGACATGATTTACTCACCGGCAATCGAGCACAAATCTTTATCGATTCCTATGTCCGATATGATTGCATCTTCACCAATTTGTCTTCTCTCAAAGCAACTTCGACAAAATCATGGTTATGGCATAAAAGGCTCTCTCATCTAAACTTCAAAACCATGGTGAACTCGCTCGTCATAAGTTAGTTGATGGTCTTCCAAGGTTCCGATACACCAAAGATCATTTATGTTCGACAGTGAACAAGGCAAGAGCAAGAGATCTAACTTTCCTTCAAACCGTAACCAAGTTCTCACCATGTTCTTAATTTGCTTCATATGGATTTATGTGGCCCCATGCGTGTACAAAGTGTGAGCGGAAAATGTTACATTCGGTTATTGTTGATGATTATTCACGATGGACTTGGGTCTATTTTCTCCGAACTAAAGATCAAGCTCCAACAATGATTATCACCTTTCTACAAAGATTCGAGTTCAACTCAAAACAATGTCCGCGTTATACTAAGCGAGACAATGGGCGGGTTCAAAATCAAACACTTCGTGCATATTTTGAGAAAGTTGGAATCACACATCGACCTCGATTGCTCGTACTCTCGAACAAAATGGTGTTGTTGAAAGACGAAATCGAGCGTTAGTGGAGGATGCTCGAACGATGTTGATTTTCTCACAATTACGGATTTCTTGTGGTGAAGTTTTCAACCGCATGTTTTACTCAAAACCGTTCCATCATTCATACGCCATAATAAAACTCCCTATGAGATTGTTCACAACCGCAAACCCGATATCGATATTTTCATGTTTTGGTGCACTTTGCTATCCAAAAATGATCGTGATGATATTGGTAAACTTCACCGAAGTGACATTGGAGTGTTCATTGGTTACTGTGAAAATTCGAAAGGATTTAAAATTTGGAATCGTCGAACTCGACAAATGATGGAAACCGTTCATGTCAACTTTGATGAGCTTACCGATATGGCTTCGAGCAAAATCGCTTAGGACCCGCATCCAACCGTCTAAACTTTCCTTTCTTCATCAGCTGTTCCACCCATGGAATTCACTCGTCAACAATTGGAAACTTTGTTTGCTCCTCTGTTTGATGAGATTCACGAAAGTAGTGCTCGGATGTATCATTGTTTCCATTGCACACCGATCATAATCCAATACCCGATACACTGCTCCAACAACAACAATGTTGCACGGATGCACCTCGAATGATTCTCAATCAACGAAGAACACATTGCATCCAACACTAACACGGTGATGAATCACAAAATCAGTTTCGGACCCGCACTTTAGCAATGGCTTCTAAGTACAACAGCTTAGGACCCGTTTCTCACTGTCTAAAACATAATGATCCATCAGCTGCATCACTATTGTACTCAATCGTCAAGAATTGGAAACTTTGTTTGCTCCACTGTTTGGAGATTCTTTAGAAAGACGTGCTTCAGTTGTATCTAATATTTCCGCTGCACAACTTGATAATATTCTAATTCTAGATACACCCTGAATCTACAACAATAATCGTTGCTGGAGATGCACCTTCAATCGAATCTCTGATAACAGTAGATCAAACTGTTTCCAACAACAATGACACAGCTGATGATCAACATAATGAACAAGTTGAGAAGTTTTATCAGCAGTTGATTCTCACGAGATATTTTTGGTACTTCACACCTATTCGATTAATTGCACATACATGGTTTCGATGTCTCCAATTTCATCATCAACATACGTGGTGTATGTTTCGATTCATTGAAAACATCGAGGGGAGAGAGTGTAGGTGATCATTGGTTTCTTGTTTTCCACATGCTTCTTTGCGAAACCCAATGCCTTCATGAATTTCTTCAATTAGAGGAAGAAATGAGACGATTTATGGTTAAAATTTCTCAAGTTGGTGTTATTGTCTCACTTTCACGGGTTTTCTTGTGAAGTTACCCAAATATGATGTTATGATGCCTCACACGGTCATTTTATCGAGTATTTGCATATACAGTTGATTAGTATTCGATGAACCGCAACAATCGGGGAGTCATTTCATTTCGCCTTTCGTGGTTTGTTTGGTGTGATGTGTCTACATACGTACAAAGACATTGTTGATTTCAGGCATGTTTCCCTCGAACGGACTTTCTGCAACAAGTCAGATTCTCTTGTGTGGTTTTTCGCTCTTCAAATTCACGCATCTTGAAAACTTTAAAAGTTAGAAGAAATGTCTACTACATCAAAGTTTCGAATTTGCGGAAAATGGTTGTTAGTTTAAGGGGGAGCTGATCTTGAAACATCGTCAATTAGGGAGAGATTAATTTTTTTTAATACTTATTACATTTTTTCCCTAAATGGCTTGTGCACACATATCAGTGTACAACCCGTACTTGTAATGAAAGGACCCTGTGGTACGCATCAGTGCCACATTCCTATAAAAGGCGAAAACTTCTTCTTTGTTGAGTAAAACTTATCAAAACTTTCATTTTCAAAGTTTTGCTCAACGAACAAGTACTTCCTTATGTTTTCAAAACTTCAAAAGTTCGTATCACTTGTTGAGGGGGAGTATTTGCGAAAATCTTTGCTCAAAATCAAATGTTCTTGAAATCCGTTTTTTTTCACCCCAAACAAATTCTAACACCTCAAAAAGCATATTTTAATCAACATGTTTTCAAAAACAACATTCATATGCTATTTTTGAGAGGGGAGGAATGTGATTAAAATTGTTGATCAGGAAGTTATGGAATCTCATAACGTGCTCGACTCAGATATCACCAATGAATTGACGATCTTTGAAAAGATTTGTCTTTCAAGACTTATCTTAGTAGAATGTACCAATCCGAGACACTCTTGATTGACATGAACTTTGACGGGTCTAACCTTCTTTTTCAAGGAGTGTTTACATCTTCAAAGTAGTTATTAGAGCTAGTTGTCACCTAAAAGCTGATAATGGAACTCTTTAACTATACAACGTAACTGTGTCTCGCGGGAATTGTCTATCAAGAGTCGATCAATTCAAAGTCGAGCTCTACCCTCACTTGTGCGATTTCGGTCAAAACTCATAAGCACATGTGGAGGGTATTCTGAAAAACAAAAACTCTCAAGGTGTTACCTAAACATGTTTATCATCATAAACATCTTGAGATATTTTCAAGAAAAGGTTTTGTGGCAACATAGGATAGTTATGGAGTTAAAAGGTGACTAAGTTTAGGAATAAACGTTCTATGATCCGCCAGAGCCGGAGGGATCTACCCAAGGACACCACAAATAGTTAGTATTTAGAAGTCCTTAGGTATGATTGAAAAAAGGAAAAATGAGAATCATAGAAAGAAGGAGTTGAAGAATTAAAAGAAAAGTTAAAGAAAGGGTAAAAAGAAATAGCCCTCCAAATTATTCAACTTAGGGCGGACACGGGTTCAATTCATATGCTCTTGGTTGTCACAAGATGACACCGTATTGAAGACAAGTCGTCATGGACCCGGTGTGTAATGCACTAAACCTTCTAAGCTACTCAAGTTCTCTCAAAAGAGCTTGTTTCATTCTCCTGGGAACCCTCGTAATCTATCGACTCTCTCTTAGAGATTGTTGGTATTGAAGAAGGAGACCCTCTCCCTAGTCTCCGCTCGGGAAAATCAAAACACACTAATCGAGTCTAGAGCCATGAGATTCATCAAAAGATCTCTTAGGAACAATTATATATTTCATCACTTGTTGTTCAAACAATAAGGACACAGTGACATTTTTCGAGTCCCACGCAGATCTTAGCAATGCCGTAACATTTATGAGGATTCACAATTGTGATCCTCGGTGATTGAATGGAAATTCTGCCGGGGTCAACATCAAACGGCCACGGCGGCGGGTCACTTCGGTAACTCCTTGTGGGTTACGCTTAGTGTGTCTCAAACGGTCTGATCGTGGGTGATGCTTGGTGTACCTCGACTCATCCGAATCTGTAGGTGTATTTCGGTACATCGCGTTATCTCACTTGTGGGACTCGGTTCGAGAACGACCTTTGTGAGAATTAGAGATGTGTTTTCACACTATCTTTGTTAACACTTCAAGTTCAAACTTGTAAGTACTGGATTATTTCTAACCCATGTTTTATGTTTTCTTCTTATGGATGCTCACGGGTGGGAAAGATCGTGCGGACTTTTCACATGCTTCTACCAACATCAACACTAATTGAAAGTTCTCTCAAAAGCAAAGAAAATTTCAAAAGATTCTACATCAAAGTCAAAGAATCGCAGTTATGAGATAAAGATCAAAGTTAAAGATGTTGATAAAGGCGATTTCTGGCCGATCACAACAACAAGAACAAAGAACAAAGATGCAAAGAATCAAAGACGTCACAAGCCATGAGCGCCAAAGAAGTTCAAGGCGCCAAACAACCTAAGCAAGACAACAAATGATGACCAACCCTTAGGGAGATTGTTAGGAACATGTTTTAATTATCAAGTGTAGGTCATTTCATTTGTAATAGGTCGTTAATTAATATGGTTTATAAATGTTTGTAATTGATTTCACACTCATGTAGTAAGCCCATGAGTCGTGATGAAGGTTCTTCATAACCAAGGAAACACCCCTACTTATGTAATCACTATAAATACCCCTCCCTAGAAGGGATAGGGTTGTTGGTTCTAATTGCAATTATTATTTTCATTAATCCTTCATTAGTTCCTTCCACTTTCTCTCACTAAAACTTTCTCTCTCTAGAAATACATATTGTTGTGATAGAATGGTGACCTAACAAGTACAAGTATTGCACGTGATCGGTATAATTCAAGAATTTCCTTATGAGGTTTCGCAATGCTCTAGTTGTTCGAAACCGAACGTCTCAAAGAAGACAACACGGAATGAGTAAACCAGCGAATTGAGATTCACTGATTGATGAAAATGATTTGAAAACAACCGTGTATTAAATATAAAGGTTTTTTGCAATACAACGAAGGTTTTATGGAAAATCAATTATCAATCATAAATATCCTTTTTGATTTTGAAAACATAATACACAGTCGACGTGCTAAAGAAAAGAATTTTTGAGCACACCAACTGGTTTTTCAAAGGAATCCGTCAATCCATTTTCCTGGACAAGGAAAAATTCAATTTTGAATCGCTCCATTGATGAAGTACAGATGAAACAACAAGTCTTGGCAATACCACAAAGATAATGCGTATGACTCTCAAAATATATTCTCACATTCCACATTGTGTAAAACTGTGAGTCTTCAAGGATGATGTGTCCTAATGAGATTTATAGATGATCTCGTGGCTCTAGACTCAATAGTGCACATTTGGTTTCCTATATCGGAGACTAGGGAGAGGGTCTCCTTCTTCAATATCAACAATCTCTAAGAGAAAGTCGATAGATTATGTGGGTTCCCCGTGAGAATGAAACAAGTCCCGTTTAAGAGAAACTTGAGTAGCTTGGGAAGTTTAGTGCAGTGCGTCACTAGGTCCATGACGTCTTGTCTTCAATACCAGTGTTACCTTGGTAACCACCAGTAGCATATGAATTGAACCGGTTTTACGCCTAAGGTTGAAAAATTGGAGGCTATTTATTTTCACCCTTTTCTCATTCAATTCTTTTCATTCTTCAACCCTTGATGCTTACCGAGACTTCATAACTAGAACCTTGTTGGGTTTATTCCAAGATTAGCTCGGTCTCGGTCCATTACTCTTCCCATATCTCACTTTTGTCCTTTTTCATCATACCTAAGGACTTCTACACTATCTAGGGGTTGTCCTCGGTAGATCCCTCCGGCTCGGCGGATCATGGGAACTAATACCTAACCTTATCATCCTTATATCACCATACATAAAGTAAATTTGGTCGGTCTTATTTGGTATTGTTCATCCGCCATTGGAACCAATTGAAAACCATTTGAAAATCAATCCGAGATACTTGTGATATATTATCAAAGCATTTTGTACCGAATTGTTTTTGATATTTTTAGAAAAAGAGCTCCCCTCAACATGTGCATCATGTATTTGAAATCGTTTTGGCACACGGAGGCAAGAGGAAGGATTAACTTCTTTGATTACCATTTTCTAAAAGATATCAACATCACTTCCCGATCAAATCAAGTAGATAAAGCATATTGGGAAGGATGAGGTTTTCATAAGTTTGCTCCCCTCAATATGTGCCTCGAGGTTTGAAAGAGTTTTTTACATATTAGAAGGAACCTGCACTTAGAGACAAATCAATAACGTTTCTATTCTTTGTGGTTTAAAAAGATGCTCCCCCTCAACATGTGCATGGAAAATTTGAAATCGTTTGGAACATATGGGAGGAAAGCTTGCTAAACACTTATGAAACCATTTATTGAATTATCAGTTTAAATCCAATTTAAATCACAAATTCTCCCCCGATCACAATTTTCAAATCATTTGAGAATTTTAATCTCTGTAGATTTAAATTGATTTTGAAAGCTTTTGAGGGGATATGTGACTTGATTATGAGAAACATTTAACCGATAAGGATCAAGTTTGAGACTTTAGACTCCAAAGATTAAACATGTTTGAGTATCTTTTGAAAACATAGTAATAACAAAGTTCTTGTACCAATTGTATACAATATTGTAAAACATTGTTCTTTTGATTATTCAAGAGTAGACCTTTCTCGATTACGTGCCAATTGTTTGAAAAATACTCTTTTGATTGAAATCATTCTCCCCTCAATCAATGACATATGTTGTTGATTGAAGGATAGAGATTTTGACAAATGAAAAGCCCGGATGATTTTCAAAAGTAGAGTCCGAAGCATTTTCAAAGCAATTTTGTTTTCATTAGATGACAAATATTTTTCAGAAGAATCATTTGAAGGAAAAATATTTGAAAGGAAACATTTGTCTTTTTAATGACAAACATTTGTTTTTAGAATCAGAGCATGAGGTTTGAAGATTTAAGATAAAGCATGGCTCTATTCTTTCTTTGAAAAGTGGGTTACTGCTTGAAATGACAATAAACCATAGTTTCACTTTCTCCCAAAAATATTTTTTGATTTTTTGATTTTTTTTAAACAAATTATGTACATTCGAAGAACATCTAAAAACCCGTGACATTCTTTGAATGTCAACACAAAGTCCATAGATGATATCGAACAAGGAAAACATGACAAAATAACAATAATTTTTGGGATTTTTCAAGATTTTCTAATTTTTATGGATTTTTGAAAGTTTTATAATTTTCTATTTGCTTTTTGAAGGTTTTGTAATTTTGTATTTTGATTTTTCGAATAAATATTTACAAGAGATGGATGAAGAAAGACCTTTACTCCTCGTCTTCCTCTTGAAGACATTTGAGTGTTTCCGGTTGTAGACTCTTTAGACCAAGTCGTGGAAGGATAAACTCAAAACGTTCTCTAGGAAGAGCTTTGGTGAAGATGTCGCTAATGGTATTCGGTCCTCACAAAATAGAGTTCCACCACACCGTTCTCCACTTGCTCCCGATGAAATGATGTCGAATGTCGATGTGCTTTGCTCTTGAGTGTTGAGCGTTGTTGCATGAGAGAGCAATGGCACTTTATTATCACGAGCAGAGGATTTTGTTGAATTCAAAGCCATAGTCGATAATTAGGATCTCATCCATAGGATTTGAGCACAACAAGATGACATGGCTATGTATTCAGCCTCTGTAGAGGATATAGAAGTACTCATTTGTTTCTTTGAAGACCACTCACAAGCTTATCGCCCAAAACCGAGCACCTCGGGCGTGCTTCGACGTGTATCTTGACATCCCGCATGATCGGATCTCGCATAGGTCATTAGTGACATACCGGTGTCCTTGAGTACCAAAGTCCCATATTGATGGTTCTTTAAAGATACCGAAGACCCGCTTAACCGCTTCAAGGTGCTTTTGGTAGGCTTAGCTCGATATCTAGCACACATGCAAACAATGAACAAAATGTCCGGTCTCATCGCTGTGAGGTACATCGTGATCCAATCATACTACGATATTTCGTTTGGTCTACCATGATCCTCGAGTGGTCCTCATCCGGTTTAGTACGCTCTATCATGGGAGTGTCAACAGGTCACAAGAATCAAATCCAAATTTCTATTAAATCTCATTTGCATATTTAGATTGATTTATAAAAATGCCTCCGGACTTTGTGAAATTTGTAATCCCAAGAAAAATGACATTTTCCCATCATTGACATTTGAAATTTGGAACCCATTTCATTTGAAAATGATCACATTCATTGGGGTCATCGAGGCAAAATAATATCATCAACATAGATTTGAACGTGAATTAAATGTTTTCGACTTTCTAGTGAACAATGTCGGATCAACTGCTCGTTTCTTGAATCCAATAGTTAGAAGAAACTTTGATAGCGTGTCATACCATGCCCTTGGGCTTGCTTCAAACCGTAAAGAGCCTTCTTCAAACGATAGACGTGAGTAGGATGCTCGATTCACAAAGCCTTCAGTTGGTCGACGTACGACTTCTTTAAGATCTCCGTTAAGAAAAGCCGTCTTTACATCCATCCGATAGACTACCATGTTCTTACTTGCAGCATTAGCCAAGAATATTACGATTGCCTCGACACGAGCAACTGGAGCAAATGATTCTTCAAAGTCAATACCTCCTCTTGACGGTATCCTTTTGCAACCAATCGAGCCTTGTTCTTTAATACATCACCATGCTCATCAATTTTACTTTGAAGATCCACTTTAGAGCAATGATCATAGCTACGATCGGGAGCGGTACTAATTCCCATACATCTTGTCGATCAAACTCATGAATTTCTTCTTGCATGGCATTGAACCAACCGTCTTCATTCATGTCGGTTTAACATCTTTTGGTTCGACCTTGGATAGTACGGAGTTGAAGAAGCACCATAAGGCATCGGTTGCAAGTTGTTTGCAGTGGATCTTTGGACGAGAGGATTTCCAATGATGTTGTCCAATGGATGATCATGTGTCCATTTTCTAAGGTGTTCATGTGGTTGTTGTTGAGGAACTGAAGTAGCGAGTTGATATCTCTCATGAAGATGGTTCGATGATGATTCGAGGAGCAAATATGTTTTCAAAGGGGCATCTTCGGGAGTAGAAAAGGGATTATCTCCATCATTGGTGCCGAAACAATTCCATGATGTACACTCGATGATTGATGATTTGTTGATGAGACAGAGTGATCGGCAGCGCTTCTTGACTTAATGACATTGAAACGAAGGGTTAACTTCATTGACGGGGATAGGAGCACCTCTGATGGAATTGATGATCATTAGCACTTGGCTCATAGTGTTCATCAAACATTGGATCAAATAATTTCTTCAAATCATCTTCCGAAGGAGGTACATAAGGAGTTCTTTGGTGAGGATTTGAAACAAGAGTAGAACCGATAGGACTACTTGATGAAGGTTAAGATGCGGGTCCAAATCTGGATTGTCCTGGAGCCATTTGCCCGAACAGCTCATCGAACGTGACGTGAATAGTTTCCATGATATCTCGAGTTCTTTTGTTGAAGATTCGGTAACCCTTCTTGTTTGATGCATAACCTACAAAAACTCCAATGTCCGCTTTAGCTCTTAATTTACCTAAATCTTGACCGTCATTCGTTGGATAGCACAACGCACCAAACACACGAAGGTAGGAAAGATCAGGTTTTCGTTTATGGATAAGTTCGTATGGAGTTTTTCCATGAGATGTGTGTATGAGGGAGCGATTTTGGGTGTAGCGGTGCGGTGGCAATGGCTTCACCCGGAGAAACATTGGAACCTTTGAATAAATTAGCATTGTTCTTGCGGCTTCCACAAGAGTTCAATTTCGTCTTTCAACTACACCGCTCGTTGAGGAGTTCGTGGAACACTTCTTTGATGACCGATTCCACCACTTTCATAAAATTGGCTTAAGTCTTTGTTAACGAACTCGTGCCATTGTCTGCTTCGAACAATTCTAACCGTATTGTTAAGTTGAACTCAAGTCGCTTGATAAGTTTGATTATGACATCTGGAGTTTCATCCTTTGTCCTCAGAAACTTTACCCAAGTAAATCGAGAGTAGTCATCCACAATGACTAAAATATATTTCTTCCCATTAATCGTTTGCACTGTCATTGGTCCGTACAAATCCATATGAATGGTATGCAGAACTTCCATTCTTGAGTTTGTGGGCATATTTCTTGCTTTTTCCCAATTGGCATGCTTGAACAAAGGTGATCTTTTCATACTTTAACTGGTAAGCCTCTTACAAGATCATTTCGGAAAGATTATTAATGGTGCCAAGTTCAAATGATTGAGACGACGATGCCATAACCATGATTTTGTTTTGAAGCCTTTGACAACAAGCGATTGGAGAAGACTTCATCATGTCTTCGATAGAGATGGTGTATAGATTTGAACCACGAGTTCCTCTTAACAGTTCCACACCATCAAGTTCTCTAACGAAACAAGTATGTTTTCTAAATGCCACTTCTAGATCGGAATCACAAAATTGACCAACGAGAAAACAAGTTGTGACCAAGACCTTCAACATAATATAACACGGA
The DNA here is from genome assembly GCA_022545495.1 of Chrysanthemum lavandulifolium. Classification (NCBI taxonomy): domain Eukaryota; kingdom Viridiplantae; phylum Streptophyta; class Magnoliopsida; order Asterales; family Asteraceae; genus Chrysanthemum; species Chrysanthemum lavandulifolium. The sequence goes on from CM040244.1 coordinate 104,114,920, forward strand.
GATTACACTTTGCCAACAACATAGTCTCCATAACCCATAATTGCTCCAAAATGGTCGCTCCCGAATCTAATAAATCCCGATGAATTTACTCATGAAGTTCATGAGCATGAAGCGATCTCCAATCATATGCTTGGAACAAGATGAGTCCGTGTACCACGAATCGATTTGAACGATCTGCGCTTGAACACGACCAAGAATGGATAATCGGATAATTGGGATCCCCATGCAAGAATGGGTTCCATTTGGTTAGTAAAAGTGATTGGAACACCCACATCGGAAGTAGAAACAATGGAATCATCAGGAATAGATGTAGTGCTAGTGTCCATATTTACCCTATTCAAAGTATGTTCACTTCTTAAAGGAATAGTTCTACCAGTGGGCATCCATTTTCTAATGGGCATTGACTTAGCAAACTTAGCAAATTTAGGGCAAGACTCATTAAGGTTAAACTTATGGCCAGTAGGTATCCATTGATAACCTATATTACTAAATTTTCTTCCTGTGGGTTTCCACTGTTTTCTAACTTTCTTTCGCCTTTGTCTTTTAGCCTTCTTAGCTTGATTTTTAACATTAACAATTTTAACTAGGCATTTGACATCATTAATTATATCATTCACACCACATTCATGATTAGTAACAGAAATCAAGCAGTCATCATTACATGGTTTGCAGATAGTAGCAGAATTCGAATTAATTACAATATGCTTATAGCTAATACTAGAATCAACACGATTCGTTTTATTCAACTCAAACTTAGTGTTCCTAGGGTGGTCTTCTACTCTCTTCCAATGCACATTCTTAGCTTGCGAGGTCCTATCTTGCTTGGTATTTCCTGGAGGCTTTGACCCGCTTGCTTTTATGTCACTGATTACTCCTATAGAGGGAATTATGGGAACATTAGTTGGTTGGTCTACTTTTTGCATTCCTGAACTAGACGTGCAGGGATCTGAACTACTTGAAGGCACTTTAGAGTTCACTTTCTTAATATTGGGCATATAATGGGTTGCATAAATGGCATTAGGCATAGAACAAGGCATCACAGCTTTATCTTTCGCACCTAAGGATTTAGGACATGTTGCTCTTAAACATTCTAGCAGCTCCTGAGATTGTTTGGCCTGAATGCAAGCAAACCTAATTTCTCTATCAAGTGGCTTATTTATGAAATCCTCACGGAGACATTCTAGACTATCCTTAAGGTGAGCGAGATAGTTATGAAACACAAGTTCGTTATTTCTAAGATGAGGAGGAATGTACTTAATAACACAAGATATTTGCAATCAGAGATGACTTTGATGCAACATTCTCATTAAAGACAAGTGGCATTTTCCTTTTCCCGACTCTCGATTCTCAATTTCCTTTGTAAAGACGTTATTTTTCGTTGTTCTTTTTATGAGTGACTTTCATTGAATCATATAACTCTTTAAAGTGTCGTTTAACTTTTTCATTTTCTTCTAGAAAACTCTCATTTTCTTTTGTAAAACATTAACCAAGTTTTGAAGATGAAAATTTTGAGAACACCGAGAATCTAAAGGAGGAGGCATTTGGGAGCCAACACATTGTTCTTTTCACCCTTTAATTGTGAAATTTGGGCTTTCAATTTTCGATCGTGTTACAATGAGCTTGAATCTGTTCGTCACGCTTGTTTATCTCGAAAACGCATCAAACTCGGAACATTTGAGGATGTCTTGATGTTTGAGGTTTTGACATTTTCTTTAAGATGTTGATATTTTAGTTGCAAATCAAAATGTTCAACTTCTAGTTTAGAAAGATGTTTTACCAACTTATCGTGATCATCCTGATCAATTTTCTCATTTAGTTATGAGTTTTTGTTTTCAAGATCAATGACATGATCATGGGAAACTTTCAACGCAACAGATAATTCATGAAATCGAGAAGCAGTAATAGAGTGCTTAGTCACAGTATAAAACACATCTTGAGCAACACAACTCGAAATCAAATTCTCATTTAAGATATGCAAGTTCTTCCTTTCAACTTCATTATATTTGAGTTCCTGTTCATAATAATTGACCTCAACTATCATTGCATCAAATTCCTTTTCTATTTCTTTAATATCTGAATTTATTCCTTTTGAAGACTCTCAAATTGACCTTTTAATTGCTTAAAGAAAGGCATGACCTCGGTTAAATAACATTCTTTAGTTTGCTCAAAACCTTTTCCCCTCGCTTATCCCCAGTAGGTGTGATTCTCTTCTTACATGTCTTCTCAAAATCAACGAATAGTTGATAAACAACAAACATGTCTTGATTAAGGTTTTGCTATTAGTGGCAATAGATCTAGGAACTAAATGCATTGGTGTATTTGGAGGATACACGTAGTTCGAGCATTTTCCTAAGGGGAGTGTTTGTTTCAACAAGTTCTTTAACTTTTTGCTTATCCATATCTATCTTCCAGAAAATTTGTTCTGGGGTTAATTGAGTTTGAGGCTTAAACATGTTCAGGGAGATCCAATTTTCCTTAGTGTAATCATGGGGTTTGATCGTTATGTTATTCTTTTTACATGTAGAATCGATAAGCTTCTTATCCATTTTCTCCCTAGATGCATCATCTAATTTTCTATCCTCTTCCGTGCTTCCAATACATGATGGTGTTTGCCTAGGCTTAAGAATCTCATTACCATCATACAGTACCTTATGAGCAGCTCTAGCCTTTTAACTACCTCGGGATTAGGTTCCTCAACAAGGGAATGCTATGCTTATCGCTAAGACTCTATGCTTAGTGATCATGTGAGCAATCAATGGTATTCCTTGTACATACAACTTATTTTCAAGTTTGTTTTCAAAGTTTTAGATTAGAAAAATCATTCAAAAGTTTTGATTCCTTAGCATTAAATTCTTGTTTAAGCACTTTAACATTATCTTGAAGCTCTTGCTTTTGCTTGACAGTTTTAGAAAGCTTTTCATGTAAGGAGTTTAACTCTTGTTTTAACACTTCTTCTCTAAAATTACTTTTTCGATAATTGTATGCGCATTTGGTCATCCATTTCATGCTCACGGGTAGTTAACTCAAACTTAGCACTGTTCATAAATAGCAACTTGTTCTTTATAGGCATTCGGTTCAAAGATAACAGAATCATCAGGGGCACATGCAGTGTATTCATCAAAAACATAGTCATCATTGACTGCGGAAGATGCATCACTTGGTACAATCTTACTTTCACTTTGTTTCACATATTGATCATATGGGACAGTATTGCTATTACCATCATTATCAATATTTGATTCATAAGTTTCAATAGATTGTACTTCATTATGCATCTTTTGCACATCAACTTCATCGTATAGTTTTAATACCTCTGAAATGATTGAGTCTTTGGATGGACCAGCCTGTTGTGGTGATGAGACCTTTGGAGAGACCATAGGTGAGATGCTAGCCATGAAGATTGTTTGGGCGATGGGTTCATCATCGACATCGAGTCAAATGCATCACAGTCGGCTACTTGAAAGACATTTTGATGATTGTGACCTATTTCTGAATTGGTCGTTCATCAACATCGACATCATAGGTTTTGGCATTTCCTCGGCAAGAAACAACAACTCCTCTTCATCCAAAGTGCTCCATTATCCCGAGCTTGCACAAGTAACATCTTGTCTCAAGTATTACGCATTTTGTGGACGTTTTGGAGATGTGCGGTTCCTCGCAATATGTCCTCACCACCATAGTTGTATCATTTAATTGGCTTTGCTTGCCCTTGATTGGCATTCCTTCCACGATTACGATTTGCCACATACCTCCACCAACTCCACCTCTTCCCTGTTCATCTTGCTGACTTGAACGGTTGCACCATAACCTTCCATCTCGGACAAGAGCTTGATTGTGTGGATTGGATGCTGCTCGAGGTTATTGTTGGTGTGTGGGAGGAATTCATATTTGACTAACCATGAGAGACAGTTGATTGATGAAGTTTTCCATGAGTGTGTTTGAGTCTGGAGGCTTATATGCTGGATCAGGAATGAGCTTGTAATTACCATTACCCGTGGGTATGACTTGAGAAGCTTTGGTGGTAATTCCAACATTGGTGTAAAAGGCTGTAGAATCATTTGACGAACTTGTTTCTCCCTGCTTAGATTTGAACTGTTCAAGAATCCTTCGTTCAAACATAGCATGTCTCTCATTCTGAAGAAGGAAGGCATACAGTTGCTCATAGTTGGTGTTTTTCAATCCTTTGGTTAGCTTCACAGAGGTGACGAATTTGTGCCATTCGGGATTCATGTTGTTCACAAACTTTGAGTTCAGCTGAATATTTGGCATGGTTATTTTGATATTCCTCATATCATTCACAAGCTTGTGGAATCTCACGTAGTATTCATAGACACTTTCTTCTGGTTTCATCTTAAAGTGCTCAAATTCATCATACATTTGTGATTCTCTGTCTTGCTTAGTTAATTCAGAACCTGAGAGAAGCATCTTGACATTATCCCAAACGCCTTGGCTTGGTGTTGTGATTGATAAGCTTGTAGATATCTTTTGGAATACCTTGAAGTATAATGTTTGAAGCTCGATATCGACATCGAATCTCTTTTCTCCTTATCACCGAGCTCATCATCGTCTTTGGTCCATCCAATCCAAAGATCATTGTTCCATCTGCAGATATCAATTATGTCTCTTGTAGTCTCAATCGATAAGGTCCATCATCAATTGACTTGAGAATGTTGACTCCGTTTTCCTTTCCTAGAAAATACAACCTAATTCGTTGAGCCCATGAGTCATAGTCGGTTCATCAAGCATGGGTGGACGATTGTCCGAACCATTGCTTGAACATCCTCGCCTCTGAGAGAGGATTGTAGGCACGTTGGTAGACATGTTCTGATTTCACGAGATTTTATAACTCTATGATTAAACCGGGAAATAGATTCTTTCACGGGATTTTACTAAATCAAGAGAAAACCGTATTAGAAACAAATATTAACCAAGTCGCTATAACCCTTGAACCAAGTCGCTAAGTAGCAACTCGCTAAACCTCAAGTCGTTGTGAATCAAGTCGCTAAGCCCAAGTCGCTAAGACCCAAGTCGCTAAAGCACCAAATCGCTTAGCAGACAAGTCGCTAAAGAGCAACTCGCTAAGTATCCAAGTCGCTAAGAGTCAACTCGCTAAGAACAATAAGGACAAGTCGGTAGAAACAATAGAGACAAGTCGCTAACCCAACCAAGTCGCTAGTCGAAGTGGAACCTCCACTAACTTGTACTGTTTGTCGGCTTGTCTCAATAGACAAGTCGCTAAGATCAAGTCGCTACGACTTAAACTACAACTCGCTGGAAATTACTAAAGCAAGTTGCTACGAAGAAAAACACTCCGACACAAGTCGCTAAGTTGAAAAACTTCAAAACCACACTTTTCAATCCAAAACAAGCCCAACCACAGTGATTAAAGCTTTCCAAATCAAAACCCAAGCACTTACAATGATTCTAAACACAAAAGTACACTCAAAATTCAAACTTTAACACAAGAAATGATCCAATGATGCAAAACCACTAAACTTTTCAAACCCAAAACCATAAAAAACCACTAGAAATCCAAGGATATGCAAGAGATGATCAAACCATGGTTCTTGATACCATTTGTAACATACTTGGTTTCACAAACACATCAAATCATGATCAAATGGGGCGTATACAATAAGGTTTTAGAGAGAGAAATAGTTAGAGGTTTGGGAACTTAGTGAGAAAATGAAAGTATTATTATGAGCTCCAACTCTCTACCTTGGGAGGTAGAGAGTATTTATAGTCTTACATAAAACGCCACCTACGGGCGGTGGATCAGGCATACAGTGGGTAAAGACCCGTCCGTCCTCCATGGTGTTACTTAATTAAATACTATTTAACTTTAAATAACTACGACTACGAGCTTTCTAACAATTACATATACTTGAGGTGACCGACACTTTAATAACTGGATTTACTAAATCCTAAAAATTATCATAAACTATCGAACCTTTATTACAATGAAACACAATTGAGATGGGTCGTTAGCGATCAAATTATTCTGTGTGTTGCTTTGATTCCATGAAGTGTACGTACACCGCCACCTTATTATAATTTTAAAGATGTATACCTTCTTTTCCTATATTGTCTTTTACATATTTTTGTCTTGTTTTCGTTCTTCAACTCAATTTGCTTTTCTTGACCATACACATATCATTCCGGCTAGGTCTGCTGCATAAAAACCTGCACCATTAAACCCATCGATAACTGATAAAAAAGAGTATGTAAAGACTCCTAGCACCCTATGTAAGAATCGTAAGTCCAAATAAAAACACATGACGTGAATAAAAGTTCCATACAATTAACATGGCGTGAATTTGTGAGCAATAATATCATTGCGATGAGAAAATGATGCATGAGTAGATGGGTCAACATGTGCCATAAATTGCAAAATCTTGGTGGTATTAGGTTCCTTCTAATGTTCAATTTCACTATATGATGGGAATAGTGTGCATGTATTTTCTATACATTAAGATTCTAATATAATATCAGACATCGCTTTTAAAGAGTAAAAATATATAACACATCTTCTTTTGCAACAACAAAAAGATATACCATATAAGGTTACACAAATCCATCAGTTTAAACAAAGACAAAATGAAAGAGTTGAAAGTCGAATGAAAACCTAACAATAAATTGGATGGTTGGTGATCAGTAAGATTTAGCAAAAATAGCAACTTCCTCTACTGGACTGCCTGTGTAACACCCCCAAATCTCGGTACAGCGGAAGACTTAATCAAGTTTTCGGGGCGTTACTATTGGATTGGTATCGCACACAAGTATAGTAAAAGACAATCATTCAACCATTCAAAACCAGTCCCAAATTTAAATATTCAAAACTTTTAATCCAAAAGTATAAATATTAGGCCCAAAACATAGTTTAATAAAATAGGTCCCATAGTTTATCGAATCGAAATGATCCTTGAACCCGCCTTCTTGCCAAGCTTCCACCGATCACGTATTCCAAACATCTCTCAAATACGAGAAATCATGCTAAAAGGTCACCACTGTTGGTGAGTTCATAGGTTAAAGTTCAACAAAATCATAGTGGTCTGTAAGAGTTGATTTGCTATGCAAGACCAAGATAGATAAATATTGTTTCACACACTGATCCTACCCGGATCTCCAATCATATCCCGCATCCAGGGCTTACTCGGGCCCCGTGACTCTAGTCCAGCACCATCGTGGCAAAATCTAGAACAATTGCCAACCCCGGACTAGGTCGAGGTAGAAGTCTATTCTTAGTTAGGCACGGTTAAACCTAGACTAAGTCAAAAACTACCGCACATCTATCTAAACAGTCAAGCATATAAGCAAATCCAAATAGTTTTAACGGTCCAAAAACAGTAGCATAATTCTCACCCCAATTTAGTTAAAAACGTAGATAAAAGTGGGGCTATCAAACTCACCTCAAGCAATCAACGCACAAATAAACACTAGCAGAAGATAATGGTATCACAGCACAGCAACTATCGACTCGGCACAACCTATTAATGTAGACCAACTTTAATATATATATTCCTCAAAATCAACGTTATCTACCCCAATATATTCCATTTCTTTATTTCCAAAAACGTCTCGTTTCACCATAATCCTAGTGTTTGGTATTCCTCATGTGTTGCCGCAATGGAAGATTGTGTTATTGGGATGCTACCATAATACAAAGTTAGGTATGAGCGACCTCTAAATGAGACGTTTTGAAAAGTTACCATTCGATTAATGAGAACAAAGTTACAACATGAGTTCAAGTACAATACATAAGTGTTTTTAAAACATATCGAATGGTAATAATAAAAGCATAAGTCTTCAAAATATGCCAAGCGACTCTATGCTCCATGCAACAGCTATCATCTTATAGACCTGAGATAAACATGCTAAAAAGTGTCAACACAATGGTTGGTGAGTTCATAGAGTTTGTTTTAACGTGTTGTAAAGCCTTGAAAGAATGTTTATTTAGCAAAGGCATTGTAAATCCACTCAGTTCCAAGTTCCGTCCATACAAAACTTGCAACCTGTGTGTTCACAATCCACTGCCAAAATATAGTTTGCACAATACACCGGATTATATTCACCCAAGGTCATGAATCGGGTACCATGGGCGGGGGCATCCCAAATAGTACTATATTAATCCCAAGGTCATGAATCGGGTACACAAGGGCGGGGGCTACCCGACTTATAGTACTATCAATACCTCTCCGACGACATAGAGTATTGTACGTTTGTAAATACAATTCATGTATTTAAGCGGTAAAGTATTTCCAAGCATGTATTTCCAATCAAGTATAACGTAATCAAGTATAATGCAATCAAGTATAATGCAATCAAGTATAATGCAATCATGTATAATGCAATTAAGTATAATGTTTTGAGTATTTATACAAGTAAAAGCAAGTAGTTGAGCATGTATCTCCCCAAAGAGTTTAAAACAAGTATTAAAAGAGTAGGGGCTATGACTCACCTTAAAAATGTTATCACAACGTATAATGGAATCGATAGATAAGCCTGGAAGTCTCTACGTATAACCTAGAATATGATGTCAACTCTTAGGTTCAGAATAATGCCTAAGAAAACATGAACGATCCTATATATGTAGCATTTGAATGTTTGTTAATAGAAATTGTTTTAGTTTGTATATCTCGTACTACCGTTCGGGCCATCATAATTCAGAGGTCATGCGATGGCGTTAGAGGAGCTAGGACACTTTAAATCGTAAATCCAACAACTCGTCGATCCGTTTACCCAAATGAACCCCTCACATGAAGTTCCCTAGTGTTGTAGTGCTCAATACGTAAAACATGTATTTTAATTATTTGATTATATGATATATTAAGAGTTTATAAATACAATAAATAAACTAACAAAGTTTATAGTTATTTAAATAAGTTTGAGTTTTATAAATACTTACCTTAATATAGAATGCTTGAGTATTATGAAAAAAAAGAATATAAGCGGAGCTTCGACGTAGACTTTGCAATCTTTGAAAACCCACAACTATTAGAAGATTATAACAACGCCTTCTTGAGAACCCGAAAAAGAAAAGAAGATTATAACGACGTCTTTTTGGAGACTTGAAGATATTTGAAGATTATAACGACTTTTTCTAGAAAACTTCCAAGAACGAAGATCAAACACTAGTTTTCTTCAAGAACACATGAATGTTCTTACAAGATCTATAAGAAATGCCTTAGGGTTTTAGGACTTTGATAGATAAAGAGGTGTGGTGCAAGAAAATATGTAGTGTTTTGCTTGGTATTTATAGGAAAAATTTAGGAGTTAACTATATATTGGGTTAAAACTAACCATGGTTAAGTTATATACTTGTAATGATCTAAAGAATGATCAAATATCCTCCCACATGTGTTTTTACACGTTTCAATGGTGAGGTGGTGATAAGTATGGAATTTCTTGATATTATCTTGAGTTTATAGTAAGATTTGGTTCAGTTAAATGCCAACCGTAAGTCATAAAAAAGCGTTAAACCGGTATCGTAAAAATATAAAACTTGCGGAATGATGAAACTCATCATTATACTCCATATAAAAATATAAAATGGTTGATAAGTCTCATTGGGTGCAAAACGTTGCTTAAAGTGGAAACACGGGTCAAAAGCGTAATTTGCAATTTATCGAAAAAACGAAATTTCGGGAAATGACCGTGAATTTATTTAGAGTAGACTAAAATTAGTCTAAAAGTGATATGAGATGTTAAAATGTGGTTTTCTTCATACGCGGGATAACTTAATGATTATTTGTGAAGTTTAAAAGTTACGATTTAAAAAATGTAAAACGTATAAGGTTAATTCCTTTATGGTCAAAGGAGGAGGAAATATATTTGACTTTTCTAAAAATGTAAAAGTGTCTAAAACATATTAGAAACACAGTCGAGAATCGTTAAGCATAGGTGTAAGTAGAATTGTTTAAAACGTAAGTTTAGTTTCGTCTGACTCGGGCTTATTTGGTAATATTAAAATAATAAATCTTAAAAATTATCAAATTAATCATGAGTGATCTAAAATTTATCGATGCGAGGAAAATTGTCGAGTTGATTTTCGTTATCTGTGATGTTTAAATGGTGTTTGTCAAAATGAAACTTTAAAACGATGTTTACTTAATAACTTTTGCGAAAATGATCTAACGATTGTCGAACTCTCGGTCATTACTAAAATAATTTATCCTACGAGAATGTGAAATAAAAATTTTACGGATGAATAGTGAAAGTGAATAGTAAAAGTGAATAGTAAATTCTAAAATGCGAATTGTTCTGATACCTACCCTTAAAAGAAATTTTGTCCGAAATTTAATGCATCTAGGTTTCTAATCTACCAAGGCATGAATAAAGCTAAATGCGTACTAGAATAGAACAATGCGGTAGGATAAGGCACGTACTTGTTTATGTATTGCGGGCTTCCTTAGTACCTAAATAGTATGCTCGACCCCGGGGGGACTAACATTGACTCCATGGTTTGGGTTATTTCCTTCAAGCATTACGGCTAGAGTCGGGTTATCCAGCGCTTGTCTCTGTGCCCCATTCAACTTAGGACAATTAATTCGGAAGTGGTTTGGGCTGTTACACTCGTAGCATGTCTTTTGGTTGTTTCTTATATTCATCGTATCCACTGGCGCTACACACCTATTTGCAAAATGGCCCCACTGATTGCAATTTGTACACACACGGCAGGGCTGAAACTTCTGATGATGATAAGCACATCTAACACACTTGGGTGATGTACCCTCATAAGGTTTCTGACTAGAAACAGTTGCCGCAAATCCTCTTGTTCTCTTGTTATCAACCATCGTACTCATGTGCTCGACCAATTCACCCGCTCCTTTCCTTTTATCATTGTTCTTCAAAGCTCCATTCCTAACCATCTCATCTGTTAAGGTCCCTGCTCTTAGTATCGCACTTTGAATTGTAGAAGGCTCGGTCGTTTTTACTGTCCCACGAATCTCAGGAACAAGGCCATAGATGTACCTTTCAATCCTCTTGGATTCAGGGGTAACCAGATGAGGAACTAGTTTGGCTAATTCATGAAACCGATCCGTGTAGGCTGCATGACCAGCCCCTACCATAGAGTGATGATAAAGTTCATCTTCTAGCTTTTGCATCTCATTATCCGGCGTACTCCTCTTTCGGTGATGCTTTAAAGTCGTCCCATGTCATGCCTCAATGCTTCTCTTCCCCAGCTTGAATCTGCGTGTTCCACCATGTCAATACCTTTCCTGACATCAAGCACGAGGCATACTTCACCCTTTGGTGGATTGCACAGTTACTGATGTCGATCACTGACTCCATCTTCTCGACCCATCGTGTATATGCCAATGCACCTCCTTTACCATCAAATTCAACTGGCTTACATGCTGTAAATTCCTTATACGTACACCCAGTCCTATTGTTGTTGTTAATACCATTCCCTCCTATATTATTGGTGGCGTCATTTATGCTTCCGTGGTTTCCCGAATTATTGATGTGATTGCCAACTTGGGTGACTATAGTGGGAAGTAGGTTTTGTAGTTGTTGGGCAATAATGGCAGAGAAATCAGGATTTCCACCATCGTTACTATGGTCACTATTGTCGTGACCATCTCCTCTACCTCCACGTCCACCAGTTCTTCCACCCCGTGGTGTTGCACCACCTCGGCCAGTGCTACGAGTTACTCTCTTAGGTCCCATGATTTCTACAAGGAAGGACATTTGTCAATGTCAGATATGAGGTAAGTTCCTGGACTACTTAATCTTAAATCATTCCTAATTTAAGTCAACGCTGATTAATGCAAGCATGATCAGATATGTCCACGTGGGTCGTGATGCATTTATAATTATGTTGGCCACCATAATTATAATTGCCTCCTTTCACACGTGTACATATTACCACACACGCATATCTCAGCGATAGACATTCCTTAAATGAATGGACATTCTACCGCTTGATCCTAAATGATGAAGGAGTGGTGTAGTGTGGGTATCTAGTGAGTGTTACACTCGGTTCATAGAAATTTCCTTAGGTGCTAAAATCACGAAAATATTAGTCTCTAACATTTCTCGAGTATCTACGGAGAACTCCCATCCTTGGGCAAATCATCAAATATCTACTGACTAAATAATAAACTTTATTTAACTTAATCTCGTGTCTCATCAAACAAGAGCTGTCACAAGATCAAGTTAAATAACCACTTATTACCAAGCTTCACATTTTTGAAGACTTGACTAAATTCTGGGATTTCTCCATTAGTACAAAAACATATCTACCAATAGTGTAGATCTAACAAACAACTAACAAGAAGCATATGCGCACGAAGTGTGTGTAAGGCAAATAAAGAGGAGAGTCTTAATGTATAAAGTAGTTATAGTCTAGGTACTAAATGCAACCTAGTTCTCTATAACCAAGGCTCTGATACCAATCTGTAACACCCACAAAATGCCGCAGCGGAAGATTGTGTTATTGGGATGCTACTTCATAATACAAAGTACAAGGTATAGAAAACGACCTCTAAATGAGACGTTTTGAAAAGTTACCATTCGATTAATGAGAACAAAGTTACAACATGAGTTACAAGTACAATACATAAGTGTTTTTAAAACATATCGAATGGTAATAATAAAAGCATAAGTCTTCAAAATATGCCAAGCGACTCTATGCTCCATGCAACGACTATCATCTTATAGACACGAGATAAACATGCTAAAAGTGTCAACACAATGGTTGGTGAGTTCATAGAGTTTGTTTTAACGTGTTGTAAAGCCTTGAAAGAATGTTTATTTAGCAAAGGCATTGTAAATCCACTCGGTTCAAGTTCGTCCATACAAAACTTGCAACTTTGTGTGTTCACAATCCACGCCAAAATATAGTTTGCACAATACACGGATTATATTCACCCAAGGTCATGAATCGGGTACCATGGGCGGGGCATCCCAAATAGTACTATATTAATCCCAAGGTCATGAATCGGGTACACATGGGCGGGGCTACCGACTTATAGTACTATCAATACCTCTCCGACAACATAGAGTATTGTGTACGTTTGTAAATACAATTCATGTATTTAAATTAAAGTATTTCCAAGCATGTATAACAAATCAAGTATAACGTAATCAAGTATAATGCAATCAAGTATAATGCAATCAATTATAATGCAATCATGTATAATGCAATTAAGTATAATGTTTTGAGTATTTATACAAGTAAAAGCAAGTAGTTGAGCATGTATCTCTCCCAAAGAGTTTAAAACAAGTATTAAAAGAGTAGGGGCTATGACTCACCTTAAAAATGTTATCACAACGTATAATGGAATCGATAGATAAGCCTGGAAGTCTCTACGTATAACCTAGAATATGATGTCAACTCTTAGGTTCAGAATAATGCCTAAGAAAACATGAACGATCCTATATATGTAGCATTTGAATGTTTGTTAATAGAAATTGTTTTAGTTTGTATATCTCGTACTACCGTTCGGGCCATCATAATTCAGAGGTCATGCGATGGCGTTAGAGAGCTAGGACACTTTAAATCGTAAATCCGACAACTCGTCAATCCGTTTACCCAAATGAACCCTCACATGAAGTTCCCTAGTGTTGTAGTGCTCAATCGTAAAACATGTATTTTAATTATTTGATTATATGATATATTAAGAGTTTATAAATACAATAAATAAACTAACAAAGTTTATAGTTATTTAAATAAGTTTGAGTTTTATAAATACTTACCTTAATATAGAATGCTTGAGTATTATGAAAAAAGAATATAAGCGAGCTTCGGCGTAACTTTGCAATCTTTGAAAACCCACAACTATTAGAAGATTATAACAACGCCTTCTTGAGAACCGAAGAAGAAAAGAAGATTATAACGACGTCTTTTGGAGACTTGAAGATATTTGAAGATTATAACGACTTTTCTAGAAAACTTCCAAGAACGAAGATCAAACGCTAGTTTTCTTCAAGAACACATGAATGTTCTTACAAGATCTATAAGAAATGCCTTAGGGTTTTAGGACTTTGATAGATAAAGAGGTGTGGTGCAAGAAAATATGTAGTGTTTTGCTTGGTATTTATAGGAAAAATTTAGGAGTTAACTATATATTGGGTTAAAAACTAACCATGGTTAAGTTATATACTTGTAATGATCTAAAGAATGATCAAATATCCTCCCTACATGTGTTTTTACACGTTTCAATGGTGAGGTGGTGATAAGTATGGAATTTCTTAATATTATCTTGAGTTTATAGTAAGATTTGGTTCCGTTAAATGCCAACCAAGTCATAAAGCGTAAAACCGGTATCGTAAAAATATAAAATTTGTAGGAATGATGAAACTCATCATTATACTCCATATAAAAATATAAAATGGTTGATAAGTCTCATTGGGTGCAAAAGCGCTTAAAGTGAAATACGGGTCAAAAGCGTAATTTGCAATTTATCGAAAAAAACGAAATTTCGGAAATGACCGTGAATTTATTTAGAGTAGACTAAAATTAGTCTAAAAGTGATATGAGATGTTAAAATGTGGTTTTCTTCATCGTGGGATAACTTATGATTATTTGTGAAGTTTAAAAGTTACGTGATTTATGCAAAAATGTAAAGCGGTAAGGTTAAGAGGAGGAAATATGTTTGACTTTTCTAAAAATGTAAAAGTGTCAAAAACATATTAGAAACACAGTCACGAGAATCGTTAAGCTAGGTGTAAGTAGAATTGTTTAAAACGTAAGTTTAGTTTTGTTCTGTATTTGGGCTTATTTGGTAATATTAAAAATAATAAATCTTAAAATTATCAAATTAATCATGAGTGATCTAAAATTTATCGATGCGAGGAAAATTGTCGAGTTGATTTTCGTTATGCGGCGTGATGTTTAAGCGGTGTTCCGTCAAAGCGAAACTTTAAAGCGATGTTTACTTAATAACTTTTGCGAAAATGATCTAACGATTGTCGAACTCTCGGTCATTACTAAAATAATTTATCCTACGAGAATGTGAAATAAAAATTTTACAGATGAATAGTGAAAGTGAATAGTAAAAGTGAATAGTAAATTCTCGAAAATGCGAATTGTTACATCATGTGGGTGTATCGACTGAATATGATGCTATGAATGCACTCAAACAACCAATATATAACTCAATACAACACAATGAGACCTCTAAGCGATAAGCTCCATAGTCCAATAAGTTTGAATAAATAGTAGACCTTATCGAATTAGTCAACTCGGTAAACTCATTTATTTACTCGTGTAAACTTATTATCCCATAAATCAATCGTATCCTAAAGAGTCATAAGGATAATTCACCCATTAATAAGGTTACCCAACGTACCTAGCGGGCTCTTATTAGATTCGTCAACCTAATAAGTCCGCTACCCACGTGGATCAACACTATTAATGCTAGGTTATCCGTAACCCATGCACACAACGTAAGTACATAAATACTTAACTAATATTAAATGTCCACAATTGAAATCTATTGATAAACGTGTACTCGAAACATTAATTACTTATTCATTACAAAACATTTCCAATTTAGTCGTTAGTTTCCGTTTAAAAATAGTAAATAACAAGATAAAACTTGTTATCCATAATTTTGGTACAAAAGCCCATTTATTATTTATATTTCATAGTTTATTAGCATTTTCATGTATATATATATTTCGTCAAATTCAATATTAATCTCATATCGTTATTAGTTTGAGTCCACAAGCACGAGTCATAACTTCGGCTTTTAATCAATCAATAGTCCAAATTATACTAAAGTCCATATTACGGCTTTGTCGGGTCAACTATTGACTAAAAGTCAAAGTAACGCCGACGTAGCTCAAAGTCAACAATATATATATCAAGTCCAAATTAAATGTCATAATATCGCAATTCAATCCCAAACCAACTCAAAACAATCTCGCCAACCAATCAATCAACCAAATATACCCGAAACCAACGTTATGACCCTAATGGCCATGACACGGTCACGGTTAAGACCACGTGAACCAAACAAGCTCTAGAAGCTTTTCGGCTCCACGCGTCTCATCCAAACCTCAACTACATCAACCAACAAGCTACCAATCGACCGACCGGACCCGTGGCCCAAGTGGGTCACGTCACATAAGCAAGGGCCACGCGTCGTGCCCTATGTGGCTCGTACACCCTTCCAAACCAATCAAACATCACCCAAATCCATTCCACAACATCCAAATCCAATCATTCAAGCTCCAATCACTAACCAAACACAAAACCCATCATCTATCTTAACCAAAAATATGAAACTAAACCTAAAACGCATAAACCCATCAAATTGATACACCATACACTTACCAAACACTAATTACTTGTTTATTTAGACACTAATTAGACTTAATTTCATGTTCCACCCAAAAGCCCCAAATTTCATCTTAGGGTCGAAACTCTAGAATGCAATTCGTGGCTTATTATTGCCCAAACAAGCTCTAATCGTGTTCCATTTACCTTATTCAAACACCAATTGCAAAACCCACTTGAAACCCTAAAAATCCGAATCTTAATCTTTAAATTTGAGGGTGTTAATGAAGGTTTTAGTATGAGTATTATATATGGATGGAAAGAGGATGAAAAGATCTTTGATTTGGTGGTGGTGGTGGTGGTGGTGGTGGTGGGTGGTCATGCGCGGCGTGACCGTGGTGGCTGGAAATGTGGCCGGCGGCCAAGGTGGTTTAGGGTTAGGGTTTATTTGATTTTTGGGAGAGAGAGAGAGTTAGAGAGAGAAAGTGGGTGTAGGTGATTTTTAGAGAGAGAAATGAAGATATGAGGGGGTATTTATAGGTGGGAGCTAGGGACTTAAAAATAAAAGAGAGGGAAGGAGGGGGGTGGCCGGCTAGGTAGAAATAGGAGGGCCAAACCCGTAATTTTTCATAAACTATCTCGTTTACCCATTCCCGAGCTCATATATTGTCCCATGAGTGTCCCACAACGTTCATTCGACTTTCTAACATCGTTATTTACGTTTTTCCACGATTTTTGACTATTTATTTGTCAATTTTCGAGTTACGGTCTAAAACTTACAATAATTCTCGTTTTAAGCTTTTCTAGTGCCGAATCGAATAGTGCCTACCAAATAGAGTTAAAACTCATACGATAACTCATTTAATAATGAAATAATCCGTAAAAACCAATAGACGATATAAAATCAAGTCATGGTTTATAAAAATAGTGATAAAGGTAAAAGCTCGGTTTAGTTTAACATAATGCGGTTACCTAAAATAGACTCCCTAAATTGCCAGTTGTCACAGCCTGTCATTAGGCACTTCTTTGGCCCTTGGGTTTTTTCAAAAGTAAAACATCTAATAGTTGCTCATGTTTCTTATGTGATCTTTAATTCATCTGCATCGCTATACAACAACAACAGGAGGTCAAAAGTGTAAGGAAAATAAAAAAAACATGTTGTGCGAAAAAAGGCGGTATGGCATAGAAAATTATGGTTTTTTTTATATACGCAAGGCAATAAAACTTATCAAATCATTCCTATATTTAGTTTCATAAGTTTCAACTTATGTAATCATATAAAGTCAGCCGTGTGTTTCATAAGTTTCTAATGAATGTCAAGTTGTGTTGTCATAGATAGATTAAGGTTTCAAGAATTATAAACTCATCTGTTTATGTGTCGTTGTGTTGTCATATATATGAATCCACTTGCCAAAGATAGATTAAGTTTTCAAGAATTCTTAGATTTCAAGATTTTGGTGTAACGCTTTATATGTAGTAGAGAGATAGGAAAATTTATTATATAACAAAAGAACATACAAATGTGAAATCAAATCTTTTCGGGAAATCAAATTTTTTGAGAAGTTTTAATTGGACTAATAAGAAAGCTCCATGCAAGAGGAATGAAGTCATCCTATTGACTAATAGAAAGTCAAATTCAAACAATTTGATCAAACTCATCTAAATTTCACCTATAAAAATATGTATAAAAAACAAATGTGTCGATTTAAAAAAAAAGGTAATTAATAAAACTTTAACTGTTAAATTTTAAATATTAACTCTATCCCAAAATATAAGTCCATTTTGACTTTTAATATTTTTCAACTTTAACCTTAAATATTTTTGTTTGTATTACACAATACTTGCTGAAAATCATATTAATGAAAATACATTTAAAACCCTATCTGTTTATATATTTTGCATCGGGTATTATATAATACAAACATAAATATTTAAGGTCAAAATTGGAGAAAAAAATTCAATAAGTTAAAATGGACTTATATTTTGGAACGGAGGGAGTACTCCATAAATTATATGGACGTAAGTAAACTTATCAATTTCCATGTTTTTAATAACTTTATAAGTTAAACAAATACCCCTAAACTTTACACCTCTTAGTATTTATATTTTTTTAAACAACGCATATGTTGTTATTATAAATATTATTGTCGCTATATATTAAATTAATGCATATGCAGGAAATCATAAATATCCAATGAAAGCATGAGTTATTGTGATGCGTAAGTGAATACACGAGATTGTAGATGCACCAATGAATCATGTTATTTCTCTTTATGAGTTTGAGTAAGGATGTCCGAAAAAGCATTTTTTTAGTATCCCACATTCAAAAATGACTTATATATAAAATGAAGGTACCCCCCCCCCCAAACAGGTTATTGTGAGATCAAATAAAAACATGAATTGTACATATAACAAAAACGCATGTAAATTAAAGTTTAAATAACGATATCCGAAAGAGCATTTTTTTTTCAAAGGTTAATACATGCTATTAAAAACGTATAATGTCTAAAACATGATACCAATAGTTAAATTTAAACAACAGCAACATCAACATTATGATAATTAAACATAGTCAAATACTTCATCCAACAAAAATTATTACAAAATATTAGTTGATCTTAATACATAATGAAAATTTTATGTAAAAACTCAAGTGCACATAGGTATTTTACCTATATAAATATAAATGATTTTACATTATCTTATAGAAAAATCTTATTTAAAATTGTGTGTATGCACCTAAACAAATTTTACTATGTTAAAATAGAAATTTATATTCTTAACGGATTGTATTCTTAAAATTAGATAATATAAAATTTGTATGCATAAAATGATTAAAATTTAGACATATCATGACTTACATTAAAATATATTAAATAGCATTTAAACCACAACCCATACATATATAACCGGTAATTTAATAAAATTTGACCAATTATACTCATCAATCCATGTATTTCACTTTTCCAAGAAACTTAAATGTGTATTATGACGACATATAAAGTATGGATCTAATTAAGTTATTTATAGAAGTATTATAACTCCAACCAAAATCATTAATCTAATTTTCAAAGGTTGGCAAAAAGTAATTATTTATAGGAAAATATGAATACAAAATAAGGTTAAAATCAAAGTGACCAAATATTGACTATATACATCGTATCTTTCGTGAATTAACTTGTTTGCAAGCCTAACAATTAGCAGATACTCAACTTTAAGTCTTTAACATATAAAATTTGAAGGGAAAAAAGTAACTCATGACAACAAAGATTGTGAACGAAATTGACTAATTATATGGACCATTTTTTTATGTGAAAAACTTAAAGGTTTTACTAACAACAACCTTTTGAGTTGTGTTTCAACATTCTTTATTTAAAAACTTAGCATTAAATGAAATAGTATATTCCAAAACTATACACATATATTTATTTTAAACATGAAATTCAATGTTCAACATGAAATGTTTGGTTTTCATTGATTGTTAGTTTTTAATTATGAAATACTTAAACACAACTTAAATGGTGGTTGTTAGCAAAACCCGAAACTTAATTTGACATTTAAGTACGATATATGTCTGATGATTCAAAGGAGTTCCATAAACACCTAATTTCAAAATTAATAATTTCATTTCAAAGGTGGCAAAAAGCACATGATAAATGTTGATTGTTTCTCAAAACCATTTTCATACTTTTTGTGGGACGGAAGGATGATTATTCAACAACGGACTAAAATTTTAAAATAAAACTCAATAATACCAAAATAAACGAGAATCAAAACTTCAATCATGTCGATGAAGTTATATGTAACTTTGTGACACTACATACTTTAAACGTTATTTTGATGTTGTATCGTTATAAACATATAATACTTTTTCTCGTGGATTTTAAATTTAAACAATTTTTCTCACCTATTCATGTAATCCTTTTATAAACTCTTGCTAGTTTGAATAGAACTTTGTGTTGTTAAAGAGAGGTTATCAATTACAATTTGTACTTTCTTTTTGTATGAGGTAAAACCTTACTCTCTTTTGGTGACTAGCAGGTGAACCATGGATTTTATATACAGACCACCCGGAGGACCCATTGAGCATTAAAGAACACTACATTTGTATGATTGTAACTATATGAATGGATCGAGTGAGGATCTCAAAGAATTCAATTTGCAACTGACTAGATTTAGACTTGTGTTTTTTATCGAGACTCTTAAATACTTGTCACTTAGTAAACCTCGTTAAGATATCATAAATTGTTCTTTTATTAGTATGAATAATCGAACTTTTTGGTTTTATTTAATTATTATCTATACTAATTTATAAAGGATTTGAGACTTTCTATAACATGAAGTCTTAAAATTTTAAGACAAAAAACATTACCTATAAAAGGTAAATTATAAAATTAATGTAAATTTTGAAAATTTAATTCTCATTTAAACTATATATTAACCCCTTCCGATAATGATATATTTTAATAGAATTGTTTATAAGAAAATCTCACTAAACTTATAACCATAAATTTAATTTTAAAATTTAAAAAGTAAATGTGCTAACTATTTACACTATTAATATTTAGAAATTCTACTTTTGAAAAATATATATCTATCTCTACTACGTTATAGAGTATTTGGGATATGCTAAATAATAAGAAAGGTTAAAATAAAAACATTTGCTCGCCATAAAAATAGTGACCAGGCACCCACCCTTCTAGTATATTATTATGCCACTATATCAAATAATATTGATCTTCATAACATATTTCAATTCGTCTTTTTATTTACTAACTTTTGTTTCTAAATCTGATAGTGTAATAAATTATTTAAGATATTTATCCTAAAACATTTGTTTTTCAAAATTATACATTTAATGCATTCATTTATTGCTTGAAAAATCCTCTCCAATACCACTATAAATATAGGGTGTGTGGCATCCTCAACAAACATCAAAACTCCTTTATCTTTTTCATTTTCTAAATCCTTACAATTTTCCCTCTTATTATCTCAAGTTTATATAGTTGCTTCATTTTGCATTGTTTGTTATACCTCAAAGCAAGCTAACCAAATTCTTTGTCTTTTTTTCCTCCTCCTGTTTCAGTTTTTAAGTGTTTATCATGTTCTCAAGTTTATTTTTGTTATTCTTTTTTATTCTAAGCATTTACAGCAAAACATTTTCACTGGTGCTACTTTTTGAGCTACAACTATTTGCGGAATTATTTAAACTTTAAAAATCCCAGCCAGAATTTAAACACATTTTTTCAATAATATTTATGCATATATGTCTATATGTATAAATCAATCCAAGATCTGGAATGAATAGATTTGGATGCATATATGAATATATGTGTATGTATCTGTATATTTGTGCGATATACACTTTAAGATCTGAAATGGGTGGATGCATATATGATGTATACATGTATGTACATTTGTGTATGCATAAAGTTATTACAAACCCTACATCTCAAGTACATTATTAAGACTTATTTAATAGATGACGAGCCTTAATTGACTAGATTCTGAATCTGGATTAGAAAAGATTTACATTATAGTCATTTTTTACCCGCTTCTTTTTCAATATTCAAATTTTCTTTTGACCTTTTATTTTCTTTCTATTCAAGTTAATAAATGTTGAAGAACATCAATATTAATAGAAATTTACAATATAAAATAAACATGAAAATGTTTATTTACTACTTTTATTATCCTAGTTTGCTCTCGTCTCTCCACCCCTCATAACCTTAGCCCACCACCACCTATCACCAACATCCTCTATCATCTCATAACTACCCTTATTATCCTTGACAATCAGATCCTTCATACACTTTGAAACCCTAATTCACAAATTCTCCCAAATTTGAAACAACCAAATCAAAACCCTAATTCACAAATTCCCCCAAATTTGATTCGATTCTAGATCTGATTTCCATTCCGGGTTTAGGTTCTTACGAGACCAAATACATTGGGAATTATAATAGGAGTGTGTCTTATGTTAAAGACTATTTTGGTTTTGGAGTATGATGGACTGATAGAACCATCTAAATATCAGCAATGTACAAGCTGAGACACATTTTCACTTTAACGTAGATCATTCATTCTTGTTGCTCGTTAATGAAACTCACATCGCCACCTATGACCCCTTAAAACTTGATTGTGTTTTGCAGTGTGCCCTGCAACAAAATAGTGGGTCAATCAGAGACACAATGTATTCATGTGTTGAGCAATCAATATTTCCGATGGCGGAGGATGAAAGTTTGTGTGTCCTAACATTAAATCGGCTCAAAATGAAGCGTAAACCCCATTATGCAGCATATGTGCCATCTACCTGATTTGGGTTTATTTTATCTGAAATTGATTTAGGGTTTTTATTACTGTTTATGTGACTAGGATAATAAGGGTAGTTAAAGATAAGAAAGCAACTAGGATAATAAGGGAATTAAAAAAAACACAAATCCCTAATATACAATAAACATGAAAATGTTTATTTTACTACCCTTTTTATCCTAGTTTGCTTTCTTATCTCCATTAACTACCCTCATTATCCTAGTCATATAAACAAGAATAAAAACCCAAATCAATTTCATATCTGAATAAAAACCCCAAATGAGTAAGATGGCACATATGCTGTGTAATGGATTTTACACTTCATTCTGAGACGATTTGTTGTTAGGACCACACAGTTCCATCCTATGCACTCACAAATATTGATTGGTTAGCACATGAATACAATGCGTATGTGATTGACCCACTAGCTTGTTGTGGAACCAACTAAAAATACAATCAAGTTTTAACGGGTCATAGGTGGCGATGTGAGTTTCATGAACGACCAATAAGCGTGGTGATCTACTTTGAAGTGAAGGCGTGTCTCGACTTGTGCTTCTGGTATATCCGGATGGTAGTTTCAAAAGTTACTTTTGAGCTTCTATTAGTTCATCATACTCTAAAGCCAAAATAGACTTTAACATACTAGACACGCCTATTATAACCCCAATGTATTTGGCCTCGTAATAACCTAAAGCGGATAGAAATCGGTTTAGAATCGAATTGAATTTGGGGGGGGGGGATTTGTGAATAGGGTTTCAAATTTGGGTGTTTCAAATTGGGAGAATTTGTGAATTAGGGTTTTGGAGAGTATGAAGAATCTAGTTGTTAAGGATGATATGGGTAGTAATGATGATGATAGAGGATTCGGTGAGCTGAGGTTATGAGGGGTGAATAATAAGAGTAGTAAAAAA
The DNA here is from genome assembly GCA_022545495.1 of Chrysanthemum lavandulifolium. NCBI lineage: Eukaryota > Viridiplantae > Streptophyta > Magnoliopsida > Asterales > Asteraceae > Chrysanthemum > Chrysanthemum lavandulifolium. Next base: position 104,138,371 of record CM040244.1, read on the forward strand.
AATATTTTCATATTTATTTTATATTATAAATTTCTATTAATATTGATGTTCTTCAACATCTATCTACTTGAATAGAAATAAATTAAAAAGTCAAAACATAAGTTGGAGGTTGATGAATAAGTGAGTAAAAATGACTATAATGATCCCATGTGACTTGCATGCATATGAGTTGATTTAACGGTCAGTTTTAACATTCGTTAGACGCAAGGATTATGGGTGTTATTCTCTTCAAAGATAAGGACAAGAGTGCAACTTTAAACTCTCAAGGATGGTAGATGTAATTTTCGCCAAATCATAGGGACCATTTATGTGATTTAGTTTTTGTTATAAGAAGTTATCAGTTAATGTTAAGGGTTATTAACTTGCACAAATTACTGACGTGCGTTTCATTTGTGCCTTTTTAGTTATCGTTCTATTTGGTACATCTGACTCAAATGTGCCAAAAAGCACAATGACTAGAACGGTACAAACGAAAAAGTACATTGGTAGTTTTTTGTAAAATAACCATGAATTTTATTATCAAAATCTATTCCTGAAAATTCATAAGTGGATGCTAAGACTTTACTTAGATCTCTTCATTACATCTTCATTGCAAGATTGCACCTTTTGCCCATGTTTGTAATTCTGGTACACTTTTTCTAAGAAATTTGCAGCATGTGACAACAATGTAACATGAGAAAAGGGTATGATAAGTAGTCTAGTGTGAAGATGGGACAGATAATAAGTGCATAAGAATTTTAGGGCTATATGCATAAATTACTAATGTGCAGCACAATGACTAAAATGAGACAAACGAAAAAATGCGTTAGTAGTTTATTCAAAAGTGCCGTGACTAAAATAACCCGTTGAATTTATAAGAAAAATCTCTATTGGTGGAACTAATTTCGACTATGTTGTTACTAATATTCGTTAGAAGGTGGATTTGTGGATGTTATGGCCTTAGTTAGATCTCTTCATTACATCTTCATTGTAACTTGAGAAAGGTAGGCTCATATAAAGTAATTTGCATTCTTTGATGCTTTTCATGTAACTTGAGAACGGTTTGACTATTAGTCTATTGTCGAGATTGGATAAATAAAAAGTACATAATAATTTTGTATGTTTTTAGACATAAATTATCAATATTGTCCCGTTTTAGTCGTTGTATTTTTCGTGCATCTAACTCCTATGTACCGAAAAGTGCAATGACTAAAATGGGACAAAGGAAAAAGTATATTGGTATTTTATGCACAACAACCCTTAGTTTATTTGCAAAATCTACAATGATGGAATTAATTTCGACTATGGATATACATTAAGTGTCACTGGAATGTGACATTCCTCAAGATCCATAAATAGATGGTAAGGCCTTACATAGATCTCTTCATACATCTTCATTGCAAGATTGCACCCTTCACATAAGCTCGTAAGTCTCTTACGCTTGTGTTAAAGAAAATTGCAGCATTTTGATGTTAATGTAACTTGAGAATGGGATTTGATTATTAGTTAAAGGTAGATCGAGAAATGAGTTTGACAATTAGTCTATTGTATAAATTTCTAAGAAGCCTGTATGAAATTAATGATTTAACAAATCCAACTTACTTTCAAGACTATCAGTATTTAGGAATCTCCTGGTAACCTAAGACGCTAATTAATTATTTAGATTTAGTAGACGTAAACAACTAAATGGTTGAGATTTTCGAGGGATGGTGAGTCTTTGACGTAGATATATGCAGCCAAATCGAGGTATCTTTTTAACCTTTCCAACCTTTTCCCTGTCACCCTCGTATGTTTGATTAGTGGGGTCTGATCAATAAACCTCTCACGAGGAGATCTGTTCATTACTAATATGCCATTTGGTAGTGGTTTAGATTTAGAAAATGTGTTTTCCTCATTTGCCTTGATATTGCACGTAGTTAATTATTGAACTAGACCAACACACCAAAATGGCAAGCGTTATCATGTTCAACTCCGCGATTATTTAGTCTTTTACCGGTAAAGAGGGTATTTCATTTGTTGTAGTAATTTCCCATTCAACTAAGCAACTAGCCTTTTTAGGAAATCTTCATTTAACCATATTTGAACTACATTCTTAGGTTGCACTATGTCGTTGCTTTCAAATCTTATAAGGTTAATTAGTGCTCTATGTTATTCTTTTAAAACTAGAATCTGGTTATGTATGAGCATGTAGAAGATGCAATTATGGGTGGAGATGCTAAGGAGATTAAGTGAACTTAGGTCATCTGGTTTAGCGTACAAAGGTCTCATATCCAATGAGATTGAAATTTCTATGGATCTTTGTCAAAGTTAATTTCTCCGACATATCTTTTACTGGGAAGTAAAAACAGTTAACATGTGGCATCTTCCATATATATCTTTGTAACTACATCGTCAAAGTTAGTACTTCATCATATTTTTTGCTATAAGAAGTTATCAATTACCATTAAGGGTTATTAACTTGCATAAATTACTGACATTCTTTTCATTTGTACCGTTTTAATTAGCGTTCTATTTCGTACATTTGACTTAAATGTACCAAGAAGCGTAATGACGAAAATGGGATAAACGAAAAAGTACATTGGTAGTTTATGCAAAATAACTCTGAATTTTATTCGGATATATGGAATTACATTAAGATTCATTGGAAGGTCCATTCCTAAGTGGATGTTATAACTGTACTTAGATCTCTTCATTACATCTTCATTGCTAGATTGCACCTTTTGCTCATGCTCGTAATTCTGGTACACTTGTGCAGCATGTGACCTCAATGTATCTTGAGAAAACGGTAAGACAAGTAGTCTACTGTGAAGATGGGAAAAATAAAAAGTGCATAAGAATTTTAGGGCTATATGCATAAATTACTTTATGTGCAATTTCATTTGTCCCGTTTTAGTTATTCTTTTTTTGTACATATGACTCATATGTACCAAAAAGTGCAATGACTAAAATGGGACAAACGAAAGAGTGTAGTTTATGCAAAATGGAAATGACTAATTCATTATAAGTATTTAAAAATTTTCACACTCGTTTGCCCGTGTATAATTGCATCGAAGCATGGTTATCCCCACTTTCTTCTTTATAAGCGATTTCCTAATTCATTATAAGTATAGAAGAAATAGTTAATTTAACCAAAGCACATGCATGAGAATAAAAGAAGAAAGAATTCAAGACCTATGATTTTTGTAGAAAACTAGAAGGGGGGTTGAATAGTTTACCAATTAAAAACTTTGTTTTGAAACTTATTGAAAGATCAATTGATATTAATCTTGAGTATGTTAATGAAATATGCAAGCAATATGTAATAAGTAAATAAGGAAAGAAATGATCAAACCACAACAAGTTGTTTATAGTGGTTCGGTCTACAAGGACTCTTTCTCCTTGCCTACTCCACTCCCGAGTCTCACACTCGAGAGTTTAACTTCACTAGTCAACAAGCTCCTTTCACCGGTGGAGAAAACCTTTACACTTCGCTTACACTATTTCCGACACTAAGCTAGATGTCGAGTTCTTTCCAAGGGTACAACTACTCCCACATACAATGTATTTTGAGGACTAAAATACTAACCACTCACACTCACAAGATTATGATGGTTTAATACAACAATGAAGTATGAATCAACACTAGATCATACAACACTAAACAAACAAGACTTCCAACTTCTCGTTGAAACTTGAATGTGACTTGATCTTCTTTGCTACAAAGAGATCACTAATATGATATGAAACCGAGTTAGAAAGGTTAGAGAAGATATGTATGAGAGTATAGTGGAAGGGATGAAAACTACTTGGCTTGGCATTGCTATTTATAGCAAAAATGGACAGAGCGTCCACGGACATGGAACCCTTTTAAGGGTTCCGCCCATGTCTCATTTGGTACCGCCGGTCCGACGACCAAGATATCAAATCTTGCCAAAGTCAACTCTATCTAAGTGAGATTGTGCAAGATATGAAGAGTACAAATCTACACAAAATATCTAATGAAATCTTCCAATGATTTCCATGATGCATTACATGATGTCATATGTTGTATTTCTATTTTTAGAAATATGCAAGTATTAAGTAGTGTTTGGTTTTAAGAACCTAACACATTCTAAAACTACTATCATACATAATGATTAGAGTCATATCAAGATGTCACTAATCATGAATGTAAATGCTTGAATGATGAATATATTGTTTGAAAAGCTAGTTTAAATATCTATTAAACTTGACAAGCTTTAAGCTTTTATAAATTAAAATTTACTTTTGTCGTTAACAAAACTTAGGTAAAGATCAAAAATATAAATAACGTTTAATGACGATATTTGTATTAACAATCTCCCCCTTTTTGTTGAGGACAAAATATAAATTTTATTTTTATAAAAGACACAAGGTTTGTGCAAGAGTTATAAAAATATTAGTTTTAGAACTTGAAAAGAGAATGATAATGCAAGTGTATGATGTTTGACTTTTTATGAAAGTCAAAGTATTCACTAGTTGATGCATGATGTTGACTTTTTCGAAAAGTCAAAGTATGCGATTGACTTTTAAGAAAAGTCAAGTATTACCAATGATGTATCTGTTTGACTTTTTCGAAAGTCAATGTCGGTTGACTTTTCGAAAAGTCAAAATGTAATCAAGTTCCTATATTTTCTCCCCTTTTGTCTCTACAAAAGAAGTGGCGATGCGAATGTAATGAGCCGAGCCATTATCTCCCTGACCAAAGCTCCCCATAAATTGGGTGCTTAATGGGAAGATACATGGATTGTGAAAATAAAGCTACAAAAAATGTTAGTAATAATGATCATTCACAAGCATTTGCAAACACCGTGTAAAAGCACCAACACTATAATAAAAACACCATTCATTTGTTAAAATTTTCATGAATAAGGATCATGAAATGGGAACACAATGATGTGTTTTAGTACAAAAAAAATAATCCTAAGAAAAGAAGAACTAGAAATGCTAATCTATGACCATCCTAGTTAGATGGTGGATGAGAAAGAGCGTTGAGGCACTCAAGGATATGATTGAGGATGAACCTCATTTCTTCTTGGAAGTCATGGACCACAACCCGGGTCCTTTCCATGGTTTGGGCCGTTTGCTCACAAGTTGAGCAACCATGCCTAGGGGGGAAGTATGTTTGGGAAGGTTGTGGTGGTGGTATGGTAGATGTGTTGGTGGTGTTGGGAATGTTTGGGGTGGTCATTATGGAGGCAAGCAAAGCATTTTGCATTTGCATAGTCTCACTTAAGTGAGAATCCACCATGCCTTTGAATTGGTGGAGGTTGTGGAGTTCCGCTTGAATCTCCTCTCTAGTGGGATTGGCATCCCACATACACTCCTCAATGTCCTCAAGATGAGGGGACATTGATGTGGGGAGTGGATGATCCCCATACAAAGGACCATGGATGTCTTTGTAAATGGGGTGGAAGAGAAGAGGTTTTGGCCCTAGTGGGGCGTTTGGGTCAAAAGATGACCTTGGTGATTCATGAGCTATTAACTCGATTGTGCCAAAGGATGGCAATGGTGGTGGATGATTTGGCCTAGGGGGCAAGTCATCCAAGTCCTCCAAGAAGGGATTTGGTGAAGTTGGTGGAGTGGAGAATAACTCCATAGGCATGAGAGTAGGAGACCTTGGTGGTGAAGGTGGTGAGGGTGTTTTGGATGTTTGGATGGGTGCCGGTGGAGGTGAAGTTGGTGTTGGAGTGGTGATCACAATGTGTGATTAATTTGGTGTAGCCAAGGTAAGACTTGTATCATCTCGGATGGGAGATGAGATTGTTAGTGGAGAAGACTCGGATGATGAGCTAAGGTTAACGAAGCAACAAGGCCTCACACTAATTCTAGCGACCTTCTTGCAAGGTTTTGGAGATGATTTTGTCATTTTTGACTTTGGTTTTTCTTTGCTAGATGATAGTAAGAATGAAGAAGGTGTGAGGATGATCATGGTAAAACCTCTTAATTTATAGAAGTGTAAAATTATAGAGAAATGTGTTTGATTTGATGTTAAACCATTGAAGAGATGAGGTTCCTAATGATTTGGAAGTGGGTTGAATGCTAGTCATATCACCCAAGTCAATCCATACAAGAGAAATGGAGTGAAGAAGAAAAGATTTGCAATAAATGTGTTCTAATGAGTGGAATTTCCAAACAATCAGATTTCCCACGGATTTGAAGGTACCAAAAATTTGGTTCCTTCCTTTATGCCAAAGGGCTCCTTGGGTGGATTTTTCAAATTTTTGAATTTTGGTGGGAAATGGATTTCTTATATACCTAAGTGACTTATACTAGTTCTAATAAGAGTATAAACTAGTTAAGATTGATTTATAAGTGATGGATGGTAATTTGGAATCACGAAAGAGTCGAAATTCAGAAAATTACCTGGAGGATCCACGGCACCAAAATTTTACACTGCCGAACCCTTTTTAGGGTCTTCGTCCGTCACTTTGTATGTGCACTACGGCGGTACCAATTACATAACAGACGGTACCAAATTTATGGTGCCGTCGATCCGTGAAGTGCGAAAAGTAGACAGTAGCGTTTTTAGGTGTCGGGGACTTTCCGAAACACAAATTTTTCTCAAAGGTGTTATACTAAACTTTTCTAGTTAGGAAAAGTAAATAACACATGTATAAACATAGTGGAGTATAGATTTTGAGCAGGCTTATTGATTTTCACATTATAGTGAAAATGGGTAAAATTTGATAGCATACTTGTGCTATCCCCCTGCATGAGATTGTTAGCACACAATATTGTTTCAAGTTATATTATCATCCTACATAATAAAAACAACTCGTTCATCACTCAAAGGTACAAAGATGTGAGGGATGAGTTCATAGTGAAGGTGCATCCCTTTTGGGGTTGGTGGAATTGGTGCGAAGTTTCTATAGAGACGGGTGAGAATCATCCCGTATGGAAGAGCAACTGATCCTTGAGTTGGAATGTCAATCATTCTCCTAGCTATGTAGTAGGCTAAGTTGAATGGTTGTCGGGTGGACAAGTTGTAGAGCATGTGACAAAGGCAAGCGTTTATGTGATCCCTATTTCCTATGGTGCTAATGACGTTGGCTCTAAGTAGCTCCTCCCATTTTTAAATTCGGCTTAAGTTTATTTAGCTCCATTCCATATGGATCTCGGTTTACCTCTTTTCCTTTCGAGCAACTCGGGTTGTATCACTTTTGGGTTAAAAGGTGTTCACGGATGGCATCCTTATCGGCCAAACGGGTTAGGTAGGGAAGAGCGGTCATTGATTGTATCAAGAGCCGTGAGTGACCACTTATCCATGTAGACACAAGTTCCTCGGTTGGGAATTCCTAACACTTGAGCAAAGTTGCTTAAGGTGATGGTGTAGTCGTTTTGGTTTATTCTAAACCTAAGACAAAATTCATCATCGTCTTCATCACTAAAGCCGGTCACACTAGCATAGAATTCTAACACAAACCTAGGACAAATTGGTTCATCGATGTCCAGAAGACAATCTAATTGAATGGCGGCTAGTTCTTCACGAAGATTGGTGTTTTCAAGGAAGGATGAGTGAATGGTTCTACCCTCATGGAAATACCTTGATTCTAGACCCCTAAATATTTCTACTTGTTCCTTGGTAAGTCCTTTGGTTTTGTGGTGTTTGGGAATGTAGTTAAGGGTGTCTTTGTGATCATAGAATCTTGCGGCTACAATGGTTATTCCTAGGGACAAGAATTAATATGTTAAAAAATAAGAATAAATTTTAACGTTTTTGGTTCTAGTGTGCCTATATGAAAACAATTTGGAGTTGCGTTATCTCGACTCATTTTATGCACAAAATGGTTTTAGTGGGGTGTTTGGCAAATACCATGAGATAACCCAAATGCTCCTAATTCAATGTGGCTTCATTTGAATATACCCGGGAATGCATATTAGTTATGCAATACCTTTAGTATTCAAGAGCATGCAAGTGATGAAAATTTAACGTTTCTATTTGTATTAGAAATGAAAAAATTGTTTTCCTACAAGTGAGAAGCTTTTCAAAACTTTTGACATGGGGTGTTTGGTTGTTTGAATAAGGCCTTATATTAATTATCTATCAATTAGTGGGAAGCATGATTTGTTTATGCAATATGATAATGTAGTACCTAATTTCAATGACTAGTTATGTAATTTGCCAATTGAATTCATATTTGGTATAAAAGCATACATAAAACCCCATGTAATGATTTGTGATAGTTTTGTGCATAAATAAGAATCCTAGACTCAGAATTAAGAGATAAAATGTAGTTAGGATACTTACAATGATGTTATCTTCAGTGATTAGTGAGTGGGAAGGTGTCAATAATGAGTTTGGTTTAAGTTTTACACGTTTTGGTAAAGTGGGTTGTGAGGAAGAGGACGTTATGTATATAGCGCTTTTGTACAGAGACACCACGGACGAGACGGCACCAAATATTTGGTTCCGTCTGTTGTCGTTTAGTGCCGTGGCTACTGATGTGATACAAAGCAAAATTGTTTTGGTTTGACTATTCTAATGTTTTAGGCTATGTTTATCCTATATGTTTGGTTCCATTAACCCTAAACCAAGTCTAAAAGATTAAAAGGTTCTCGCTTAAGAGGCTTAGTTAAGATGTCGGCAATGTTGTCTTGAGGATACTTTCTTAATTGAAATGTTCCTTTTGAACATTGTCGCTGAAGAAAGTGATGACGGATTTCAATATGCTTTGTACGAGCATGTTGAACGGGATTCTTCTTGAGATCGATGGCTCCTTTGTTGTCAAAGTATCACAATGTCGTTGAGATGAATTCGTAATCTCACGAGAGCTTGCTTCATCCAAAGAGCTTGTTGACATGCCTTTTCGGCCGAGACGTACTCGGCTTGATGGTTGAGATGGCTAAGGTCGTTTGCTTCTTTGCAAACCATGAGGTGAGACAATGTCCAACAAAAGTGCAAATACCACTTGTACTTTTCTATCGACATAGTCACCCGGCATGATCCGAGTCGGCATACACTATGGTTTCTACACCGTTCCTTTGGGATACCATAATCCTAAACACGTTGTTCCCTTAATGTATCTAAAATCCTTTTTAAGGCTTCTAAGTGTGATGCCTTTGGGTTTTCTTGAAAGCGAGCACATAGACAAACACTAAACATAATGTCGGGTCTACTAGCCGTAAGATAGAGTAGGCTACCAATCATTCCTCTATATTTAGTGTTATCTACGGATTCACCTTCTTCGTCCTTGGTGAGTTTAGTGTCCAAGACATGGGTGTTTTAGTTGGTTTGGAATCTTCAAGACCAAATTTCTTAAGCATGTCTTTTATATATTTGGATTGGTTAAAGAAAATGCCATCTTCTAGTTGTTTAATTTGAAGTCCTAGAAAGAAGTTTAACTCACCCATCATACTCATTTCAAACTAAATGTGCATGATTTTAGAGAAATCATCACATAGCTCTTGACAAGTTGATCCGAATATAATGTCATCAACGATATTTGAACAATGATAATATGTGATTCCTTTTCTTGGTAGAAAGAGTATTATCTACTAATCCCATAGAGTATTTGTTATCAATAAGAAAAGTCTTAAGTCGGTCGTACCAAGCTTTTGGTGCTTGCTTAAGACCGTACAATGCTTTCTTGAGTTTGAAGACATGAAATGGTTTCTCAAAGTCGGTGAAACCGGGAGGTTGAGCAACATACACTTCTTCGTTAATAAACCCATTAAGAAAAGCACTTTTAACATCCATTTGAAATAATTTAAAGTCATAAGCACATGCATAGGCAAGTAATATTCTAATAGATTCTAGTCTAGCTACCGGAGCATAAGTTTCATCATAATCAATACCTTCTTGTTGATTATAGCCTTGTGCAACAAGACTAGCTTTGTTTCTAGATACTATACCATTTTCATCCATTTTATTTGAAAAACCCATTTCGTTCCAATTATGGTTTGATCTTTAGGTTTTGGAACTAATTTCCAAACATCATTTCTAACAATTGGTTTAATTCTTCTTGCATGGCAATTACCCATGATTCATCTTTTATTGCTTCATTTATGTTTTTCGGTTCTATGGTGGATACAAAACAAAAATAATTACTTTGATTTTGGGCTTGTGACCTTAAGGTTCTTTGATTAAGTTGTCCTATGACTTTTTCCAAAGGATGACTTTTAGATTCTTTGATGTTTATAATTTGCTTATTTAATGGCTCATCTTCCTTGTTATCATTAATTTGACTTTCTATTATTTGACTTTCAACTAAGTCATCATCTACCAAAGGTGATGTCTTAGAGGGAGGTAGACTTTCATCAAATGTTATGTTCAACGATTCCTCGACTATCATTGTTTCTTTGTTAAGGATGATATAAGCTTTGCTAGTTTGAGAATAACCTAGAAATACACCTTCATAAGACTTTGGGTCAAACTTGGTGTGATAGTCTTTAGTATTAAGAATGAAGCATTTACAACCAAAGACTCTAAAATATCCTAAAGTTGGCTTTTTACCTTTGTAAAGCTCATATGGTGTTTTGTTTAAGAAAGGACGTATTAAGACTCTATTCAAAATATATGTAGAAGTGTCAATCGTTGCACCAAAACTTTTGAGGAATGTTTTTTCATTAAGCATTGTTCTACTCATTTCTTGAATTGTTCTATTTTTACGTTCTACTACACCATTTGATTGAGGTGTTCTTGAGCGGAAAAGTTATGTGTTATACCATTTGTATTACAAAGTTTCCAAATTGAGTTTCGTTGTCAAATTCACGACCATGATCCGTTCGGATCGACACAATTTTAACACCTAGTAGATTTTGAATTTTCTTGCTAAGAATTTCAAATTTATCAAAAGCTTCATTTTGGTTTTCAAAACAACGTCCAAGTAAACCTTGAGTAATCATCTACTATGACCAAAGTGTATAAGTTGCCTCCGTAGCTTTTATAGCGGATGGTCCAAACAAGTCCATATGTAATAATTCTAGACACTTAGATGTGGACACCATATTTTTAGATTTGTGACTACTATGGGTTTGTTTACTAATTTTGCAAGCATCGCAAAAGTGTTGGTCATATTTTAGTTTTGGTAAATTCTAACTAGCTCTTTTGAAGATAGGTTTTGTATAAGTCTCATATTAGCGTGACCTAAGCGCCTATGCCAAAGAGATGAGCTATCGTCTAATGTTGTTAGGCAAAGCTTGTCATTAGATGTTTTATCTATTTTCATGACGATATGTTATTTTTCCTAACTCCTTTAGCTATGGTGATACCATCTTTTAGTATTTTACTACCATTTTCATCAAATAGTACTTTATACTTTTTATCACATAGTTGGCTAATACTAAGTAGATTAAATCCTAACCTATCCACATGAGCAACATTTTCAATAGTTAGGGAGTTATGAGCGATCGTACCTTTGCCAATGATTTTGCTTTTGAGATTACTACCAAAGTGACATTACCTCCGTCATACTCTTGGTATGATGAGAAGATACTTTGTTGCCCGTCATATGCCGTGAGCATCCACTATCTTTATCCATTCATCGGGTTCCAATCCAAATTTCAAGCATACCTAAGAAGTAAATAACTCAAGCATTTGGTCCCTAATATCTCATGGGTCCGTTTGGGTTAAACATACCATTTATTTGATTCATGTATGGAAACGATGGGTAAGAGTTCCATGACATGTAATCTGAGTTTGATATGGTCTAGGAAGTTTGATTCCAACCATTGTGTTGGTAGTTGGGTTGTACGTTGTGGTTGCTCTTAGGAAAGGCGTTGGTAAAAGGTGCTTTGTATCGTTGTTGAGTGGTTTTGATCTAAATTCATTTTAGCAAGTCCTACTCCCGATGTAACAAATGGTTTTAGTTTAACACCGTCCTTGGTTTTCTTTGTTACTTTGACAAATTGATGACGGTCCGTATGCGAACATTACATCCTGTTGAAGTACCCACGGCACCATTTGTTTCTCTGGACGGAACCCTTATTTTGGTTCCGTCAGTCCGTCTTGCATCGCAGTAGCTTTTGATGATTGTTCGTCCTTTTCGGCCGTTTTGTTTTGACTCTTTGAAATTAATACCTCATTAAATCCTAGCCCATTCATGTCTCCGGTGTTTTATGGATTTTAACTATTTCATCGGCAAGAGCGATGTTTTTGTTAAACCTTTTAAATTTAGAATTATTTTCGATTAAAACATCTTGTGTGAGCTTTAGTTTTCTATTTCAAGATTAAGCTCTTGACATGATTTACAACCATCGTCATTTGCCTTTCCCTTTTCAAGTCGTTTTGCTTTTTCTTTTAACTCATAAACTTCATTTCCAAAAATTCCTTTTGGTTTTAAAAATTTATTTTAGTTATGATTTTAGACTTAGCTCACATAATTGATTATATTGTTTTTGCAAAGTGTCATCATCAATAGAAGAGTAAGAAGAATCGGAAAGTACCTCATTTGACTCATGTGCCATTAGAGCGATTTCTTCCTTGCTTGATTCTTCATCGTCTTCACTATGACTCCAAGCACCACTTACAAAAGCTCGTTGAGTTTTGCTTTTAGGTGGCTTGGGACATTCTCCTATGAGATGATTTGCAACACCACATCTAAAACACTTTCTTTCACCTTTACCCTTTTGTCATCCCGATCTTTTCGAATGGTTTCTTTTCTTCTCGAGGTTGTCTTACTGAACTTTCCTCTTCTTCTAAAGAACTTCTTAAAATCTCTAACGGCCATGGCATATTCCTCATCTTCACTACCGAGCAAGATTCGTCATCATCACTTGATTTCGCCTTTGCTTTTAGAGCAACGGATTTGATCTTCACCCTTTTTCCTTTGATGATCTCCGAATCTTTCTCCATCACCATTCGTGTACTTTGAGGTTACCGATTAGCTCGTCTAGTGACATTTTTAGAGATCTTTTGATTCTTCAATAGCGGTCACTTTAGCTCTCCATTTGGGATGGAGTGCTCTAAGAAATTTCGACAAAGTTCTTACTACGAAAAGATTCATCAAGTGCTTTAAGTGATGTAATAATAGTATTAAAGCGAGCAAATCCACAATCAATGGTTTCATCTTCGGGATAACAAATTGTTCATATTGTTGAACAAGAAGATCAATTTTGTTATCCTTGACTTGTGAATTACCTTGATGTGTAATAATCAAAGATTCCCAAATATCTTTGGCGGTTTCACACATAAAAATTCTTTCATATTCTTTTCTAGGTAAAGCATTGTAAAGCATCATTTTAGCTTCATTATTTTTAGCAACTAATTATTTTTGTTCATCAATAGAAATATCCTTTGTTGTAGAGCTAAAATCCCCTTTAACAATAACAAACCAAAGATCTATATCTTTTGATTCTACATATGTTTCAAACGGTTTTCCAATAGATAAATCCATTGGTTTCAAAGAGTGGTGGTCTTTGCATAGATTTCCTTCTTTAAAGTTTTCGTAATCCATGGATCGTTTCAAGTTTATAAAATACAAATTATTTTAGAAATTCTTGAGCAACGAGGCTCGGTACCAATGTAGAAAACTAGAAGGGGGTTGAATAGTTTACCAATTAAAAACTTTGTTTTGAAACTTATTGAAAGATCAATTGATATTGATCTTGAGTATGTTAATGAAATATGCAAGCAATATGTAATAAGTAAATAAGGAAAGAAATGATCAAACCACAACAAGTTGTTTATAGTGGTTCGGTCTACAAGGACTCTTTCTCCTTGCTCTACTCCACTCCCGAGTCTCACACTCGAGAGTTTAACTTCACTAGTCAACAAACTCCTTTCACCGGCGGAGAAAACCTTTACACTTCGCTTACACTATTTCCGACACTAAGCTAGATGTCGAGTTCTTTCCAAGGGTACAACTACTCCCACACACAATGTATTTTGAGGACTAAAATACTAACCACTCACACTCACAAGAATATGATGGTTTAATACAACAATGAAGTATGAATCAACACTAGATCATACAACACTAAACAAACAAGACTTCCAACTTCTCGTTGAAGCTTGAATGTGACTTGATCTTCTTTGCTACAAAAGAGATCACTAATATGATATGAAACTGAGTTAGAAAGGTTAGAGAGAAGATATGTATGAGAGTATAGTGGAAAGGGATGAAAAACTACTTGGCTTGGCATTGCTATTTATAGCCAAAATGGACGAGGGCGTCCACGGACGCGTAACCCTTTTAGGGTTCCGCCTGTACCATTTTGGTACCGCGGTCTCGACGACCAAGATATCAAATCTTGCCAAAGTCAACTCTATCTAAGTGAGATTGTGCAAGATATGAAGAGTACAAATCTACACAAAATATCTAATGAAATCTTCCAATGATTTCCATGATGCATTACATGATGTCATATGTTGTATTTCTATTTTTAGAAATATGCAAGTATAAAGTAGTGTTTGGTTTTAAGAACCTAACACATTCTAAAACTACTATCATACATAATGATTAGAGTCATATCAAGATGTCACTAATCATGAATGTAAATGCTTGAATGATGAATATATTGTTTGAAAAAGCTAGTTTAAATATGTATTAAACTTGACAAGCTTTAAGCTTTTATAAATTAAAATTTACTTTTGTCGTTAACAAAACTTAGGTAAAGATCAAAAATATAAATAACGTTTAATGACGATATTTATATTAACAATTTTTTATCATGCACCTTTTCTTTTACATACTCTTCACAATGTCACGCTTGAATTTTAAAACAAGTACGTAATATTTATTAATAAGTTATATTGACATAATAATAACCTAAGTTTTTTTATAAGCAACACATAAATTAAACAACACGTAATCAAGAAAGGTAAACCCTAACGAATTAGGTTTTATTCGACCATTAAAGCACCAATCAACCATCCATAATTATAGCAGGACACAAACAGATTTGTATTTAATGTGCAGGAACAAGAACAAACAAAAAAAAACCCTAACTAAAAAATAATTAAATACAACCCCTAAACCAGAAAAATTGTGATGAATTACTTTAGGTCATAACGAATCAAGAACATAAACAAAAATAATAACAAAGCTTAAGTCAGTTGGAATCAGGACGATCATAATCCAAAAGTTCATTAAAAGACATAACCTGAAAATAGATCATTAAACCTTAAACTAACAATTATCATCATGACATCATTAATAGATCATAGATCAGTAAACCATAACAGATTTACCGTAATTGCAAAAGGTTGTATATTAACTCTATTGTCGATTATCATAAACTATCGAACCTTTATTACAATGAAAAACAATTGAGATGGGTCGTTAGCTATCAAATTATTCTGTTTGTGTTGCTTTCATTCCATGAAGTGTACGTACACCGCCACCTTATTATAATTTTAAAGATGTATACCTTCCTTTCCTATATTGTGTTTTACATATTTTTGTCTTGTTTTTGTTCTTCAACTCAATTTGCTTTTCTTGACCGTACACATATCATTCCGGCTAGGTCTGCTGCATAAAAACCTGCACCATTAAACCCATCGATAATTGGCAAAAAAGATTATGTAAATACTCCTAGCACCCTATGTTAGAATCGTAAGTCCAAATAAAAACACATGACGTGAATAAAAGTTCCATACAATTAAGATGGCGTGAATTTGTGAGCAATAATATCATTGCGATGAGAAAATGATGCATGAGTAGATGGGTCAACATGTGCCATAAATTGCAAAATCTTGGTGGTATTAGGTTCCTTCTAATGTTCGATTTCACTGTATGACGGGAATAGTGTGCATGTATTTTCTGTACATTAAGATTCTAATAAATATCAGACATCGCTTTTAAAGAGTAAAAATATATAACACATCTTCTTTTGCAACAACAAAAAAGATATACCATATAAGGTTACACAAATCCATCCGTTTAAACAAGGACAAATGAAAGAGTTGAAAGTCGAATGAAAACCTAACAATAAATTGGATGGTTGGTGATCAGTAAGATTTAGCAAAAATAGCAACTTCCTCTACTGGATTGCCGGTCATCAGGCACTTCTTTAGCCCTTGGGTTTGTTCAAAAGTAAAACATCTAATAGTTGCCCATGTTTCTTCTTTGATCTTTAATTCATCTGCATCGCTATACAACAACAGGAGGTCAAAAGTGTAAGGAAAATCAAAAAACATGTTGTGCAGAAAAAAGGGCGATATGGCATAGCAAATTATGGTTTTTTTATATAAGTAAGGCAATACAACTTATCAAATCATTCCTATATTTAGTTTCATAAGTTTCAACTTATGTAATCATATAAAGTCAACCGTGTGTTTCATAATATTCTAATGAATGTCAAGTTGTGTTGTCATAGATAGATTAAGGTTTCAAGAATTATAAACTCATCTGTTTATGTGTTGTTGTGTTGCCAATTATACGAATCCACTTGCCAAAGATAGATTAAGTTTTCAAGAATTCTTAGATTTCAAGATTTTTGTGTAACGCTTTATATGTAGTAGAGAGAGGAAAATCTATTATATAACAAAAGAACGTACAAATGTGAAATCAAATCTTTTTGGAGAAATCAAATTTTTTGAGAAGTTTTAATTGGACAAATATGAGAGCTCAAATTTGTCATTTAAGATGAATGAAGTCATCCTATTGACCAATAGAAAGTCAAAATTGAAACAATTTGATCAAACTCATCTAAATTTCACCTATAAAAATATGTAAAAAAAACAAACGTGTCGATTTAAAAAAAGGTAATTAATAAAACTTTAACTGTTAAATTTTAAATATTCACTCTATCCCAAAATATAAGTCTATTTTGACTTTTATTTTTTTTTTCAACTTTAACCTTAAATATTTTTGTTTGTATTACACAATACTTGCTGAAAAGCATATTAATGAAAATACATTTAAAACCCTATCCGTTTATATATTTTGCATCAGGTATTATATAATAAAAACAAAAATATTTAAGGTCAAAATTTGAGAAAAAAAATTCAAAACGTTAAAATGGACTTATATATTGGAACGGAGGAAGTACTGGATAAATTATATGGACGTAAGTAAACTTATCAATTTCCATGTTTTTAATAACTTTATAAGTTAAACAAATACCCCTAAACTTTACACCTCTTAGTATTTATATTTTTTTAAACAACGCATATGTTGTTATTATAAATAATATTTTCGCTATATATTAAATTAATGCATATGCAGAAAATCATAAATATCCAATGAAATCATGAGTTATTGTGATGCGTAAATGAATACACGAGATTGTAGATGCACCAATGAATCATGTTATTTCTCTTTATGAGTTTGAGTAAGGATGTCCGAAAAAGCATTTTTTTAGTATCCCACATTCAAAATTGACTTATATATAAAATGAAGGTACCCCCAAACAGTTAATTGTGAGATCAAATAAAAACATGAATTGTACATATAACAAAAGCGCATGTAAATTACTCTCGAAAGTTTAAATAACGATATCCGAAAGAGCATTTTTTTTTCAAAGGTTAATACATGCTATTAAGCACGCATAATGTCTAAAACATGATACCAATAGTTAAATTTAAACTACATCAACCTCAACATTATGATAATTAAACATAGTCAAATACTTCATCCAAAAAAAATTTATTACAAAATATTAATTGAAATTAATACATAATGAAAATTTTATGTAAAAACTCAAGTGTACACAAATAGTTTACCTATACAAGTATAAATGATTTTAGATTATGTTATAGAAAATTCTTATTTAAAAACTATGTGTATGCACCTGAAAAAATTTTACTATGTTAAAATAGAAATTTACATTCTTAACGGATTGTATTCTTAAAATTAGATAATATAAAACTTGTATGCACAAAATGATTAAAATTTAGACATATCATGACTTACATTAAATAGCATTTAAACCACAACCCTTACATATATAACCGGTAATTTAATAAAATTTGACGAATTGTACTCATCAATCCATGTATTTCACTTTTCCAAGAAACTTAAATGTGTATTATGACGACATATAAAGTATGTATCTAATTAAGTTATTTATAGAAGTATTATAACTCCAACCAAAATCATTAATCTAATTTGCAAAGGTTGGCAAAAAGTAATTATTTATAGGAAAATCTGAATACAAAATAAGGTTAAAATCAAAGTGACCAAATATTGACTATAAACATCGTATTTTTCGCTAATTAACTTGTTTGCAAGCATAGCAATTAGCATATACTCAACTTTAAGTCTTTAAGATATAAAATTTGAAAGGAAAAAAGTAACTCATGACAACAAAGATTGTGAATGAAATTGACTAATTATATAGACCATTTGTTTTATGTGAAAAACTTAAAGGTTTTACTTACAACAACCTTTTGAGTTGTGTTTAAACATTCTTTATTTAAAAATTAGCATTAAATGAAATAGTATATTCCAAAATTATACACATATATTTATTTTAAACATGAAATTCGATGTTAAACATGAAATGTTTGGTTTTCATTGATTGTTAATTTTTAATTATGAAATGCTTAAACACAACTTAAATGGTGGTTGTTAGCAAAACCCGAAACTTAATTTGACATTTAAGTACCATATATGTCTGATGATTGAAAGGAGTTCCGTAAACACCTAATTTCAAAATTAATAATTTCATTTCAAAGGTGGAAAAAAGCACATGATAAATGTTGATTGTTTCTCAAAACCATTTTCGTACTTTTTGTGGGACGGAAGGATGATTATTCAACAACGGACTAAAATAATAAAATAAAACTCAATAATACCAAAATAAACGAGAATCAAAACTTCAATCATTTCGATGAAGTTATATGTAACTTTGTGACACTACATACTTTAAATGTTATTTTGATGTTGTATCATTATAAACATATAATACTTTTTCTGATGGATTTTAAATTTAAACAATTTTTCTTACCTATTCATGTAATCCTTTTATAAACTCTTGCTAGTTTGAATAGAACTTTGTGCTGTTAAAGAGAGGTTATCAATTACAATTTGTACTTTCTTTTTGTATGAGGTAAAACCTTACTCTCTTTTGGTGACCTAGCAGGTGAACCCTGGATTTTATATACAGACCACCCGGAGGACCCATTGAGCATAAAAGAACACTACATTTGTATGATTGTAACTTACATGAATGGATCGAGTGAGGATCTCAAAGAATTCAATTTGCGACTGACTAGATTTAGACATGTGTTTTTTATCGAGACTCTTAAATACTTGTCACTTAGCAAACCTCGTTAAGATATCATAAATTGTTCTTTTATTAGTATGAATAATCGAACTTTTTGGTTTTATTTAATTATTATCTATACTAATTTATAAAGGATTTGAGACTATCTATAACATGAAGTCTTAAAATTTTAAAACAAAAAACATTACCTATAAAAGGTAAATTATAAAATTAATGTAAATTTTGAAAATTTTATTCTCATTTAAACTATATATTAACCCCTTCCGATAATGATATATTTTAATAGAATTATTTGTAAGAAAAGCTCACTAAACTTATAACCATCAATTTAATTTTATAATTTAAAAAATAAATGTGCTAACTATTTACACTATTAATATTTAGAAATTCTACTTTTGAAAAACATATATCTACTTCTACTACTTTATAGAGTATTTGGGATATGCTAAATAATAAGAAAGGTTAAAATGAAAACATTTGCTCGCCATAAAAATAGTCACCGGGCACCCACCCTTCTAGTATATGATTATGCCACTATATCAAATAACATTGATTTTCATAACATATTTCAATTCGTGTTTTTATTTACTAACTTTTGTTTCTAAATCTGATAGTGTAATAAATTATTTAAGATATTTATCCTAAAACATTTGTTTTTCAAAATTATACATTTAATGCATTTATTTATTGCTTGAAAAATCCTCTCCAATACCACTATAAATATAGGGTGTGTGGCATCCTCAACAAATATCAAAACTCCTTTATCTTTTTTCATTTTCTAAATCCTTACAATTTTCCCTCTTATTATCTCAAGTTTATATAGTTGGTTCATTTTGCATTGTTTGTATACCTCAAAGCAAGCTAACCAAATCCTTTGTCTTTTTTTCCTCCTTCTGTTTCAGTTTTTAAGTGTTTATTATGTTCTCAAGTTCATTTTTGTTATTCTTTCTTATTCTAAGCATTTACTGCAAAACACTTTCAGTGGTGCTATTTTTTGAGCTACAACTATTTGCGGAATTATTTAAACTTTAAAAATCCTAACCATAATTTAAAAACATTTTTTCAATAATATTTATGCATATATGTCTGTATGTATAAATCAATCCAAGATCTGGAATGAATAGATTTGGATGCATATATGAATATATGTGTGTATATCAGATATTTGTGCGATATACACTTTAAGATCTGAAATGGGTGGATGCATATATGATGTATACATGTATGTACATTTGTGTATGCATAAAGTTATTACAAACCCTACATCTCAAGTACATTATTAAGACTTATTTAATAGATGGCGAGCCTTAATTGACTAGATTCTGAATCTGGATTAGAACAGTGTTACATTATAGTCATTTTTTACCCGCTTCTTTTTCAATATTCAAATTTTCTTTTGACCTTTTATTTTCTTTCTATTCAAGTTAATAAATGTTGAAGAACATCATTATTAATAGAAATTTACAATATAAAATAAACATGAAAATGTTTATTTTACTACCCTTATTATCCTAGTTTGCTCTCGTCTCTCCACCCCTCATAACCTTAGCCCACCACCACCTATTACCAACATCCTCTATCATCCCATAACTACCCTTATTATCCTTGACAATCAGATCCTTCATACACTCCGAAACCCTAATTCACAAATTCTCCCAAATTTGAAACAACCAAAGCGAAACCCTAATTCACAAATTCCCCCAAATTTGATTCGATTCTAGATTTGATTTCCAATCCGGGTTTAGGTTCTTACGAGACCAAATACATTGGGAATTATAATAGGAGTGTTTCTTATGTTGAACACTATTTTGGTTTTGGAGTATGATGGACTGATAGAAGCACAAGTAAGCTTTTGAAACAACCATCTAGATATCAGCAATGTACAAGCTGAGACACATTTTCACTTTAACGTAGATAGTTCATGCTTGTTGCTCGTTAATGAAACTCACATCGCCACCTATGACCCCTTAAAACTTGATTGTGTTTTGCAGTGTGTCCCACAACAAGATATTGGTTCAATCAGAGACACGATGTATTCATGTGCTGACCAATCAATATTTTAGATGGCGGAGGATGAAAGTTTGTGTGTCCTAACAGT
This sequence comes from Chrysanthemum lavandulifolium, assembly GCA_022545495.1. Classification (NCBI taxonomy): domain Eukaryota; kingdom Viridiplantae; phylum Streptophyta; class Magnoliopsida; order Asterales; family Asteraceae; genus Chrysanthemum; species Chrysanthemum lavandulifolium. The sequence goes on from CM040244.1 coordinate 104,159,558, forward strand.
AAATCGGCTCAAAATGAAGCGTAAAATCCACTATGCAGCATATGTGCCATCTAACTGATTTGGGGTTTTTTTTATCTGAAATTGATTTAGGGTTTTTATTATTGTTTATGTGACTAGGATAATAAGGGTAGTTAAAGATAAGAAAGCAACTAGGATAATAAGGGAATTAAAAAAAACACAAATCCCTAATATACAATAAACATGAAAATGTTTATTTTACTACCCTTTTTATGCTAGTTTGCTTTCTTATCTCCATTAACTACCCTCATTATCCTAATCATATTATCAAGAATAAAAACCCAAATCAATTTCATATCTGAATAAAAATCCCAAATGAGTAAGATGGCACATATGCTGTGTAATGGATTTTAGACTTCATTCTGAGATGATTTGTTGTTAGGACCACACAGTTCCATCCTATGCACTCACAAAAATTGATTGGTTAGCACATGAATACACTACGTCTGTGATTGACCCACTAGCTTGTTGTGGAACCAACTACAAAATACAATCAAGTTTTAACGGGTCATAGGTGGCGATGTGAGTTTCATGAACGACCAATAAGCGTGACTGATCTACTTTGAAGTGAAGACGTGTCTCAGCTTGTGCTTTACTGGTATATCCAGATGGTAGTTTCAAAAAGTTACTTTTGAGCTTCTATTAGTTCATCATACTCTAAAGCCAAAATAGACTTTAACATAATAAACACGCCTATTATAACTCCCAATGTGTTTGGCCTCGTAATAACCTAAAGCAGGATTGGAAATCAGGTTTAGAATCAAATTGAATTTGGGGGGAATTTGTGAATAGGGTTTCAAATTGGGAGAATTTGTGAATTAGGGTTTTGGAGAGTATCAAGAATCTGGTTGTTAAGGATGATAGGGGTAGTAATGAGATGATAGAGGATGATGGTGATAGGTGTTGGTGAGCTGAAGTTATGAGGGGTGAAATGAAGAAAGCAAACTCAAATAATAAGAGTAGTAAAAAAAATATATTTTCATATTTATTTTATATTATAAATTTATGTTAATATTGATGTTCTTCAACATCTATTTACTTGAATAGAAAAAATTAAAAATTCAAAACATAAGTTGGAGGTTGATGAATAAGTGAGTAAAAATGACTATAATGCTCCCATGTGACTTGCACGCACATGAGTTGATTTAACGGTCACTTTTAACATTCGTTAGACGCAAGGATTATGGGTGTTATTCTCTTCAAAGATAAGGACCAAGCGTGCAACTTTAAACTCTCATGGATGGTAGATGTAATTTTCGCCAACCAAATCATAGGGACCATTTATATGATTTAGTTTTTGATATAAGAAGTTATCAGTTAATGTTAAGGGTTATTAACTTTCATAAATTACTGACGTGCTTTTCATTTGTCCCTTTTTAGTTATCGTTCTATTTTGTACGTCTGACTCAAATGTGCCAAAAAGCGCAATGACTAGAATGACGAGAAAGTACGTTGGTAGTTTTTTGTAAAATAACCCTGAATTTTATTATCAAAATCTATTCTTGAAAATTCATAAGTGGATGCTAAGACTTTACTTAGATCTCTTCATTACATATTCATTGCAAGATTGCACCTTTTGCCCATGTATTGTAATTCTGGTACACTTGTGCTAAGAAAATTGTAGCATGTGACAACAATGTAACATGAGAAAAGGGTATGATAAGTAGTCTAGTGTGAAGATGGGACAAATAATAAGTGCGTAAGAATTTTAAGGCTATATGCATAAATTACTAATGTGCTTTTTCATTTGTCCCGTTTGAGTTATCGTTCTTTTTCGTACATATGACTCATACGTATTAGAAAGCATAGTGACTAAAATGAGACAAACGAAAAAGTGTGTTAGTAGTTTATGCAAAAGTGCCGTGACTAAAATAACCCGTTGACTTTGTAAGAAAAATCTCTATTGGTGGAACTAATTTTGACTACGTTGTTACTAATATTCGTTGGAAGGTGCATTTGTGGATGTTAGGGCCTTAGTTAGATCTCTTCATTACATCTTCATTGTAACTTGAGAACGGTAGGCTCATATTAAGTAATTTGCGTTATTTGACGTTTTCCATGCGAGATTGGATAAATAAAAAGTACATAATAATTTGGTATGTTTTTAGACATAAATTATCAATATTGTCCCGTTTTAGTCATTTTATTTTTCGTGCATCTAACTCCTATGTACCGAAAAGCGCAATGACTAAAATAGGACAAAGGAAAAAGTATATTGGTATTTTATGCACAACAACCCTTAGTTTATTTGCAAAATCTACAATGGTGGAATTAATTTTGACTATGGATTTACATTAAGTGTCATTGGAATGTGCCATTCCTCAAGATCCATAAATAGATGATAAGGCCTTACATAGATCTCTTCATACATCTTCATTGCAAGATTGCACCCTTCACATAGACTCGTAAGTCTCTTACACTTGTGTTAAAGAAAATTGCAGCATTTTGATGTTAATGTAACTTGAGAATGGGATTTGATTATTAGTTAAAGGTAGATCGAGAAAGGAGTTAGAAAATTAGTCTATTGTATAAATTTCTAAGAAGCCTGTATGAAATTAATGATTTAACTAATCCAACTTACTTTCAAGACTATCAGTATTTAGGAATCTCCTGGTAACCTAAGACGCTAATTAATTAATCACCGTTTTCATGAGTAAGACCTTTGTTAGATTTAGTAGACGTAAACAACTTAATGGTTGAGATTTTCCAAGGATGGTGAGTCTTTGACGTAGATATATTCAGCCAAATCGAGGTATCTTTTTTACCTTTCCGAACCTTTCCCTGTCACCCTCGTATGTTTGATTAGTGAGGTCTGATCAATAAACCTCTCACGAGGAGATCTGTGCATTACTAATATGCCATTTGGTAGTGGGTTAGATTTAGAAAACGTGTTTTCCTCATTTGCCTTGTTATCATGTTCAACACTGCGATTATTTAGTCTTTTACTGGTAAAGAGGGTATTTCATTTGTTGTAGTAATTTCCCATTCAACTAAGGAACTAGCCTTTTCAGGAAATCTTCATTCAACCATATTTGAACTACATTCTTAGGTTCCACTATATCGTTGCTTTCAAACCTTATACGGTTAATTAGTGCTCTATGCTATTCTTTTAAAACTAGAATCTGGTTATGTATGAGCATTTTGAAGATGCAATTATGGGTGGAGATGCTAAGGAGATTAAGTGAACTTAGGTCATCTGGTTTAGCATACAAAGGTCTCATATCCAATGAGATTGCAACTTCTATGGGTCTTGGTCAAAGTTAATTTCTCCGACATATCCTTTACTGGGAAGTAAAAACAGTTAACATGTGGCATCTTCCATATATATCTTTGTAACTACATCGTCAAAGTTAGTACTTCATCATATTTTTTGCTATAAGAAGTTATCAATTACCATTAAGGGTTATTAACTTGCATAAATTACTGACATTCTTTTCATTTGTACCGTTTTAATTAGCGTTCCATTTCGTACATTTGACTTAAATGTACCAATAAGCGTAATGACGAAAATGGGATAAACGAAAAAGTACATTGGTAGTTTATGCAAAATAACTCTGAATTTTATTCGGATATATGGAGTTACATTAAGACTCATTGGAAGGTCCATTCCTAAGAGGATGTTATAACTGTACTTAGATCTCTTCATTACATCTTCATTGCTAGATTGCACCTTTTGCTCATGCTCGTAATTCTGGTACACTTGTGCAGCATGTGACCTCAATGTATCTTGAGAAAACGGTAAGACAAGTAGTCTACTGTGAAGATGGGGAAAATAAAAAGTGCATAAGAATTTTAGGGCTATATGCATAAATTACTGATATGCAATTTCATTTGTCCCATTTTAGTTATCGTTTTTTTTGTACATATGACTCATATGTACCAAAAAGTGCAATGACTAAAATGGGACAAACGAAAAAGTGCATGAGTAGTTTATGCAAAATGGAAATGACTAAACTAACTCTTGAATTTATAGGTAAAATCTCCAATGGTGTTGCTAAGATTTGTTGGAAGGTGCATTCGTGGTTGTTAAGGCCTTAGTTAGATCTCTTCATTGCAAGATTGCACCTTCCGCATACGCTTATAAATACGGTACGCTCGTGTTAAAACTTTTGTCTTATTTGACTTTAATTATGAAACTTAAGAAGGGCTTGACTCTTAGTCTAGCCTCGAGACGGGACAAATAAGAAGTACATAATAATTTTGTATGTTTTTATACATAAATTAACAACATGCTTTTTCATTTGTTCTATTTTAGTCATTGTACTTTTTCGTGCATGTAACTCTTATGTACCGAAAAGTGCAATGACTAAAATGGGACCGACGAAAAAGTATATTGGTATATCATGCACAAAAACTCTTAGTTTATTTTCATAATCTACAATGGTGGAATTAATTTCAACTATAGATTCATTAAAGTATAAATGGAATATGCCATTCCTTAAGATCCATAAATAGATGATAAGGCCTTACATAGATCTCTGCATTCATATTCATTGCAAGATTGCACCCTTTACATAGGCTCGTAATTTCATACGCTTGTGTTAAAGAAAATTGCAGGATTTGGACCTTAATGTAACTTGAGAAATGGGTTTGATTATGAGTCTAGTGTGAAAACGGGACAAATAAAGTTCATACAAAATTTAGGGTTACAAACATAAATTACCAACATGCTTTTTCATTAGCCCCTTTTTAGTCATTGTACTTTTTCGTGTTTCTTACTCGTATGTACCAAAAAGTGCAATGACTAAAAGGGATCAAATGAAAAATTACGTTAGTATTTTATGCACAACAACCCTTATTTTATAAGAAAAAAATATTCAGTGGTGTTATTAATTTTGATAATGGATTTACACTAAAAATCACTGGATATATAGTGCCATTCCTCATGATCCGTAAGTAGATCGTAAGGCCATATAGATCTCTTCATAACATCATCATTTTAATGTTGCACCTTTTGCTTATGCTCGTAAACCTGTTAAGCTTATGTTAAGAAACTTGCCACATTTGACCTTATAAATGTAACTTGAGAAAGACATTCATTATAGTCTAGTTGAGATAGTCTTATGCGGCCCTTGTTAGCGAGCTTTAAGATCTATTGTTATCATCTTGTAGTTAGATTGGGGAAAAGTATTGGCTTCATGTTACCTAATTACTTATTGTTTCATCTCTTACTAATTACAATTATAACATTATGCCAACATGGATACAATCATCCGCAGGAGACTAGGTTATAGTTTTCCAAAGATATTTTGTTATTATTTGTCCCGCAATAGTTTAATCCATTGTATGTGAACGACCACCTCTGCCTTTTAGGTATAGGATCTTGATATTTTTTGGTTTGAAGGATACTGCTCGGTGAGCATGTTACTTTCAATGTAATTCTAATGTATTTCTCACTTCACAATTTTGTAATGTTTTTTGTTTTTGTTTCTGTGCTCATCCCTTATGTAATTATTAAAAAGGTAGCCTAGGATTATCTCTTTCATTTTCAATTTTTTTTTCCTTCAAATAAGTGGTTTTGTCACACTTTGGCTTAATTTTGTTCGAACAAATGGAACCGTAGTTTCATTGACCGCCATTTTTGAGAGTTATTTTTTACTAATTTAATCTGTATTTTTCTTGTTTTAACCTTTGGGAACATAGTATATCAACACTGTTTATCGACAAGGAGTCGCAGAATCTGGCAGATACTGACCAGACATGCAAGGATATATTTATCAATGATCACTGACAACATCGTAATGGGGATAATTTATGATGAACGAAAGTTGTGCTGACAATCACACGATATATGAAAATGTATATATTCATTTTTGTAAGGGTTAAAAGCATTCTTCAATTCACGAATCTTTAATAGTTTTCACTTTTATGTGATGCGTAGTTTCTAAAGGATAATATCTAATTGAATATCAAAACCTATTTCATATTTGGTTGCTTCCTCGCAGATATACTCGTTTAAGGTCTCAACTACTACTATTGTTATTATTTTGATTATACTCTAGCTATCAGTTTGTATAAAAGGTAAAAAATTTTGATAACTTATATTTGACGATAAAACTCAAAAGGTAAAAAATGTCGAGGGTTAATGCCATATGAACTTAGTTGTAAATTTTAAGCCTTTGTTACATGTGTGGAAACTCTTGTCTTTTGCAACATGTGTTGGATCTTTATATGCGTTGGTTTTTAAAGCATTGTGTCTCTTAACTCTTAAGTTTAGTATATAATGTCAAGTGAAATCTAGTAATTTTACTGCAACACCTTTTTATTTTCACACTTTCAAAAAGTGTGTAAAATTTTATTAAGACTTAATAGTGTGTAAAAATTGGTAAAAAGGTGATAAGTGTGAAAACAGTTGTAAAACAATAGACCTTTCACACTTTTAATTGTAAAAAAAAATAAAAATAAAAAAATAATCACACTTTTAAGTGTGGTTTTTTCCACACTCCTAACACTATTTCTCCACACTCCTAACACTGTATTATCGACTATTGATAACATTAAATAATCCTGATATTCTAAGTGTTAATTTCCCCCCTTTATCGTCACATTATGAGTAAAATGCTAGTAGAAACATCCTTATTCCTTATTATTTCATATCAGGATCTATTTCATGCAAGGAAGCGGTAAATGGACATTTCTAAGCCCAAGGATGATTTTTCTCTCAACTACGGCGTAACCAAATGATGGAGTTATGCCGTAATAATGATCATAAAGAATACGGCATAACTATGGAGTATAGTTACGCCGTAACATGACTACTGAACATGAAGCAGCCAACTTTACAATGGATACGGTGTAACCCTCAGTTCAGGTTACACTGTAATAACAGATAAACATCAACTTTACAAAGGATACGGCGTAACCCTTAGCTCAGGTTACGCCTTAACAACCGATAAGCATTTGATATACAAAGACTACGGCGTAACTCTCAGCTCAGGTTACGCCATAACCATGGATAAGTACAATATTTTGAAGAGTTACCACGTAACTAGTTGATAAGTGTTACGCCGTTACTGGTATCCGAGGCTATAAATAAATGAAGTTTTCATCAGTTATAGGCATCTCTCTTTTCCCAAACCTTTCTAGGGTTTGGGGAGATCAAACATAGAAGAAGAATTATGGTTTAGGAGCATGAATAACGAAGTTCTCGTCTACAATTTCTGTTGTATTCGAGTTTGAATTCCTTTTATATTTTTCTAGGGTTTATATTATGGATTCATGTTGTTAATTTAAGTTTGCATTTACGTTATTGATCTTCTCTTTATTTCTTTATAGACATTTACTAGTCTTGTCATAGATCGCTAGTTTTGGTAATATTATAAGCTTGTTAGTATCTAAAGGGCTTGGAGAATTGACCAACTGACCTCAGTCTAATAGGTTGCGAAGTATGAGAGGAATTGGCCATAGTACAACCACTCTTCGTGTGCGAACTGACCAAATGATCACCTATCAAGTGGAGGTATTTAAGAAGCTAGGGAGAATCTAAGTTCCTAACTGTCGGGGTTTCCATAGACTAGATCGAGTAGATTTGGCCCTTAATGACTGCTATTAGGTTGCCGAATGATCCCGGGTGACCTGTTCACCTTGGTGAGGAATATAAGAACCATAGGCCATGACGAATTGACCAAAGGAGTCTGGCGATAATTAACCACTATATTGAACCCTTATATCGAGAATCAATTCTTATTTGTATTCTTTATTAAGCTTTGCTTTTCTATCTCTTTATCCTAAATTCTTGTGTCTGTGTGATTGGAATAATTATATCATATCAATGGATAACCAATATCATATAAATATTATTTCTAATCATCTTAGTTCTTTCAAGGTCACAACTCTCTTGGGATGACACTCGAATTTACCTAAGGCTTTACTTTATCTGATCGGGTTCTCTGCCCGTTAGTATGTGTTTATCCTAAATTTGTCTAAGTTTTATAAATATTAAAAGCAGGATGAAATAGCACATCAGCTTTTTCGCGTTGCTGTCGGGGAGCAGTTAATGAAAGATCTAAGGTATGAACTATCATATTTACCTAAGTAAGAGACGAGAGTTCTTCCAAACCACATAAGGTAAGTATATCAATCTCTCGTATTGCAATTTTCCAAATTTACTCTTTAAAGCTATTAGTTACGGCGTAACCTCTTTTAAGAGTTACGACGTAACCATTTAATAATGATAAAAAAATTTAAAAATGAGTTACGGCGTAACCCTTTCCTCTAATTACGTCGTAACCGCTGGGCGGTATAAAACCCTCATATGGATGAAAAACTAAGTTTTTACCAACACACACAACTTTTCACCGCCCACTTCTACAGTAAAAGTTTTCCAAAAATTTTTCGTGGAGATTTCTTCGTTCCTTTAATCAAGCAATGGCTGGTAAGATCTATCACTACTCTTCTTGATTCGTTTCAATCAGTTATTTAATTAGGGTTATGTTTTCATAATTAGGGATCCTGCTTGTTTCACTATTATTATTGCTATTGGCTTGATTAATATATGATTATGTTGAATTCCCATGTTGTTTTGATTTGTGTCATATCATTATTAGTTGTTTGAGATGTTTTGACTTGGTTTGAATGGGTTTTGGGTCAAACATGAACCTAATGGTTTAGGCGCGGTCCCTCAGCACTAATAGGTTAAAAATTGATAATTCTTTTTACCACTAGGATAAAATTGAAGGTTACGGCGTAATCTATTGCTAATCGTATCCGAGTGCTGTGCTGAGTTTCTGGGGAATGTTACGGCGTAACCTGTGGGTTATGTTACGCCGTAACCACGTCTGTAGTGTAATTACGGCTTAACCTGTAATGTTGGTTACGCCGTAACTAGTCATCAGTATGCACGAATTCTGACTTATATTTGTTTTTCAGGAAACAACCCCAACCCCGCTGAATGGGTTAGGTTCTTAGCATTCGAGGATGAAGAGATTAGGCAGCTTTGCAGGGATGATTACTTGATGTTGACAAGAAAAGATATTGACCAGCCCGAAGCTCTTAATTTCGAGGCGTTTGATGGAATCGATAATGGGTCTGCTGGTAGGAAGTTTAGAAAGTTCTGCAAAATCAAGTTTACATGCTCCGAGGGTTTATTTACTTGCAATGCTTAGTTGAGGCTCTTTCGGATCAATGAGCCAATAATTCATGTTCGAGAGTTTCTAGCGACAGTTGAGTTCACGAATGAAATTTAAAATGATGACCAGGTTGCATTGAATTTTCAACTAGGGGGAGAAAAAAGGCAGTTGACATTGAATGAGTTTATCGTGAGAATGGGTTTGTACACATAGGAGGAGTTGAACACTGATGTTTTTGATGAATTTTACAAGACTTTTTGGAGGCATAGGCTCAAAACCTATGATCCCACTACCTACTTCAACCACATTTCTGTTGTGCCATGGTACAACTCGAAGCACCCACCTACTTACACCTTGGTTAGGAGCCCAATTCGCCGACTGGTGCACAGACTCATTGCTTGTTCTATAAGAGCAAGGCATTCGGCTAAAGAAACAATGACCATGGATGACCTATACCTCTTGAATGGGATGGACGGGGGCAATCACATTGATGGCCGCCATTATTTGGCGAGGTTTATCGTTAATGGGGCAAAGGGTTTCTCCGGGAAGAGTCTGATTCAAGGGGCTCACTTCATTGGTAGGTTGGCTAGGAGTTATGGGTTGATGTTGGATGAAGCTTTAGCTTGGGTGACCCGTGGAAGGGAAACTAGTTTTCTTGGGGTGAATAAGCTGCTGGAGTTTGAGATTTGTACCCAAAATATGCATGGTGTGGTTGACTTGATGAGGATAGCCCCGAGGAGAGAAGTTGGGGAAGCTAGCGGTGCTGGACCGAGTGGTGTCCAAGAGGAGGCCGAGGAGCGTGTGCCTAGGGGTCGACGTAGGGCACACGTAAATGTAGGGGATAGGTTACAGGTTATTGATGAAAGGCTCAAAGGGATGGCAACCCACTTCAATGAGGAAATTGATAGCCTCACTGTAGGTTTATATGGATTAAGTAACCAGTTTGAGGGTTTTTTGGGTACACTTGATCAGGTGCAGGAGCTGCAACAAGATGTTTTCAGCTAGAGTGCGGACCGTACGAGCCTAATGCTTCAGGAGATGCACCTGAACCATCCACGATGGCATGGACCAGCTTACGTGTACCAGCCCGACATTCCTGATATCGACGTCCAGCAAGGAGTGGTGTTTATGCAGGCAGAGCCGACTCCTGGTAGCACCACCCGCACCCCTTATGACCAAACTCCATTCCATTCCATGGATCACGACCACCACAGGGACGATTGATTCCACTGTTATTTGAACAATTTCAAAACTTATGTCTGTAATAACTATTAAACTAGGATATTTGTGTTGCGGTTAATCAATTGTACCAATAGGTACAAAATTTTCCTAATATTTCTGTGCAAGTTTTGAAACTGTGATGCAGTTACAGCGTAACCATTTAGTTAGTTATGCCGTAACCAGTGGGCAGGATAAATTTGTTGAAGGCATTTTAGTAAGACGTAGTCACCGGATAAGATACGCATTAGCAACCTTCTGACCCACCTTCAACCTTTAGTGAGACATCTTGGGCAAGCATTTGAGAGGGGAGTTTATTTCTTTTCGGTTATTTTTCATTTCTATTTTCTTTTTCCTTTTTTCGTACAAATGGGACTTTGTACACTTCAAGTGGGGGGATAGGAATAGAAATTAAGTGTATGATTACTTATCCTACTTGCCCTAATTTTCTAGTTGGTTTTAAAAAAAATTAAGCTCTTTTGAAAAAAATTTGTCATATTTTTAACCAATCTAGAATTACATATAGCCGAGCACACTATAACCCTTATTGTCATTGGTGAGATTTAGCCTTTCCGTTTCCCCTATTTTACCTAAATACACCAAATATTGAGTGTGCCAATAGTATTGTAGACTTTAGAACTTGGCTTTTACATCACTTCGAGACCATAGACGAGTAGTGTATCAAGTTATCTTGGTGCATTTGGAAAAGGCAATTTGAAAAGCAATTGTTTTAGGATTAAACCCAAATAGCCCATATATGTTTGCTCGTGTGTGTTTATCGATTAGTCGCATTGACTTTTCAACCCCCGTGTTCACCCTTCTTGTTGCACTCACCTTTAGTGCAAGATACCCCTAGTTACACCTATTTGAGCCTATCCTTTCATTTTCTAACCCTTATTCTCGTTACACCCTTACACCTTAGCCTACCGTGTAGTCTTATCTTTTGATCTTGAAGTCATTGTTCGCCCTAGTTCAAGGTTTGAGTGAAAGTTTCAAAAAACGTGCCAAATCGAAGACATCCTGTTGAAGATCATTGAAGATCCCCCAATATTTTCCTTATGCTCATCTCAAGTAAAAGGATACGTATGTGAAAAAAAATGAGCACTATACTAAAAGTGCATATTAGTCCTTGTTGATAAAATGCAAATTATTGTAAGCACTATGTGATTATAAGAAATTAGCATCGAGAAACACCTCGATCACATTCGAAGATTGGAAGTTAGTCAAAGACACCATCGGTTCTCGGAAAAGGAAATGGTGCATCCTTGTGGCGTATTATGATCCTAAATCCGTGTCTTGAAGTTGGACCTCGAATGAACGGTGGGGCGATGGCAACTTGGTTTTAAGCTAAGACTATTTGTTTTCTTTTTCTTTTCACCCATTAAAAATTCCCATGCCTTACCATAACCCTTTTTGTCGTGAAGTGTGTCTAGGTGATGCAGCGAGCAATCCTTGATGTCTTGGCCATGGATTTGGTCATGTATCATTGATTTAGTCCATTTCACCATGATACGTTAGTAATGACACTACACCCATAACCTTTAAATCACTATCAACCCATCATTGCTTTCTAAAACTGTCTTGACCTTTGCTCTAGTGGTGGAGATGTGTGTAATTGCCAAGTATATGATAGAATACTTGCTATGCCCGTGCAATTTAGTGATCACCCCGAAATTAACACTTAGATTAGAATGAGCGTGAGAGTTTTTTCGTTCCCATTTCATGAGGTGTTCGGCTCATATAAATATTGTAGTATGGAACTGTTAACTGCACATTCCTTGGTTTACTCCGGGGATGTATCTTTTACAATCAAAAAAGTCTACTTGAGGGAAAGTAGAATTCAAGTGGGGGGATATTTGATAACATCGAATAATCCTGATATTCTAAGCGTTAATTTCCGCCCTTTTTTACATTATGAGTAAAATGTGTTGGATCGATGTACTCTAACCAAACTAACTTAAATAACTTGTTAAGGTTTAATAACCTCGGATAAATCCTAAGTTATTAACAATGAAAACACTGAGCAAACTCTATTAAGTATGCGGAATTTACTTAACAAAGCTAAGAAGAATAACTTTAACTTAAAACGATTTTATTAATAACTCTAACTCTGCCTATTATGCAGACTCTTTAACAACTCTAATAATATCGAACTTCTCTAAACTCTAATAATATCACGTACATCTAATATCAATCTAGGGGTCCTTTTATAGGCTCAAGGATAACCCTAAACGATTTACAATTCTTATTCTTGTACGTCAAGTAAACAATACTTAGAAAGTTCTAAATAAACATAACTTTCTATCTTTAATCTAATACAACCGACTTTAATCTTTGCAGTACTTTGATGATAAGCAGTACTTTGACTTTTACTTAGCAGTACTTTCACTTCTTGCAGTACTTTAATCTTCTGTATCCCAACAAAATGCTAGTAGAAACATCCTTATTCCTTATAATTTCATTTCAGGATCTATTTCATGCAAGGAAGCGGTAAATGGACATTTCTAAGCCCAAGGATGATTTTTCTCTCAACTACGGCGTAACCAAGTGATGGAGTTACGCCGAAATAATGATCATAAAGAATACGACGTACCAATGGAGTATAGTTATGCCGTAACAAGACTACTGTACATGAAGCAACCAACATTACAATGGATACGGCGTAACCCTCAGCTCATGTTACGCCGTAATAACAGATAAACATCAACTTTACAAAGGATACGGCGTAACCCTCAGCTCAGGTAACGCCATAACAACCGATAAGCATCTGATTTACAAAGACTACGGCGTAACCCTCAGCTCAGGTTACGCTGTAACCATGGATAAGTACAAGATTTTGAAGAGTTACGGCGTAACTAGTTAATAAGTGTTACGTCGTAACTGGTATCCGAGCCTATAAATAGACGAAGTTTTCATCAGTTATAGGCATCTCTCCTTTCCCAAACCTTTCTAGGGTTTGGGGAGATCAAACAAAGAAGAAGAATTATGATTTAGGAACATGAATAACGAAGTTCTCGTCTAGATTTCCGTTGTATTCGAGTTTGAATTCCTTTTATATTTTTCTAGGGTTTATATTATGGATTCATGTTATTAATTTAAGTTTGCATTTACGTTATTGATCTTCTCTTTATTTCTTTATAGACATTTACTAGTCTTGTCATAGATCGCTAGTTTTGGTAATATTATAAGCTTGTTAGTATCTAAAGGGCTGGGAGAATTGACCAACTGACCTCAGTCTAATAGGTTGCGAAGTATGGGAGGAATTGGCCATAGTACAATAACTATTCTTGCGCGAACTGACCAAATGATCACCTATCAAGTGGAGGTATTTAAGACTCTAGGGCAAATCTAAGTTCCTAACGGCCGGGTTTCCATAAACTAGATCTAGTAGATTCGGCCCTTAATGACTGCTATTAGGTTGCCGAATAATCCCGGGTGACCTGTTCATCTTGGTGAGGAATATAAGAACCATAGGCGATGACGAATTGACCAAAGGAGTATGGCGATAATTAACCACTATATTGAACCCTTATATCGAGAATCAATTCTTATTTGTATTCTTTATTAAGCTTTGCTTTTCTATCTCTTTATCCTAAATTCTTGTGTCTGTGTGATTGCAATAATTATATCATATCAATGGATTACCAATACCATATCAATATCATTTCTAATCATCTTAGTTCTTTCCAGGTCACATCTCTCTTGGGACGACACTCGGATTTACCTAAGGCTTTATTTCATCTGATCGGGTTCTTTGCCCGTTAGTATGTGTTTATCCTAAGTTTGTCTAAGTTTTATAAATATTAAAAGCAGGATGAAATAGCACATCAAGTATCATTTAACGAAAAAAACTAAAGAAAGTGAAGTTAAACAAAAAAGATTCGAGTATCACTTACGGAGGAAAAGAATAAGAAAAAGTATGGAAAAAAATCTAATTTGGTTGATTTTGAAGTATAATATTTCCTCCCAAAATTGGACCGAAAATGTTTAATTCCTATAGACTTTACTAGGGGTGGCAATCGAGTCGTGTTCGTGTTAACCTATTCGGGATCATGTGTTGGCGGGTTAGTATAACCTTTACCCAAACACGACCCATTTATTAATCGTGTCAAGAAACTCAACCCTAACCTTGACCTGAATAAGACGTGTAACCCATTTGTGGCCCGTTTAACCCGTTTAAGCAAATAGGTCAAGCAGTGAATAAAGTTGGTGGTTTGTCGATTTACTTAGTTTAAATGCAAAAAATGATATAAGGATCTATAATATGATAAGAATAACATACAAATAACTATGCGACAATTTTCAGAATTTTAAGCGTCAATTTTCATGATATCTAAGGTATAATCATAATTCACTCATACTAAGTACATAATAAAATACATTTAATCCACTTACAACATAAAAACCAGGTTATATATTTTATTTTTAAGATCTTATATACTTAAACGGGTTCAGGGGTTGACCTGTTTAATATTTACTCAACCCAAACACGACCTGTTTATTAAACGGGTTAGACGGGTTGACCCGTTTTTTACCCAAACCTGTTTATCCTTAACTCAAACCTGTTTAACTTTGTGTCGGGTTCATGTTGTTTATCGTGTCGTGTCGAGATTTGCCACCCCCTAGACTTTACTAATAAAACTTGATAACTAAGCATAATTGTGATTGTAAAACCCAATTTTTCAACACTTAGGAATTGTGGAGAAATTGAGTGTTACAAATAATTCCACACCTTTAAGTGTGGACATTTGTTAAATTACACTTAAAAGGGTTATTTTTTTATACAATTATAAGTGTGGAAAATCTATTGTTCTACAATTTTTTTTTTCAAACTTATAAATATAACGAACGAGGATTTCAACTCGCGCATGGCGACGGCGTTTGCATACTAATGTGTTGCAGCCGTTGGAAAAGTAGACTTACTTTGGTTGGATACCAGTCACACAGCCTAAAATCTTTACAAACTGAAACTTACACAAAAACACATTGGTTGCTATAGTACCAGTTCTCGAATAAAACTTGTTCATCCCACAGATAATAATTGATAAACAAACATAAAGAGCTCACGTACAAATAACATCCATTATAAAACCATAATTTACACACACAAAATTCACATAACCCTTAACATTCAGATAACTTAAGAACTGCTCTTGAAATAACTAGAGGACGCCACCCGGTATGTTTTGGCATATAAGGATGCAAACGTCAAAAGCCCTACCAAGATGGCCACGAAAATATAGCTATGGTGTTGTGATGTTCCACTGTTTTCCATAGCGTTGGGGCCCTCGTATACCATTCTATAGCGTTTGCTGCCCTTTTGTTGATATGTTGCTGCAATCACAAATATTGCATTTTTATCAGTTATAGCATTACATAACAATTCAAGAAAAAGATATGTTTTGTTTACATTAAATTAATCAATTTCAGATTCCTCCAAGACATAACCAAGCAATACATATTATTCTGCCACGACATTATCTGCTTTCATGCCCCATGTCTTGAGGTTCGCTGTTGCCTCTTCCTTACTTTGACCACATTACAAAAACTCGACTCCTCTGCTGCTAGGACAGTCCAACGCAGTGTTGTCACTGTGTATTAACTAATTTCTTCGGGTGTCACATGTTAGATTAACAATGACCCCTTTAACATATTGACCACTCTACTTATGCCATTTTCAACCCTTTTACAGTGAATGAGTGAAGCCGAGTTCTATTTAATCTTACACGCCAAAGACATACAATTATTAAAGCCTCAACCCTTCCTACTCGAAACCAGAACCGTCTTATAATCCCCACACACGTACAATAAATCTAAAATTAGATTATCTACTTACATTGATGAAGAACGTGATATAGATCTGATGGCATATGTCCAAATCCTTTAGGTTTGTAACATCCCTACTTATGATTAGTCTTGGCAACCGATGCAACATTATCATAGGCCTATAAATTTTGGATGTAGAACAAAAATATTAGCTTGGCCGAAAATAGGTTCTTTTTACGTGCAAAACCAGTAAACTCATAATTTAGAAGAAAAATGTATAAAGATGATAATTATCCGCCTTCATGCACTATCTGGCTTTACCATAATGTATAATGATCTTGAAAATACATTACCTTTTCTTAACATCAGAGAAAAAATGATCAGCATGAAGAGGATCATATGATCGCGGGTAAGTGCTGAACGACTACAACATTCATCACCCATATCTTCAGATCCTTCAAATCAGTCACAAATCTAAATACATTGCCAAAAAGAATGTAAGGATAGAAATTTAGTGACAATTTCAACCCGCTTGTATATGAATTACTCAAATGTAAATTATCCTAAAATCTTACTGGTCACACTCATTATCTAATTGGCCATACTCATTTGGTGGGACAAAGGAATCGTAGAAAATAGATCCAAACATACCTCATTTATGTGGTGAGCTGATATATACATCTGATATATGTACTTCCTTGTTTGTGTAGTGATCTGATTCAGACACCCCTTCATTGTGTAGTAACCTGATAAAAAGTTTTTTTTGTTAAGCCCCAATAGTTCTCCATTAGACTTGGATACATGAGCTTTTTAGTTAATGAAAAACACATGTTTAAAGAAACCGACAATCCAACTAATGAAATAGACATGGATAAGGTTAAAAGTTACAATCGGTGCTTGGAGCCCTTGGTACATACTTCTTTTCTCTCTTTTTGGCTCCAAAATGTGTTATTAATTATCTTGAAAAACTAAGGCTTAACTTCTTTTGGGGCGGAACACTTGATTGCAACAAAATGGCATAGATTGGTTGGAAAAAGGTTTGCTCCTCATCTAGTTGGGGTGGTCTTGGAATTGGTAATCTACATGCGGCTAACTTAGCTATGTTGACAAAATGGTGATGGAGATTTCAATCGGAAAAAGACACACTTTGGAAAGACATAACCACTTCCATTCACGGCACAATAGGCGGGTATGGTTCCATTCCCACTAACTCGACTTCTTTGAGCCCATGGAAAAAAATTATTTTTCTTGACAAGTAGCTTTCTTATGCCAACACGTTACTAGAATCACTATTTATCAGACAAGTGGGGGACGGCCCTTTTAGCTTCTGGTTGGATAAGTGGATTGGAGAAACGAATCTTAAAACCATGTTTCCTAGATTATTCTCTTTGGAGCTGCATAAACAATGTACAATTCGTGATATTTGCAGCTCCAATAATGGGTTACAAAATTTTAATTTTAAATGGAGGAGGCCTATAAGAGATGGACCAGAAGCTACACAATTTAATGGGCTATTGGAATTATTAAGTGAGTTTGTTATTGTAGACACTCTAGACCACTGGTTATGCTCCTTCATTAATTCAAAAACCTATACAGTAGCTCTAATGAGGAAACAACTTGAACATTCACTTCTTTCATCGAATGGTGTGGCAATAAGGTGGAATAAAGATCTTCCTATTAAGATCAATATTCACTCTTGGAGGATATCCTTAGATCGAATCCCAACCCGGTTCAATTTAGATAAATGCGGGATTAACCTTCATTCGACTAGATGCCATGTATGCGATGGTACCATTGAAACCTCCCAACATTTATTTGTCGAATGTCCTATCACAGCTCACCTCTGGGACTCGATCACGGGCTGGTGGGGTCTTTCCAACCATCTAAAAAACCTTTCTAATCTTATTACTTGGAGTGATACGGTTAACCTTCATAACAAGATCAAGACTTGCTTAGACGTGGTGATTCAAACTACAATTTGGGTTATATGGAATTTTAGAATCCGTGTTTGCTTAGACGTGTTTGCTTCTACTTACTCTCTCGGATCAAAGTGATTCTTGGTCCTGGTCTATTGATGTTCTCTATGGATATTCTGTTGCTTCTTCTCGTGTTCTAGTGGATGAAACATTATTACCTTCAAGTCTTGAGGCCACTAGATGGATTCGGCATATCCCTATTAAAGTCAATGTGTTTCTTTGGAGATTAAAGCTTAATAAACTTCCGTCTAGGGTGAACTTAGATCGGAAAGGCAACGAGGTTAATTCTTTATTAGGCCCTACGTGCCAAATTGATGTCGAAACGGTTAACCATATTTTTTTCAATTGTGAGATGGCAAGGGACCTTTGGTCTCTTTTGGCTAAGTGGTGGGAGTTGGATATTCCTTTTTGCTCTAACATTTTGGAATGGTATGGTTGGATTGACGATGTTTGTGTTCCTTCTAAAATTCGGCCGATTCTTGAAGGAGTGAGGGGGACTCTTATGTGGGCTATTTGGAGTTTTCGAAATAAGCTTATCTTCACTAATCCCCCTCCTAAGAAGGCTACTCTTTGGGATTTTATTGTTTTTCAATCCTTTTTGTGGTTTTCTTCTAGAAATCCCAAATGTAAAGTTAGTTGGATAGGTTGGTTACAAAACCCGATAGCTAGTATAAAAACTATGTAATCTTCCTTTCTAGCTTTTGCTAGTTTTAATTGCAATCCGCCGTTCAAAAAAAAAACTCCAAGGAAATACACTCTTTTTGAAGATATCAAGGTTTTATCCCACTCTTGGATACTTCATCGAAACAAGCGTTTTAAACCAAATTGGAATGATTGGGTCATAAATCCCATATACTCTTGACTTTTGCTTGATCTCTTTGTAACTTTTTATCTAGCTCCCTGCTAGTGTTGTTTAATAAAATCGCCTTTAAAAAAATGTTAAAAGTTTTCCAAAGTACATAACGTGTTGGGATGTTTCAAGTAACAATAGTTTGTACACAAAATGAGAAAATTATTTCATCTTACTACATATAGAGCAATTCATATGCTTACACAATCAATGTTCCGATACTTGGTACACTCTAATATAGATTACATCAGAACACACACACACACGCATTAAGAAACTCATTCCAACACACACACATATAAAGATTAATAGAACTTCAAATGTCAGATAGGTTAGATTCCACAAAGTCAGTAATGAAACAAATAAAATATGTGGAAAGGGTCAAATAGATTAAACTAAATGCTAACCAAAAACTAACTTAAAAATAGAACTTGTCACATAAAACAAATGTTGGTTTGTGGGAGTTAAAAACACTCAAAACGACTAGAAGTGTGTGAGCCTATGGGGACACACACGTTAAACACGAGAGTACATGATGAATGTTTTACTACTTGAATATATTCGACCCGTTTTATGCATGCATGATACCCGGTCCATTTAACGACCCATTGAACAAGTTTCTTATTTACTTGGGTCAGTTTGGTTAAGCCTTGGGCCTAGACAAATTCACGATCGGGGGTGTTTGGGTTTTATGACTTGGTGCGCAAGTTTGTGTCCAAGTGCATCTAGGGTTCAAAGCCTATAAATACATACACAACCCCATGCATCCATTCACAACATACTATCCCTAAACTCAACTCTGACTAATTGATCTATCCCAAATATTTTATACCCGATCAGATTTTTCACAAGATCCGATTAGGGTTGTTTGGTTTATTTAATTTGCAACACTTGCATCGTTTTGATCCAAGAAGAGGTTTTGAATTTGTAGTTTCTGCTAGTTCCTTGTTCTCGAATTGTAGCAACAATGGGTTTGGTTTTTCTGCTCGTTGGCTTGATCTCGGACAGAAGGGAGTATATATTGGACAAAGCTTGTCCGATATCGGTTGAAGCTGAAAACTGTTCTCGGACAGAAAGAAGAAGTTGGTTCTTGGGTTTTCTTTGTTCGTGGTATTCAAGTATTCAAGATGTTGATTGGTTAAAACATTCTCGACTAGTGTTATTCGAACGTACTTGGTTTAAAGTGTTTGTGTGTGGACTCGTAGAGGTATCTATTTTAGATACTTGGTTTCTTGTTCTTTTATAGCGTGCAGTTGACTTCGAGGGTTAGTATTCTTTATTCCCTTTTATTATGATTGTTTATTAATTAGGTGTTTACCTAATTGCATAAACTAGATCCAATTCCGCTGCGTACTCTTTTGCGTTACTTGGTAAACAAGATTATAAAATCCCAACAGTGGCATCACGAGTCAACTCGTTTTTGTGATTATGGGTTACACGCTTTAATAAACATGTTAAAAGGCTGCATGAAATCTAATTAGTCATTCGTTTTATTTTTGTTTTGACAACTATATGCAATACTTGTCAATTATTAATAAAAAATACCTAGGCACACACAAATTATATTAAATTGTTAATTAGAATTAATTTGTTAATTGGAATTAATTTGTTAATTAGAATTAAAGGGTTAATTAGAATTAATTGTTAATTAGAATTATTGTTAGGTCACGATAATATGAACACAAGTATGTTTGATGTAGATTAGAATGAGAGAAAGGAAAAGACAGATGGATTCTTTCAGACACAAAGAGTAGTAAATGATTATGTATATTGTGAAAGGAACCAACACTCTCAAATGAGAGTATACATTGTATTTATAGGCAAGGGAGCTAGGGCAACTATTATAGTCCCTTCCCTTTGCCTCATGGGTCTTTACATAGGCTCATGGGCTTACTACATAAGCCTAGCATTAAATACATACATATAAGCCATAATTAAGCAACCTATTACATATAAATGACCGAAACTTGAAATACTAGTTACAAGTGATCCCAACAATCTCCCCCTAAGAGTTGGTCATATAGTTGCTTGACGTCTTTCTTGCATTCTTCTTTCTTTTGAGTAGAAATGCTTTGAAGTCTTTAACTTTATCAGCTTGACGTCGTTGTTTTCTTTGTTCGTTGTTCTTTATGGATGTTGTGATCATATGTTGTTGTCTGCCATTCGTCAGCTTCATTGGTTAGGTGTCTCCACGTCTTTCTCCACCATGCTCACACTTCTTTTGACTTTGATTTTCAAATGTGATGTAGTTCTTGAGTCTTTAAACTTTGAAGATTCTTAAACTTTAAGGAAGAACCATTTTGACTTGTGTTGCCTTAGAGTATGAGAGAAATTCATGTGTAATCTTGTTGGTATGATCATGTGGAGAATGGCACGGTCTTTCCACCAAGGAGCAATCATCAGTACCTGCATGAATATGTTAGTGCAAAATACCAATCGATCATTGCGGACTTTTCTTAAAGGATTGACCACTACGATTGTTTTACGGATGAATGCCATGAGTCCATTCACCTTGGTCGGGCGAATCAGCCGTCCTAATCCCATTAAGGGACAGTTGGCATTACATTGAATGTTCAAGTAATGATCCAAATCTTCAGGACTAAATTCTTGAAAGGAATCTCCTTAGTGGGATTTCCAGCACTTACAAGTTCGAATGTCGAGGGTGTTAACAGCATAGTGTGAAAACACATCTCTAATTCTTACAAAGGTTTTTCCTGAACTGGAGGCCCTCAATTAGGCTAACACGATATACTGAAGTGTATCTATGTTCAGTGAGTCACGAGGTACACAAGCATCACCTCACGATCGTAGACCGTTTGAGACACACTAAGCGTAACCCACAAGGAGTTACCGAAGTGACCTGCTGTCAGGGCTATTTGATGTTGACCCTGGCAGGAGTTTCCATTCAATCACTGAGGATCACATATATGAATCCCCTCATAAATGTTCTCGGCAAATTGCTAAGATCTGAGAAGGACTCTAGAATGTGTCACTTGTGTCCTTATTGTTGAACAACAAGTGATGAAAGATTAAGTGTTCCTAAGAGATCTTTTGTTAAATCTCATGTCTCTAGTCTCGATTAGCGCGCTTTGGTTTTCCTAAGCGAAGACTATGGAGAGGGTCTCCTTCTTCAATACTAACGATCTCTAAGAGAAAGTCGATAGATTACGTAGGGTTCCCCATGAGAATAAAACAAGTTCTTTTGAGAGAACTTGAGCGGCTTAGAAGGTTCAGTGCATTGCGTCACTGGGTCCATGACAACTTTGTCTTCAATACCGGTGTCACCTTGTGACAACCAAACATATGAGTTGAACCCGGTGTCTGCCCTAAGTTGAATCATATGGAGGGATATTTCTTTTCACCCTTTTCTTTAACTTTTCTTTTTAATTCTTCAACTCCTTCTTTCTCCGTTTCTCATTTTCTCCTTTTGTTCAATCATACCTAAGGACTTCTAAATACTAACTATTGGTGGTGTCCTTAGGTAAATCCCTTCGGCTCTGGCGGATCATAGGACGTTTATTCCTAAACTTAGTCCCCTTATAACTCCATGACTATCCTATGTTGCCATAAAACCATTTGCTTAAAAATCTCTCAAAGTGTTTATGAATGAAAACATGCTTGAAACACTCCGAGAGTTTTATATTTTCAGAAATACTCCCCCTCCACAAGTGCTTATGAGTTTTGACTAAAATTTTCATAGTGAGGGTAGAGCGCGCACTATTGAATTGATCGACTCCTGATAGACAATTCCCCGCGAGACACGATTACATTGTATAGTTAAAGAGATACATTGTCAGCTTTTAGGTGACAACTAGCTCTAATAACTACCTTGAATATGTGAACAAACCTTGAAAAGGTTGTCAAACCCGTCAAAGTTCATGTCTATCAAGAGTTTCTCGAATTGGTACGATCTACTAAGACTAGTCATGACGACAAGTCTTTTCAATTTGTGACATTTCAAAGCTCGTCAATTCGTGAGTTAAGTCTTCGCACACTGAGATTTCATTTAATTTCCAACATATTTTAATCACGTATTTTTCTCCCCCTCAAAAATGGCATATTGATGTTGTTTTTGATGAAATATTGATTTAAAATATGACCATTCCGAGTTTTGCGGGAAAATTTCCACAAATAACTTTTGTTAGAACAATTAGTGTGTAAATACTCCCCCTAAACAAGTAATATTAACTTTTGAGGTTTTGGAAAACACGAGAGGGAATCCTTGTTCTTTTGAGAAAATTTTTGAAAATATTGAAAGATTTGATTAATTTTACTCAAAAGTAAGAAGCTTTCGCTCCTTTTATAAGGACTGTGGCACTGAAGTGTACCACAAGGTCCTTTCTTGACAAGTTCGGGTTGTACACTGACATTTATACGCAAACCATAATGAATATAAATTAATAAATCAAACAATCAAAATTACAGTCAAGAATGTTTAAGATTACCAAATAGTTACAAACGACCAACTACTTTATGTAGATGTTGGAATGTCAGAATCGAGAAGCTTGGTCTTCCTCTCACATAGCTCTCCAGCCTTCGCATCTGGTCCCGATGAATCAACCTTTCATCAATCCTAGTGATAAACCTACGAATATCCTTGCGATCCTTTGAATTCCATCTCTTTGGTTGAATTTTACCCAACTCAATGTTCTTCAAATGATAAGCCAATCCATCTCGAACCATCTTCAGGGTGGCGTCACAGAACTTGTGAATTTCATCGAACGCCATGAAGCACGTATGATGATTTTCACTTCGGTAGACAAACCCAAACTTCGGTTTATGTAAGATTTTGTACTGAGGTTCTTGATTGAGTTCGTTGAAGTGTAGAAGTGGTGAGGTGAGGTTGAGTTGTTTCTGGTAACTTTCGACTCCGAGTGGTAAATCTTCAACACGCTCTTGGATAATTTTGCTGCGGGTGAAAACGAGGAGTGCGGTGATGTACTTGATCTGAATCTCTGTAGAAAACTGACGCATCCTTCCTTGTACCTTGAGAAGATACATGTCTTCAATGTCGTTGAGAGAAAAATCCAGAAAGTCAGCCTCGGAGAAATCATACTTCATCTTGTCTTTTAACGACTATCTTCGTCAAGAAGGAGTAATCCCACTTGGTAGCCATTTTGAATTACATGATAGCAACTATCCTCTGGTCATGCTTCACATCCTTGTTTGACTTACCAACTCTGTTGCTCATGTAGAAAAGCCTTCGCCTTTCTGGCCAGTGATGGATTCCAAACAATGCATCGATGTCATACTCCACAACTTTGTCGATGAACAAGTTTGTGCCGTCTTCTTCAATGACTTTGTTGTTGGCGAATGAGGCAGCTGGTATGTTGACCGTAAGAGATGTAGCATCCGTTTACTGATATTGCTTCCGTGTTGAAGAAATTCTAAGTCGTTGTAGAAGAAACGGAATGGGATCTTAGGTTGTTCTAGTTTCCCGATCATCGGTAGTGGTTTGGTCCAATCTGTGTAGTAGGGTTCATTTTCCTTTGTTGAGTATTCGATGTTGGACTCCGGGTTGAGCCAGTCTATGTTGTTGGACATTGCACGGGCAATGTTATCCAAATGATATTCTAGCTCAATTTCATTGCCGGATCTTTCTTTGAGTAAGTTGAACGCGTCATTCTTGATCCTGCAAAGTTCTCTTTTATTCATCTTCTTTATCTTAAATTCATTCTTAAGGATTTGAACATGTTCTAGAGTTCAACCATCCACCGAATCCTGACCTTATTCTAGGGGTTGTTGCACCTCTACCATGTTGTTAAACCATTCAAACTCCTCTGAAGTATCTTCATCTAACCAGGAGACGACTGAAGGTTTCTTTCCCTTTTTTCTGGAGGATGGTTCTGGTCTTGGCGATTATTGAGGTGCAAGTTGATGTTTCGGTTGTGGTTCAGGTTGGGGCTCAGGTATGTCACGATCCTCACCACCAGTGTATGTGAAGTGATCACCGATTTTCTCCAGAGGTGGTGTGGATGCTGTATCCCTTGGTTGCTCAGATGGTGGTTGCTGGGTAGCTTGTTTTGTTAAGGTGGTGGTTGTCTTAGCAGGTGGTGGTGGCATGGTTGATGACGACCCACCGGTCTTCTTTTGTCTTCTAGCATTTGGATCTTCGTCCTTGTCATCACCATCCCTTGGCCTCTTGTCTTTCCCCGCATCTTCCTTGCAAGATGTTTTAAGTTGACATGCAACAAGAAGATCATACAGTTCATCGTCATCCTTGGTGAATGATGGAGCTCTAGCAGCCATTTTCGTTACTATATCAACAATCAAGTCTTCCTCGAAGACAACTGAGGGCTTGACAGCTTTGGTTTCCATGACCACCGGTTTCGTTGTGATCACCTGCTTAACCATTTGTTTGACCATTGGTTAGAGTTGCTTCTTAAAGAATTCACGTGTGACTTCTGGAACCGTATCAAGGAGGAATGAGTGGGTGTAGTACTTGATTGGCTCATCCATTTGACCTTGAACGTCCCGATAGAAGAACGTTTGAATATGTTCTCTTTGGCTTTGAAATGTGTCCATCTGTGTCGAAAGATCTGTGACCACGTCGGCCAATATATTCCCTTGCGATTGAAGACAGTTTTGTTTTCGGGTCGTGAATGGTGCACAACTTTCTGAATCTTTGCTTTAACACGAGACATCCATGTGTCAGCCTTCTTCTTGTTGATGTCAACTTTGTTGTTTCTTTTGTCGGTGGAGGTGATGATTGAGAGGATGATCCTGGTTTGGTGGAAGTATCTTGAGGTGTGTCAGAATATTGCTTGCGTTTGTGTGAGGGATTATCGACAATGTAGTCGTCGGTTTCCCTGTTTAGGCGTTCCTCTTCATCCTTAGCCGCTTCTTCTTCGGTGCTCGTCTTTTCATTTCCTCTGCAGCCTCCAAAACATCATTATCTGTAACTCTTTCATCCTTGTCATGATCATCATCTCTAGGGTCTAACATCACCTCATCATCATCTTGTTGTTGACCTTCTATTGGTTGTTCTTCCTGAAGGGTAGGTTTGGTGGTGTCACCCGTTCCCTTACCGTGTTGATTAACCGGATGGGTTTGGGTTTGGGTGACATCAACGGGTTCTGTAGTAAGTGGAGCACCACCGCTAGAACCACCTGGCCCGTCGGGTTGATTAACCGCAAAGCCAGCTGCTTGGTATTCCATCCTTTTCTGTTTGAGAGTCATTTGAAGTTGTTTTTCTTCATCCTTCGGATCATAACCCCAGTCAGAATCTTCTTGTTGTTCTTCTTCAATTGGCTTCTTCCCTTTATCAGTCTTGATGTTTTCATCTGAAGATTCATATGCATCGATGTCTTTCTCTAAGTCAGTGAGAGTTGGGCTTCTCTCTTTCTCCTTCTCAGCAGTAGAATCATCAGCACGAGCTTCACTGTAGATGACAATTTCATTTGACTCAGTTTCTGAATCTTCATCACGTAGTGATGTTGGCTCAGGTGAAGGTTCAGGCTTGACGATATTGGCGGGAACTCTCCTCTTGATCAATCTGCTGGTTCTCTTAGATTTAGACTTGGTTGAGCCTGCAGAACTTCCAGCTTTTTTGGCTCCGGTGTTAACCGCTGGAGCAACGATCTCATCCATGAATCCAACACGCCCAGCTTTCAGGGCTTCCCTATAGAATCTGTATGATGGAAGATCTTTGATCATATCAGTTATGACGCACGTATGGAGTTCTGCTCCTTGTTTGAGAGTGGTTGTCCCTTTGAACCTAACTAAATTGAGGGTAGGTTCATCTAACATGGTGTGCTTGTTGGGGTCATTCAGTCTTTTGGGAATATTATCGTGCTTCCTGAGAATGTCGTGAATTAATAGCTTTGTGTATCGGATGAAAGGGATCTTGGTTCCTCCCTTCTTAAGGTGCTGCATCATGTCCTCCCAGATGAGGCTAGCATAGTCGATGTGGTTAACATGGACCATGCCCCAAAATTTTTGTAGATGCATCAGCTTAGGGTGTTCATAACCGCTATCCCTTCCCGAGACTGACTTGGCGATCATGAGATAGAGTGTTCTCCATGGTTACGGGATGTTCTTGACATCAACTCTGGAGTGAGTAGAGATAATGCCAGAGGCTTCGCCATACCCGATGTTGACCAAGAAATCCATAACTTCTATTTCTGTAGGATTTCTAACATATTTAGCAGGAGAGTTGATTGCTAGAAGAAGAAGAATAGCCGGAAGATCAGCAACCGAGACTGTGACTTCCTGAGTATCAAGGGTCACTTTCACAGCGTCTTCTCCATCAATCCTCTTCATGGTATGCCAGAATTGATGGATATAGAACTCTGTGCTGTAGCTGAATTGGTGAGCATGAGTCTGAAGGGATGTTGCAAAAGAATGTCCACACCAACTTTACAAGATGCAACTGGGCAAGTGAAGTTGTTTAAGTCGACACGAAGATTGTTCTTGCCAATCATTCTGCTATAGCCAATAAGGAATGTGTTTTTCATCGTGAGTTCAGCTGGGGCATTGACATTTGCTTGATTTGCAGCCATTTTGAGATTTGAAAGTCATTAGACAAAGAGACAGACATATAGAAACACATTGTGTTAGTTTAAGTCTGATTTATTATCTAATTCTTTGTTTGATGATATCACATTTATGTTTGTTACAAGTCCTAAGTCACATATGTCCAATTACATGGAGTTGTGGTGATAAGTTACGTGAACATGTTAATTTTGAAGTTTTCAAGTCCATTTATCACTTAGAACACAACATTTTCACTTTTGTTTGCTTATGCGTAACTTTAGGTTTGTGACTTATGCGTAACACGTTAATACTGGTGAACAATAGCTTATGAGTAAACTTGGTCCTTATTCGTAAAGATGGGAGCTTATGCGTAAGAACAAGGCTAAAGCGTAAGACTATGCTTATGCGTAAGAATTTCTAACGCGTAAGGCATACTCGAAAGCTTTAAGCTTATGTGTAGGAATATGCTTAAGTTTACGCGTAAGGCTTATTCGTAAGAGTAAAGCTTATTCGTAACGATGCTTCTTATTCGTAAGAATAAGTTATGCGTAAGAATATACGTTATTCATAAGAATAAAGACTTATGCGTAAAATCCCATGTTTACGAATTTCTTTCCAAGAAACTCGTAATCCACTGTAGATGTCTTATGCATATAGATTTACGCGTAAAGACTCTATTATGTGTAAGGTTTACTCGTAAAATTTTAGTTTTATTCGTAAACTTAGAACACCTTTTTTGTCTCTACGATTAATCCACCTGTTTACACAAACATGATAAATTTGATTATAATTCATTCCAAACATCATATAGATCATAAAACAGAAACAAGAACACATCACTTATTCACAAAATAAGCTTAGACGTAAGAAT
This sequence comes from Chrysanthemum lavandulifolium, assembly GCA_022545495.1. Classification (NCBI taxonomy): domain Eukaryota; kingdom Viridiplantae; phylum Streptophyta; class Magnoliopsida; order Asterales; family Asteraceae; genus Chrysanthemum; species Chrysanthemum lavandulifolium. Next base: position 104,187,800 of record CM040244.1, read on the forward strand.
CCTTAAACCCTAAACCCTCTTTTTACGAATAAAGATTTGTCCAAGCAATCCAAACAAATGTTATTTTTGGGATATCTTAGAGTTCATAGGAGTGGTTTACAACAAGTTTAACATATTCCATCCACAGAATCAAAAGATTCAACATGAACGAGCATATGAACCTTAGAACATAAATTTTGAATCCTTTGTTGTATCTGGTCTAATTGGTTGTTAGAAACAAGGTCATATTTATCCTATAACACTTAATTGGTCACCTTTTAACATCAAACATCTTAGAATCAAAAACCCCTAAATGGTACACATAAATCCTAAAATCAAAATCGTTCAATTGGACTTTCTGGGTGGGTTTTGATGGTAGAAACACGATTAAAAATCAATTTAGAACGATTTAACACTACTCATTTCAACTCAAACACCTTAAATAAAAAACACCCAATTTCGTTCTTATGAACGAATTTTCAAAATTCATTTTAGGAAAAATTCACCGTTAGATCTTTTGATTTTTGAAACCATTGTTTAAAATCATGATCGAACGATGTTGCCACTTACGTAATTTAAAGTACACAAGCAGTTGAAGGATTGAATCTTGGTCGTGGATGAAGGTTGTTGAGGAGGAATAAATGCACAAGAAGGTGCATTGAATGTGCAATTTTGAGTTTTGTTAAAATTATTTTCCAAGTTTTACACTTTCATCCCTTAACCTCAAAAGGTTTCAACCAAGATCCTTTAACTCAAAAAGTTTTACATTTTGGTTGTTGTGGAGTGAGTTGTTGAGGGATTTGTTGTTGTGGTGGTTGTGCATATTGATGAGGAAGATAATTTCCAATTTGTTGTGGTTGTTGCTGAAATTGTGGTTGAGGATATTGTTGTTGTTGTTGCTAAGGATATTCATGAGGAAAGTAGTTGGAGTATGGTGGTTGAGACATCTTTGAAACTTGTGTTGATGATGGATCTTTGTAGTTGAATGAAACTTGAGTTTGTTGTTGAAGATGTGCTTAGGCGTAAAAATTCCTTAGGCGTAAACTTGATGTGCTTACTCTTAAACTTCCTTATGCGTAAACTTCCCGTACTCGTAAGAATATCTTACTTGTAAACTTAATGGTTAAACGTCAGCTTAGTCGTAAACTAAAGACTTATTAGTAAGGAACCTTATGCGTAAGATAGATCTTAGGCGTAGAGTGTTACTCGTAAGGTTTAGCTTATTTGTAAGAATAGGTTATAAACCAAAATATTTCAAACTTGTCCAAGTTAGAAATATATCCACAAGTCGAAGTGTTTCACAGGCTTATCCAAGCAAGGAAAACACTGAGTCACAAACAGCTTTGAAGAATTTGATGAGGATTCCTTATGCGTAAAACTGCTTAGGCGTAAACTCTTGCTTGGGCATAAACTTTACTCGTAAGATTAGGGTTTAACTTATGCGTAAGAAGAGGGTTCCAAGTTACGCGTATAATAAGGGTTTTGCTTACTCGTAAAACCAACATAAATGACCAAAACAAATTTTTTAAGCATCAAAATGCTTTGTACACTCGATTTTTATGATAAAACAGCTTCAATAACACTTAAAGAACAAGAAAGTTTTGAACTTTAATAACCAAAGTGAATATTGAGCTTATGTGTAAAGATGAAGATTGAAAAGAAAATAAGTGAAAAACGTAAAATAACACGTAAAGTTCCAAACTTTTTGCTAAAACTAGGATTCTAAACACTATATTAACCTTAAAACTTTCCAAACTTCAAAATTGAAGTGCAAAAAATCAAAGATTTATGCGTATGAAAGATTTTTAACGAGAGAAAACTACGTGTTACGTGACAAACTTCAACACAAAAAGTTTCACTAAACTAAATGGCGATTGATACCATTGTTAGGTCACCATAATAGGAACACAAGTATGTTTGATGTAGATTACAATAAGAGAAAGGAAAAGACGGATGGATTCTTTCACACACAAAGAGTAGTAAACGATTATGTATATTATGAAAGGAACCAACACTCTAAAATGAGAGTATACATTGTATTTATAGGCAAGGGAGCTAGAGAAACTATTCTAGTCCCTTCCCTTTGCCTCATGGGCCTTTGCATAGGCTCATGGGGTTACTACATAAGCCTAGCATTAAATACATACATTTAAGCCATAATTAAGCAACCTATTACATATAAATGACCGACACTTGAAATACTAGTTACAAGTGATCCCAATAATTATATTCATAATTAGAATTACATATTGTTATTAAATACATAAAATTGCATAATTAAATTGTTAATTTAGTTTGCCATGCTTTTTATGTGTTTTTCGGGCTATAATACCCACTAAATTGCTTTTTGTGATGTATGGGGCGATCTAGGTTTCGTACCTAGTGACGGTCTTTTGGTTCTTCTTATGGGGAAGACTCGCTAGAAAACTCAGAACAATATATATTAAGGTTTTATGTTTATATGTTTGTGATTCCTTATGTGCATAATTGTTACTTGTATTTGACACCTAATTGTATGCAATATGGAATAATACATATCATAATCATAACATTAATAATGGTCTTTATTTACACGCCTAAATATCATGCTCATTGTGACATGCTATTTGTTTCGTAGAAAATTGTTTTATTTAAATAAAGTGACCTAAACTATTGAAACAAGTTTTCATGAATTTAAAAACTAGACGCTATGGACACTTGGGATCTACGGCTCACCCACTAGAACAGACTATAAAGGGGGTTTAAGGAGGTGCGCACAGTCACACCTAAAGGATTTCTGATTATTGCCTAGCGCTAACCTGGTCCTCCGCCTCCCTTCGAGTTCGATTGGAGCTACCGTGAACCATGATGATCACTACAGTGTTATTACCAAAAGTTTTTAAAATAAGTGTTACAAAGTTGTTTTGAATGCTTCTTTGTACACGATTTTACCACATTTATGTGAATACCCTATTTGTAAAATTTTAAGTGTATGCCAACCAACTATGAACACGTGCATTTGGCTTGACTTCTTTTGTCAGACCTTAGGGCCATTCCAACCCATGGTGATTATTACTCTTAGGTTAGGCCTTTGGTGATTTTCGCAAGTTCTTACTTGGTCGACTTATTTCGAGTATGCTTGGTCAGACCTTGGACCCGAGGCATAAGATGAGAACTAAACATGCTTTTGACATTATTACTTGTTTACTAATGCCTTAAACAGTCTCATAAAGTCTAAAAGTTGCATTATGTAATTAACGTTCATCGCTTACCTCTTGTTCTACTTAGTTACTTACTGGTCAGACCTCTGGTAAATAAGTGGGAGTGCAAGATGGATCTTAGTATTATTAGTAATTAATTGTGTAGTTAATTCTTTTAAGAATTTAATTATCGAAAATACTAATTATTTGAACTTTTCTAAATTGTAGATGACTACCTCAGTCGGAAATAATTCGGTACTCAGGAGTTTCTTTGAGAAACAAAAACTCACTGGACCTAACTTCATTGACTGGTATCACCAGCTTCACATAATACTGTCAGCTGAAGATAAGGAAACTTATTTGGAGCATCCCATAACTGCTGCACTTGTTGCAACTCCTGGCCACCCTATCCCTGCTGAGGCTCTTGCAGCTCACACTGCTTAGGTCAAAGGCTCAAAGGATATAGCTGCCTTCATGCTCATGACCATGGAGTTAGAGATCCAAAGAAATCTAACTCATCTTGGTGCTTTTGACATGCTTCGGGAGTTGAAGTCCATGTTCTCACAACAGGCAGAACAAGAGCTTCTACAAACTGCACGTGAATTTTACGCTTGCAAGCAGGAAGAAGTTCAATCGGTTAGCTCATATGTTCTAAAGATGAAGAGCTAAACTGACAATTTGGAACGTCTTGGTCACCCAGTTACTCTGAACTATGGAGTTAGTTTGATCTTAATTGGTCTCTCTAAAGAGTACATTTCATTTGTGCAGGACTTTAATATGCACAACATGGGGAAGACTATTAATGATATGCTTAAGCAACATGAGCAGACGTTGAAAAAGAAAGATGGTGCACCTTCACTACATAGAATACGTGCGGGAAAGGTCCAAAAAACCAAAAGAAGAATAAATCGTTTAAGGCTGCTAACGGGAATCATGGAAATGGAAAGAACAAGTTTGGTTATGCTACTGAGTATAAACCATACAATGCTTCCAAACCTAATATTCCTCCACAACCCAAGAAGGATAATCCTGCGAAGGACGCAACCTTTCACCAGTGTGGTGAGATGGGTCATTGGAGAAGGAATTGTCCCCAGTATCTCGGCGAGTTGATGAAAAAGAAGAAACAGTCTCTTGCAGCTAGTTCTTTAGGTATTTTCACTATAGAACTCTACTCTTTTCCTAATGCATCCTTAGTATATGACACGGGTTGTGGTACTCATATCTGTAATACTACTTAGGGTCTCAAGGGAAGTAGGAAGCTGAAGCCAGGAGCTTTAAGTCTGTACATGGGCAATGGTCAACGGGCAGGAGTTGAAGCTATTGGTGTTTTTCATTTATGTCTCCCTAGTGGATTAGTAATTGTTTTGAACGATTGTCATTATGCTCCCTGTATTACTAGAGGGATTATTTCAGTTTCCCGTGTGTATGACGATGGTTTTGTTAACCATTTTGAATCCAATAATGCAATTTCAGTTTCTAAGAATAATGTTGTTTATTTTACTGTTATTCCTCGTAATGGTATTTCTGAAATTGATATGTCTTGTTCAAATACAAATGATAATTCTATGTTTGCTATAAGCAATAAAAGAGCCAAGTCTAACTTGGACTCTGCTCTCTTGTGGAATTGTCGTCTTTGACACATTAGCAAGAAACGCATGGAGAAGTTGCAACATGATGGACTTCTCAATTCAACTGACATTAAGTCACTTGAAAAGTGTGTTTCATGCATGTCTGGTAAGATGGCAAGAAAACCATATACACATCAAGTGGAAAGGGCTAAAGATCTAGTTGGACTAATACACACAGATGTATGTGGCCCATTTAGAATTATGTCAAGACAAGGAGCAAGTTACTTTGTGATTTTTACTGACGACTATAGTCGGTATGGTTATGTTTACTTGCTGAAACATAAAGATGAAGTGTTTGAAACATTTAAGGTGTTTCAAAAGGAAGTAGAAAACAAACTCGGGAAGACCATAAAATCACTACGTTCTGATAGTAGAGGTGAATATATGAGTCAAGATGTTTTGGATCATCTAAAGGAGCATGGGATTATTGCCCATCGAACTCCTCCTTACACTCCACGACATAATGGTGCGTCTGAGAGGAGAAATCGAACACTGCTTGACATGGTTCACTCCATGATGAGTCAAACTACTCTTCCAAAGTCCTTCTGGGATTATGCCCTTGAGTCTGCTTCACGCATTCTCAATATGGTTCCAACTAAGAAGGTTGATAAGACATCATACAAAGTGTGGCATGGGCAAGCCCCTAAGTTGTCTTACTTGAAAGTCTGGGGTTGTGAGGCACTTGTTAAGCGTGATACACTTACCAAACCTGACAAACTTGAACCCAGATTTGTTAAGTGTATCTTTGTAGGATACCCAAAGGAAACAATGGGATATTCTTTCTACCTTCCATCAGAGAACAAAGTTATTATTGCTCGAAATGCTGAGTTCTTTAAGAGCAATCTCATGGATCAAGAAGCAAGTGGGAGTCTAGAAGATCTTGAAATAATTCAAGATGAAGATACAAATCCTTCTTTAGACACTAGCATTCATCATGATGAGGATGATCAAGAAATTGATGAACCTCAAAGTGATATTGTTCCAATTCGAAGTCCGCAAGGACACGCCGTGCTCCAGATCGTATGTGCTTATACATCGATCTTTGAGGAACATGAGTTAGGGGATCTTGGTGAACCCAATAACTATAAAGCTGCATTGTCGGATCCTCGAATCCAAGAAATGGCTTGATGCAATGAATGTGGAAATGCAATCCATGAAAGACAATGATGTCGGGTTTTAGTTGAGCTTCCTCCTAACTGCAAGACAGTTGGTAGCAAGTGGCTTTTCATTAAGAAAACTGACATGGATGGTAAGGTATACACCTTTAAGATTTTGAACATCATTGGTGAACCTACTGAAGGCATGCTCACAAGAAGCGTGGCTGCTAAACTATCAGCAGCTTCAGCCAATGAATGTCTATATGTTGATTTTCTCTCAGAAATAGAACCCAAAAGTGTCACTGAAGCTTTGAAACATCCTAGATGGGTTCAGGCTATGCAAGAAGAACTTCAACAATTTGATAGAAACAAAATCATTACCTTGATCAAATGTCCTCAGGATGTCATTGTCATAGGAATGAAGTGGGTTTTCATAAACAAAACTGATGAAAACGACACTGTCATTAAAAACAAAGCCAGACTTGTAGCCAAAGTTTATAGTCAACAAGAGGGCATTGACTATGATTAGACATTTGCTCCTGTTGCAAGAATGGAAGCCATCAGGATCTTCCTTGCTTATGCAACATACATGAACTTCAAAGTTTACCAAATGAATGTCAAAAGCGCCTTCCTGAATGGTGAACTCAAAGAGGATGTTTATGTTCAGCAACCCCCAGGCTTTGAGAGTAATGAGTACCCTGACTATGTCTGCAAGCTTGACAAAGCCCTATATGGACTAAATCAAGCTCCCAGAGCATGGTATGAAACTCTCTCAGCCTTCTTGATCCAAAACAAGTTTGTCAGAGGAAAGATAGACAACACCCTGTTTATCTATAGAACAAAACAAGATGTGATACTGGTCCAAGTATATGTTGATGACATCATCTTTGGCTCAACAAATTACACTCTTTGCAAACAGTTTGAAAAACTGAAGACAAAGAAATTTGAAATGAGCATGATGGGTGAACTCACATACTTCCTTGGACTACAAATCAGGAAAATTAATAAAAGAATCACATCAATCAAGAGAAATATACCAGGAATCTCTTAAAGAAATATGAAATCTCTGACTGTGCCTCAGTGAAGACTTCAATGGTCCCCCCAAATAACCTTGGACCAGATCTCACTAGCAAATCAGTCAATCAGACTCAATTCAGAGGAATTATAGGATCATTGATGTATCTCATAGCTTCCAGACCAGATATACAATTCTCAGTATGTCTGATTGCAAGATATCAGTCTAATCCTAAGGAATCCCATCTCACTGCAGCCAAAAGAATCCTCAGATACCTGAAGGGTACCCCTTGCCTTGGACTTTACTATCCTAAATGTTCAGGGTTTGACCTCAAAGGCTATTCTGACTCTGACTATGTAGGTTGCAACATAGCTAGGAAAACTACTTTAGGATCCTATCAATTCTTGGAGGAAAACTTGTATGTTGGAATACTAAAAAGCAACAATTAGTAGCTATGTCGTCAGCTGAAGCTGAATATATGGTCTTTGCAGTCACAGCCAATGTGTTATGGATGAAAAGTCAACTCATTGACTATGGTATTGATAATGCTACATGCGTCGTTAGGGGTCAAAGGAACTTCCTTTTAAATCGAAAAGTTTTTCAACACCCTAGGCGTTGAACCTAATCGTTGTAGTGTAGTATTAGGGTAAGCCACGGGTATTGATATCGTTCTCTGGGGAATAGGAATGCTAGTAAGAAGTTACTACGCTAAGGTTGGGGTTGAGGAATATTATTTTTATCTTTTATATTTTTAAGGAAAGGAAAGGTACGAATCTCGGGGTTTGGATTTGGGGTTGGTATTGCTACCGATTACTCTACTTATCTAATTATCTAATCTAAGGTGTATGTAGTCTATGTCTAATTATTGTGTGCTCGTATGATAGTTTAAAGATGTGTTTACTTAGGTTTTACTACTCCTTAATTATCTCCTATTGGTGGTTGAATTGTCACGTCCTTATTCTTAGTTGCGTTGTGTGTCTAAGGTTGTAAGGTATGCGTTTCTCCCTAACTCTTTGAACTTACCAAAGGGTCTCATCTACAAAACCCACTAGGGATAATAAACTCTTACTCTAAGGCACTCTTTGGATGGTTTAGCTTACAACTACTCAAGGACTTATATTCTAAGGTTCAAAAAGATTTAATCAAGCATTAAGTACACAACGAATGACCTATCGCATTACTAGATCATTAATTACCTAAGATAAGAGACAACCAATCAATATTCAATAATTAAGTTTCATATTCCCTAAGCAAACACACAAGTAAATTAGCCGGACATGGAGAACATGCAAGCATACACACAAATAATCAAAGACATAATTGTATTAATGAAGTAAAACACTTATCTTGATGTAAGATAGGGTTTGGAACCCTAAAATACTGTACAAGACACCTTGGTTCGGTTTAGGTTTTACTCCAAAAGACTACACACAAATACAAAAAATTTGGATTATATATATAGATTACATCTGCGACGCGTCACCTTATGTTTTGTGACGCCGTCGTGTCGCCGCTATTAGGGTTTCGTCTTGGCCACGTTAGACTTGCGACGGCGTCACCTTATGCTTGTGACGCCGTCCTCTTGACTTTTGACGCCGTCTGGATTGCATCTAGGCCTTACGAGTTGCGACGACCTACTCTTTTATAACTTGACGTCGTCACTTGAAAATAGGAGTTTTGGCTTCGTCCCGTCACAAAATCCTCCGACGGCGTCACAGATAAGCTGTGACGCCACCTTATGTTTTCAAGACTTTGAGTGTCTCGATTCGACTTTGGCCATTTTCTTCAGATATTCGCGCTTTTCGTCCAAATAAGTGCCATTCCAAGATTTTGCCTTCAAGAGACCTAAAAGTGAAAAGGAACGATATTAAGCAATAACGGATACAAAAGTGATCAAATAAGGGCTTAAACGACCCTCAAAAGGTACCTTTTAAAACCTTATCAAATATCCCTACACTTGGTATTTGCTTGTCCTCAAGCAAATGTGCTTTAGCCAATTAATTTATAAGTTAGGGGTCATGAAGCATTGGTTAAAACGGTCCACAACACATATAAGCCCATAAAAGTCATAACAAGCACGGAAATCACATACTAGCACCTCACATGGGGTGTTTGGATACTCACATCTCTCTCGGTGTATATGAAATATAACAAATTGGAAATGGAAGATAAACACTCATTAACCGGATACATAGATTACCATAGGCTTGAGAATAGATCAAACCTCCATCGCTTTGGCGTAAGCACCTAGGAAAGACTATCAAAGAGGTCTTTAAAGGGTTGTAACGTTAGGCTTACAGTAGGGAAACAAAGGGTTTGGTGGGATAGGCTATTTAGTGGTGGCAAGTCAAAAATCTTATTGTTACAAGCATACGAAGAATGGCGTTGCTAAGCCAAGACTGGACACTCTAGACTCTAACTAACTGAAATAAACAAACATATATTTAAAGGATAGATGTAGGATGGTAGCCCGTATGTTTTTTTTTTTCATTTTTTTTCCATACACTTTTATTCTACCATCCTCTACGGTAACATCAAAATGAAAGGGATTTATAGGCACATCCCTACACTTAAGTTTTTATTACTCTAACACTAATTTGACCCAATTGAAAAGATCAAAACACTTGGGGTACATTATTATGCAAACAAAGTGAATTTGAATTTAACGTTCCTTCCGTCATTTCATAAACTTTAACCTTTCCCATGAATCCCAATCGTCCCAAAGCGTATACAAAGGATATGACTCGACTTAGTAACTCATGCAAGCAACCGATAATTGAACTAAGGGTTTAGGTGATAATAATGCACTAAAAGTGAGTGCATACAGGGTAGGCTAAGGCGATTTGGGTGTATATTCGGGGTGGAGTGTAAACAATGCTCTTCATTGATATTCGGAAAACCGAAACATCACGAGAACCGCGAAAAGGATAGGCTCGGAGGGGTTAACTAGGGTATCGTGTACTAAAGATGAGTACAACGCAAAAGGGTGTGGGGAATTACTCAACCGAGGTGGAAGAAGTAATTATATTACGGTATCAAACAAGGGTTATCCTAATGCCTCTTATCATTTAGTTATTCCTAACTACACAAGTGCGATCTTACTAGCGATCTCGAATGCATCACAAAACAAGTTCTAGAATCTATTATACTACCGGTTCACACTATAAGCATTAAAGATGAATGCTTTAATTCCTACTAATCTAAGGGCGATCCTCACATTTTGGGTGGAATTTAGGTGGTAAAGGGTTTTTGTGCTAGTCATGCAACTTCCTATCCGTGAGACGCTTTTGTTAAGACTAATGGCCCACTCCTATATGTCATGAAAAATTTTAAATTTGGTGCCAAAATTACCCTAACCGACATTTTCTCATGGTTTATTACACAAATACAATTGGACAAAGCAAATATTCAAGGATAAGCACAGTTTCAAAGTTCCCATTTTATTTTCCCTCCCTACTTAAACCGAACATTGTCCCCAATGTTCCCTAAAGTATCAAAGTTATGATAATGGAAGATAATTAAAATGAAAGAAACTAGTACTCCCGATTAGCTCGGTAGGATCCGTGTGTGAAGTAGTGGTTAAATCCTTTCCAAGAAGAATTTATGCGTGAAAAGCTCCTTCCAATCTTATGTAACTTCTTCTTGATAAATTAAACTGCACACTTGAAGAAAACAAATGAAACCTTCGCGTAAAATTGGCGGTAATAATATATATAAGACTCGATTTAAACTAGGATATAATGCTTGTGGAACGGATGTTTCTGCAATTTACGGAAAATTAAGACCGAAAATTCCAAAATTTATAAGTAGCTCGAAAACGAGAAAAAAATAATCATTGTTTGTACTCCTTCGACGCCGTCGTTGCGATCTCGATGCCGTCGTTATCCCGACAAAAGCGGTTTGCAATTTTCTCGAAAAATTCGAAAATTTACATCTTTAGAATCTGGAAAATTTACGCAAAACACCCATTATGACTCGATACAAGCATTTGACTCAAACAAACACACATATATATCTTTTAGTTAATAGTTATTCTCATGTTTACGTTTCTTTTGAAAACGTGTGTAATCCTCCCTACACTTATCCCTTATGTAAAATACCTTTATATGCAATTAAGACGAGGTTAAAAACAAAATAAAGCATTTTACAAATTTAAACATGAGAATAAATAATCAATAAAAGACATAAGACACTAACAAGCAAACAATTAAGCATGGGTTGCCTCCCACGAAGCGCTTTTCTTTATTTAAGAGTCTTGTAGCTAGACTCGTAGTCGTGCTCCTACGTACCGATATAAGTAAGCCTATCCTCAACAATGTCATAAGGATCAAACTTATCATTCAAGTTCCTAGTAGTACGCTTCGGTTAGATATACCTTTTCAAACTTCTCCCATCGGGATCATAGATTGTTATCCTAATGTGCCACTCTCCATCACCGTCACTAGGCGGTCTATCCCAATCCCATTTGTGTTTAGATTTCTCAACTTTCCACTTATTCATGACAAGGTTGACGGGCAAGCTTCCTAGGAACTCGGTCATCTTCCTAAATACTAAGGCGTCCTCGAGCGGGTTCACTTCCATGTCCCTAGCCACTTCTTTCTTGGAAAGTTGCTTTATTATTGAAGGCTTCATCTAGGTAAAAGGTCTTTGGGGACCTATGAGGTTCTTATCTATCCAAGGTCCATATCTAGGCGCTCTATCCAACCTAATCTCATGTGGGATTTCCTCTTCTTTGTAGTACGTATGCTTTTGACATCGTAAATTGACCTAGCACTCCTCTCCTACCACTATCTTGGACATCTTACAATTGATGATGGCACTAGCGGTAGCTAAGAATGCTCTTCCTACTAGTAATGGGCATGTCGGGTCCTTATTCATGTCTAGCACATGAAAGTCGGCCAAAAGAGTCAACTCCCACGTGTACTACCATGTCTTTTATTATTCCTACCGGACGTGCAACACTACCGTCCGCTAGACCTAAGATGGTTTCCGTTGGTTCTATTTTACCTAAGTTAAGGCTTCTATGGAGGGACAACGGAACAAGATTGATGCATGACCCTAAGTCAGCTAGAGCGTCGAGAGGTTTGGAAGTTCCAAGCCTACACGGGAGAGTAAATAGCCCGGGATCGTCTAACTTCTTAGGTAAATTATTTCGCACAAAAGCGGACCCATGTTTTCCAAGCTTAAGTTCTAACTCATATTTTTCTTTTAAAGCATTATAATAAGGTGCATGAGCTAAGACCTCAAGAATCGGTTTTTCTTGATGGAGTTCCTTGTACTCCTCCTCTAAACTAGGTTTGGATTCTTGGTTGACGGGTTTCTCAAGAGTAGGTTCTACCAATGGTGCAGGGCCTTGGTACCTCATTTTGGATGGCTTGGAACCCTTTTTGATAGGATTTACCGAGTGAACCGTTGGGTGTAAGGGGCATGGATGTGCATTCTCCCATGGTGAACAAGAACATGAAGTCGATTTAAATCGAATTCACTTTTGGGTTCTTTATAGTATCACTTGGGAGTGCTCCAACTTCCCGCTCATTGAAGGCTTTTAAGAGGGCATCAAGCTTGTTTGTCATCTCGCTTTGTCTTTGCTTAAAATCGGCTTCAAGCTTAGTCAATCGAGTCTCTTGAGATGACAGGAATCTAGATGCAATTGCCTCAAGATTAGTGGGGTTCCCGGTGTTTAAAGAGTTGAACCTATTAGGTGAACTAGATGAGATTTGGGGTGTGCTTGAGTTTTGGTTCCACTTAAGGTTAGGGTGATTTCTCCATGAGGGGTTGTAAGAGTTTCCTAAGTTTTTTTGTTCGGGCTTGAAAGTGTACCACTTTTCTCCCGCTCCGTCGGTACGCATGGAGGCGTAGTCCGCAAAAGCTTGTTCGGGGAGTCTTGTGCAATCACGAGTGTCATGGGTACCACTACATAACTCACAAGGTAGAGTGATTTTATTCACTTGACTTGAGGACTTAGGATTTTCGTAGGAACTCATTAGGAATTTAACTTGATCTTCAAGTTCGGTCATCCTACGGTCGGAAGATTGTGAGGTAATGGGAGGCAAGGAGATTGCCTTAACGGTTTTGGGCAACTTACGGGGGTCATTCCAACTTTCGTTGTCATAGAGAGCAAGGTCCTCTATTATTCCCCATGATTCTTCCGTGGTGAGATCACTAAGTTTTCCACGGTCGCTTGGTCAATGGATCGCTTGGTGGGAAGTTGACATGATCATAAAAGATTTGGACTTGGAGCCAAAGATCAATACCGTGATGAGGGACTTTATGAAGTAAGTCCTTGAATCGAGTCCATGCTTCGTAGAGATTCACCTTGACGTTGTTGGAACATCAAGATGTCATTTTAAGCTTAGTGGTTCTCCCGTGGGAAAAATATAGCAAGGAAGCGAGAGGTGAGATCATCCCAACTTGAGATGAAGCCGGCGGGAAGTCGCTCAAGCCAATTACTAGCTTGGTCCCGTAGAGAATTGGAAGAGACGCAGCGCGTAGTCTCCCGAGTAGTAGCATCAAGGTCGATGGAATCGACAATTTTAAGGAAATCCTTAGATGTCGATTTGGATCTTCTAACGAAGTCCATGGAATGCACATCCGCTTTGCACCAACCGGATGGTGTTGGATCGCAGGTTCGTAGTTTGGGCTTGGTCGGGAAGCTCAATGGTGTTCCTATAGCCTAGGTGGCTTGGTCTTGAGTATTCACCAAGAGTACGGGCTCTTGGCGGGTCAATTGGTGGTAAGTTGATGAATGGTGGGTGGTTATCACCTTCCATGATGAAAAGTGATGGAATTACGAACAAAGGTCACGAAGAAGGGGATAGACTAAGAGAAAGCTAAAATGAGAAAAAGTTTACTTGATAGGAATCAAGTAAAGAAACCTAAACGAGTGGACTACTAACTAGCTATTCTATTCCCGCAAGGCGCCAAAAACTTGATAACGCTACACGTCGTTCGGGGTCAAAGGAACTTCCTTTTGTCGAGCAGTTTTCAACACCTAGGCGATGAACCTAATTGTTGTAGTGTAGTATTAGGGTAAGCCACGGGTATTGATATCGTTCTCTGGGGAATAGGAATGCTAGTAAGAAGTTACTACGCTAAGGTTGGGGTTGAGGAAGATTATTTTTATCTTTTATATTTTTTAAGGAAAGGAAAGGTACGAATCTTGGGGTTTGGATTTGGGGGTTGGTATTGCTACCGATTACTCTACTTATCTAATTATCTAATCTAAGGTGTATGTAGTCTATGTCTAATTATTGTGTGCTCGTATGATAGTTTAAAGATGTCTTTACTTAGGTTTTACTACTCCTTAATTATCTCCTATTGGTGGTTGAATTGTCACGTCCTTATTCTTAGTTGCGTTATGTGTCTAAGGTTGTAGGGTATGCGTTTCTCCCTAACTCTTTGAACTTACCAAAGGGTCTCATCTATAAAACCCACTAGGGATAATAAACTCTTACTCTAAGGCACTCTTTGGATGGTTTAGCTTACCACTACTCAAGGAGTTATATTCTAAGGTTCACAAAGATTTAATCAAGCATTAAGTACACAACGAATGACCTATCGCATTACTAGATCATTAATTAACTAAGATAAGAGACAACCAATCAATATTCAATAATTAAGTTTCATATTCCCTAAGAAAACACACAAGTAAATTAGCCGGACATGGAGAACATGCAAGCATACACACAAATAATCAAAGACATAATTGTATTAATGAAGTAAAACACTTATCTTGATGTAAGATAGGGTTTGGAACCTTAAAATACTGTACAAGACAGCCTTGGTTCGGTTTAGGTTTTACTCCAAAAGACTACACACAAATACAAAAAATTTGGATTCTATATATAAGATTACATCTGCGACGGCGTCACCTTATGTTTTGTGACGCCGTGTCGCCGCTATTAGGGTTTCGTCTTGGCCACGTTAGACTTGCGACGCGTCACCTTATGCTTGTGACGCCGTCTCTTGACTTTCGACGCGCGTCTGGATTGCATCTAGGCCGTCCGAGTTGCGACGGCCTACTCTTTTATAACTTGACGTCGCCACTTGAAAATAGGAGTTTTGGCTTCGTCCGTCACAAAATCCTCCGACGGCGTCACAGATAAGTCGTGACGCCGTCACCTTATGTTTTCGCAGCTTTGAGTGTCTCGATTCGACTTTGGCCATTTTCGTCAGATATTCGCGCTTTTCGTCCAAATAAGTGCCATTCCAGATTTTGCCTTCAAGAGACCTAAAAGTGAAAAGGAACGATATTAAGCAATAACGGATACAAAAGTGATCAAATAAGGGCTTAAACGACCCCTCAAAAGGTACCTTTTAAAACCTTATCAGGTATCCATTACAAGATGGTACCCATCTTTTGTGATAACATCAGTTCTATTGCAATCTCCAAGAACCATGTCCTTCACCACATTGATATCAGATATCATTTTATCAGGGACCACATCATGAAAGGAGACATAGAGCTCCATTTCATCTCTACTGAATATCAACTAGCTGATATCTTTACCAAACCTTTGGATGAACCTACCTTCAGGAGACTGAAAGCTGAATTGGGAATGCTTGATATTGAAAGTCAGCCACCTGATAACCAATCCTAATCCCATCAGTCCGTGAATAAATTCCCCAAAAACACCTTTTCTCACCGAATGATTAAGACTCATTCAGGGTCCCTGAAAATGCATAAAAAGCATTGAATAAGTAACTAAATGCTTTAAGTATTTCAGTTACTTAATGTCCTAGGTTGGTAAACATACCAATTTAATATAGGAATATATGTCTCAAAACCCTTCTGTCATCCATATCATGGGTCCCCATCCACCTGACCTCATTCCACTTGGCATTTGTTTCCCTCTCTCACAACAAATATCCTCAAGATATTTTAACTCTGCAAATGCACTTTCACTGTGCATTGCAACTGTACCCTTGAAAAATGGGAGAAAATTGCGGGTAATGGAGTGGCTGCATTAAATGAAGTAAATGAAACGTTTTTCAAAAATGACTTTACATATCCTCAAGTATGAAAAAATTACCCTCTCACCACTCTATAAATACCCTCTTCAAAAACACAAAAACACACACACAAATTGTTTTCTACAATCAAACTCTGTCAAAATACTTTCAAAATCAAGAAACAATTGTGTGTTCTTTGTATTAAAACCAGTTTAAGCAAAAATTCATCTTTGCAAACAAAACTTAAAGTTTTTCTTCACAAACTTTTAAAAAGAAATTACTTTCTTTGACTGTTCTTGTCAAAAATCAAATACCCTAAAACCTTTTTCTGAAAATCAAATGGCAAGAACACAAAGTAATCAGTTTGCACCACAGTCGGTAGGAGGTCTTGATAATGTTGAATTCAAAACAAACAATGTTATAGGAAACTTTGAATACCCCAATGATGTCCCAGCCTATAAGAGAATCATGAAATATTTGCTAAACTGCCCACTGAAAAAGGCCTTTGTTCAATGACCCTCTATCTTGTACCAAAACTTCCTCAGGGAGTTTTGGGAACTGTTGTGGCCTTTGACCCGACACCCTCCACTGATGAGACTGAACTTAGACCCCTCAAGGAGTTTCTCATCAGATTTTCTATTTTAAATGGGGAACAAGTAGTCACTTTGGACTATAAAACCTTTTGCTCTTCAACAGGGCTTGATTATAACCATGGAAATTATGTTGCTCACCCTGACCCAGCCATTGTTAAGGCTGAGTTAGGTAAAATTTCTTTAGATCCAAAACTTTGGGACAAACCCCTGTCACCAAGAACTCCTTTCTCGTGGCTTGGAAGATCCTATTCACCTTTGTGATTCAGGTTCTCGGTGGGAACCACTCATCCACTGAAAAGATCAATTATATTCAGTTGATGATGTCCTATTGCCTGATGACAGGGACTAATGTTGACATAGGGGAGATCATTTACAGTGATCTCGTAACCAAGCTACAGAGCAAAACTAGTGTGAAATACATTTCATACCCTAGGTTTGTCTCTTGTGCTTTACAAGTGTTACTGGGTTGCAATTATACTCAAGATTTTCAATATGGCGCTTTACCTACCACCATGAGTCAATCAAATTTTCAAAAGAACCTATCCCTAGTCACTGATATGAATTGACGTCCCACATGGTTGCTGTAAACAACCAAAGGGACTCAGTGTCTCCAAACCCTGCTCCCAAAAAGAGAAAGGGGAAGTCTCAGACTCGGACTAAGACTAAACCCAAGTCTCGTGGCCACGAGGTTTCTAGAACACAACCTAAAAGGCACAGAAAGCCCCGATCGACAAGCCACCCAAAGGAAACCAAGCAACATCCACCCAAAGGACAACGAAGGACACGATACATCACAATCGGTGCCTTGGTCCCATGAGACTACTCCCAAGATCCGAGGAAACATACAACCCATCGGTTGGGGAGCGCCTTCCACACAGCCTGATGAGGACATTCGCCAATCATAACTTTTGTCTGAGGGCACAACTACTGATTCTAAATACTCGGGGGGAAACAAACAACCCACTGATAGGGATCTTACTGCCACTGCTTCTAAGGATAGCACTGGGAAACTCCCACTAGTTCTTGAAGGGGCAAAGAGGGACAAAGACTTAGAGGGAAAGAAACAATCCGCTGATATGGAACTCATCACCAATCCTGAATCCGGAGAAGGCACTGGAAACACCCATCGTTGTCTCGAGGGGTCCATGAGGACAAAGACTCGAGGACAAAACCACCACGATACGAAACCCACAACCCTCCTAGTCTTCTCGGTGTTCCGATGTTCAAGTCATAATTTTTTTCTCGATGAAGAGGTTAATGCTTACGGTGAGGAGGAAGTATTTTTGTTGGTGAAGAAATGGACGTTGATCCAAAAGAGCTCAAGAGTCACCTTCCAACTCAAGATGACTCATCTAACTCTTCGCACTCTTCACAGATCTTACCGCCGGAGGAAATGAAGAAATCGACAATGTTCTTCCCTCACCGAAGGAAACCGTAATGCGGTAAAGGAGAGCTACTCGTAAGCTTTACTCGGTGTTACCGATAGCCTATGGGATCGAGATGTTGAAGTCGCCGCAAGTTACGCCGATCCGAAAGTCAAGTGGTTGCTAACTATGAAAATAATGATGAGCACAGGAATCTCATTTATGACCATCTTCACAAGCTGGATGATCACCTGAAGAAATTTCTCAAAACCTTTCAAGATGCTCATACCAAACTTGATGACATCAAGGAATCCGTCAAGGAATAACCTGCACTAAACACTAAAGTGATGGAGGCTATTAAAACTTACATGAAGAACTCTTCCAGCCTCACTGAACTGATCACAATGCTTAACAACTCAATTGTTCAGGGTCTTACCACTTCAGATCAGGCTATTCAGCCCACTCTGGGCTCTTTGGATGCGCAAGTTATTGATCTGGCTAAATCATCATCTTCTATGGCCTGGAATCTCGGGCCTAGAATGACTGCGCTTGAATTATCTCAGGCCACTCTTGAGGAGAAAGTAACTGGCATTCAAAAAGACACATCAGAAATTAAGTCAATGGTTTCTGAAATTTATCAAGCATTCAAAGGACAAGCCGCTCCCTCACCCTCAGTGGAACCATCAACTCTTGCTCTCACTGACGCTCCAGAAACAGTTGAGGGGGAGAGAAATGAAGAAACTCCTTCTTACACTGAGGGGGAGCCAACTCAACTAGTGACTGCAGTGCCCATCTTTTCAATCCCACCAACAACATCAGTAACAACAACACCAGTGATATCAACATCAACATCATCAGTCCAGGACAAGGGAAAAAGCATCATGATCACATCAGAGCCTATGAAGATCCCCTTTGTAATTGGCAACAAAAGTACTTGCTCGATCTAGAACAAATAGTGCCTACCTAGAGAAAGAAGACAGACTCAAGAAACAGGCTGAGGAAGAACAAATAAGTTGTTGGGTTTATTGATTTGATGATACAAAACAATAAAGAATGAAACATCAAGGACTTAAAGTGACAAGAAGGAAATCTACAAAAAGATGGAAGGACTTGCTTGCAAAAGAAGATTTACTTATTAGTCCTTCGTAGAGATTTGTAAACCCTAATCCTCTAGTATATAAAGAGGACATGGGATGTAGGTTTTAAAATACAAGTCTTCCAATATGTAGTCGACTAAGAAAGGTGTGTGTGTGTGTGTCTAGACGTTTGTCATAGAAAACGTCTAGGGTATGTTTAAGCTTTCAAGATAGTTTGATCCTTGTTATAGATTAAATAACACGTTATTAATATAATTGAGAGCTTGATGGATGTGAAAAACCTTGTTGTTAATAAAAATTGATTCTTATTGAATATTCGCCTTTTTTATTAATTGTTCCTAGATAATATGAGGTCTAAACAACCTCGAGCTACAATGATCTAACAAGTGGTATCAGAGCAAGGTTGCTCGTGATATCTAGGATCGTACAAGGTTTTATTGGTCGAAGAATGGCAAAGATGAAAAAATTTGAATCTGGAAATTTTCGTAAAAGCTTCTGCGGCACTGTTTTCTAACGAAAATATCTCTCTCGTTAACCGTTGGATCGGGCTATAATTTTTATTGGAGCTTCTCTATATACCAATCTAACGTTTCAATGGAGGGATCGTCAATCGAGCTTTATGTGAAAGTTATTCAAAGGTCGGCGGTCGCTAAGGAAGGTGTCGTTTTTCTAAAAATCGGTTTTTAGGGTTCTTAGGGTTTCGAATTTTTAAAGATCTATTTTTCTAAGAGTTTAAATGCATGCATCATGGAAGTCAATTGAAGCAGCTTTGGATAAAGATATAGTTGTTTAAGGGTTTTTCTGGTCGAACGTGTTTGGTGATTTTACTAAAAATTCAAAGGAACGTGTTTGGTGTTCAAATGCCTATTATTAAAACTGACCTATATTAGTACTATTATTATAATCAATTTTATTGGGTTTCTTCTATTGATCGTGCTTCATATCCATATAATATTAAAGATTCATTTTTGATAGACATATAAAGAACACTAGGGTTTATAAAAAGTACTTCAAGTGGTCAGAAGAGTAGTAAGAAAAGGAGAGTTCATCGAGTTCGCTGTTAAATGATTTGACAAAGAAAGTAATGAGTTCATTGCTGCGTTCTTGATGTTCCTACTGCTAGGATTATGCGTAACTACTGCTAGTATATTTTTGGTGTTGCTCGAATATGTTACTGTTGCTACATGGATTTACCTGCTGCTTGAAGCTGCTGCCATAATGAACTGTTTATAGTACAGCCGTGTATCAATGTTAATGTTGTTGCGTCTTGATGGTTAATGCTTGTTAAGATTATATGCTACTCATTGTATCCACTGCTAGCATATTCGTTTCCACTGCCAGTCATCTTGTAACCACTGCTAGTTATGCGAGTTACCACTGCTAATGTTGAGTGTTTCCAATGCTAGTGTTATTAGAAACTACTGCTACCGTTACAATATCTGCTGCGACAAGGACACATTTCTACTGCTAGTTACGTGACTAGCTACTGGTAGTTTTTGTTAACTGCTGCTCGACTTATGCTACTGCTACAAGGTATATTACTACTGCTCGTATATTGATTCGTACAGGAGACACATACAGGGGAAGATACGATATTGAACTGATATTGTATTTGATGCGTTCTCATTAACTGCTATCTCGTTAGCTGGTAGTCATAGTTGGTTACTAGTTTTTCTTTTATACATGGACGATGATTGGTGTGCAAGCAAGGTATGTACGACAAGAAAAATAAAAAGATAAAGGGTTTACATATAAAAGATGTAGTTGCTGATGGTAGACAATTGACTGACCACACGTGATAATGGGAGGATGGAGATTTTTTTGCTCATGAGAAAGTACAAATTAATTTTTGATGCAGGATGAACATGGGTCGGTGAGTGATAGTAAGTAATTTATTCTCGCTTTGATTTGTATGCTAAACCAACATTTATCAATTCATGGTGTGATATTGTTATCCAATTGGATTGTGGCTACTAAGCGTAAGATGCTACTTTTAATTGAGAGGTCATTGGTTGATTCATATTATGAGTATGTTCGAGATTTTATACTGCTACGTGTATATTGGAAAGCAGTTTGTACTGCTTGTGGTTGAAGACTGTTGAGTTTGTCCGATATAAGGTGTTCCTACTACTACTTTTACTCGATATTGGGTAACACATGGATTTGGTTTTCGTATGAGATGGTTTTACACACACATGGGATTTAGTTCACAAACACAAAAGGAGTTTGGTTTTTGTTCTTAAAGATTTAAAAGGCTCGTTTTTGGATTTATTGATTAATTGGTTACGAAGAGGATTATTTATCACTTATTTAAAGATGAAGTGGGATTTCTTGGATGCGTGTTCTTATCATATCTTAAACGGCACCATTACGTTTAAAGATAACTTGTTCGTGCTTCAATGATTGTGACGAAGAATTGAAATAACACTTAAAGGAGTGACATTATTGTGCTCAGTGATTATTGTCAAGAGATTGCGGTCTCCCTATACATTGGTTAGTATACGTTCAGAGTCACGTGGATAAACAAGACATAAGACGCAAGTTTGGGTTATTCTACTTCTACATCAAGTTTGTTATATTTGGTTTTCTTCACAAGTGATCATTACAAGGAGCTTACAGATTTGAAGAATCGTTTGATGTTCATGTACCACTCAAGGGGAAGTTTCTACTACTTACATTCTCTATTTGTTGATAACAAAAAGGGGAAGAGATGTTGGAGTGGCGTGGCATGGATTAAGGGGAAGACAAAGGAAGACAAGAGTGTTTCATTCATGGTGAGATTTAATTATCTCAACTTCTGCTACTTCGTCTAGGGAAGTTCGTACAAGAACCGTGTTTATTTTGTCATCATCAAATAGGAGAAGATTGTTGGGTTTATTGATTTGATGATACAAAACAATAAAGAATGAAACATCAAGGACTTAAAGTGACAAGAAGGAAATCTACAAAAAGATGGAAGGACTTGCTTGCAAAAGAAGATTTACTTATTAGTCCTTCGTAGAGATTTGTAAACCCTAATCCTCTAGTATATAAAGAGGACATGGGATGTAGGTTTTAAAATACAAGTCTTCTAATATGTAGTCGACTAAGAACGGTGTGTGTGTGTGTGTCTAAACGTTTGTCATAGAAAACGTCTAGGGTATGTTTAAGCTTTCAAGATCGTTTGATCCTTGTTATAGATTAGATAACACGTTATTAATATAATTGAGAGCTTGCTGGATGTGAAAAACCTTGTTGTTAATAACAATTGATTCTTATTGAATATTCCGCCTTTGTTATTAATTGTTCCTAGATAATATGAGGTCTAAACAACCTCGTGCTACAATGATCTAACATAAGCAAAGCTACATTTGTCAAGGTGGTTACTGAAGAAGCTGAGATGTTAGGGATAGATCCTAAGACACTGGAAAAAGGACAAGCCGGCCTAAAGTTCAAAGAAGCTTAGGATGCTGAGATGACTACCATAAGAAAAATAAGGGATGAAAATAACATGTTAGTGCAAATATTACGATATTTAATCTATACAGTCTCGTTTGTTTTGTTGATGACAAACATGTAACTTGTAATACATAATGTAAAATGTATAAGTTACTTGTAATTATATTTTGTCTCGACATACTTTAAACACCTCTCGATGACTCAAGTCCTTGTATGCTACAACACAGGTTCGTACATGTTTGTTATGTTACGTTATGATCAAACCCTTAACAAACCATTAAACATGTTTAGTTAAATAGTTTATATAAAACTAAAACCATTTTTATAAAACACTTAAGTAATCTTGGTTACTTACATTTTATAAAACAGATAAACAAAAGTAAATGTGTTGTATAAATACCATGATCCATAACCCATGCCCATGACCCATGATCCATAACCCAAATTCCGTGTCCCATGACCCAAAGTCCATAACCCATTTTCTAGATACATTGTATCTTGTTGGGTACCCATGACCCAAAGTCCATGACCCATGGTTCATAACCTATAACCCAAGACCCGGATTCCATAACCCAAAATCCATATTTCATCCAGATGGCCGGATCCCTGAGGCTGTAAGGGGCGAATCCCTCTCAGAAGGTATCCTTGGGGCAGAAATATATTTTGGTCTTTTTGCCTATAAATAGCAAACCACTTCTCACCATGTTTTCACACCTTCACACATACTTTCTCTCTACCATTTCTAACATATTAAATCATTATGAAACATGTAAACCACCCTCATCTCATATGATCATAATGCTTCTAACTTTCATTTGTTGTAAGCATACTCCCGAAGTGATCCTCCAAAGCAAGCCTGGAGATCTTGCATCCTTAGCTTCTGAAGTGATCACCCATCACAAGCATACAAGCACATAAAGATCTTCTACAACAAGCTTGGGAAACTTGTCATCTTCATTAATAGAAGACTAACTACATCATGCTTTGTGTTCTTGATGTTTAGTTTAGGATTTCATATCCATTAGACACATTGTCTTGGATATTGTCTAGTATTGTTGTATCTATAACTAGATTAGATGGTTTATGTGCTTGTGCGATAAAACACAAGGTTTGTTATGTTGGGCCACAAAATATAACGGGTGTTATAGATGTGTCGTGTTGGTCGGGTAATGGTTCCTCCTTTGTAATAGAACCCGATATCTAGCCTTGTACCAGATAAAGTGTAGCCGATGTTGTGATAGGTTTGGTTCTACCTCGTGGAAGAACCCGGTATCTAGCCTTGTACCAGATAAAGTGTAGGCGACATTGTGAGAGGTTTGGTTCTACCTCATGGAAGAACTTGGTGTCTAGCCTTGTACCAGATAAAGTGTAGGCGACGTTGTGTAAGGTTTTCTCCGCCGAGAATGGATTTTACTGATCTAGTGAAGTATCTCTCAAGTCGGGTACTCGGGGAGTGGAGTAGGGCGAAGAGGAGCTTCGTGACTGAACCACTATAAATCCTCGTGTTGGTTTGTGCATCCTTTTACTTATCGCTTTACTTTTATTTTTTGCTTTATATTATTGATTGTCTATGTGGTTGATGTTTATGTTTGTGATGCATACTTGGTCTTTCATATAGTCATAAACTATATTTAACACTTTACATATTGTGACTTTCTTGATCAAGAAAAAGCAACCGGACTATAATGGTGAAACTTGATTTATAATGAACCATTAATCTTGCGGAATCTTATGTGATATTAAAGGGTTGGCCTTACATGCCGTAATGCGTTAAATGCATCCTCGCGTCGAGATTAGCAAATGCAATGGTTTATACTATATTTGATACAAAAAATTTAAGTTTGAAATGTAAACGATTCCCCCATGATCACATTTTCCACAATTGGTATCAGAGCGGGTTGGCTCTAATTTTTAAAACAAATGGTTTTCAAAACGAGTTTGGTGAAGTCAAGCATAATATGAAAAGTGTTTTGTTGTTCTTTGTCTTTGAAGCTTTTGTTAATACAAGTAAATCGTAAAAACTTTTATTCATACTTAGCGATCTCTTTGTGTTTTGTTGATAACAAATATAAATTTATCATAAATAAAATTATAAGGATACATGTTAATTTTGTAAAGCATTTACATATATAATCATTTAATATAAATTGTTGTAATAATTCATTTATTGTAATAGTTTATTAGGATGGGTAAAAACCATAACCCATGACCCATACCCATGGAACATATCCATAACCCATGGAGCCAACCCATGACCCATTAACTAGATGCATTGCATCTTCTAGATACATTGTATCTATTTGGATACCCATGGTCCAAAGTCTATGACCCATGACCCATGATCGATGACCCATAACCCAAGTAAGAGGAGCGTCCTACGAATCTCCCAGTTTACACTGGACGGATCCCTCATGTAAGGGATTCGTGGGATCCGAGCAACAGTAGTGATCTTTTTGCCTATAAATAGTGAGTCATTTCTTCATTGTAACTCACCCCTCTTCTTACAAACTCTCTCATATATTCTTTCATTCTTCTAATCTCAGCTCTCTTGATCTATATAGTACTTCTTCTTTCTTTTGTTGTGATTCTCATATAGGTCCTTCTCTAAGACGAGATCACGAGATACTACAAGTCATCCAAGCAAGGGTCCTTGATTGATTTGTTCCTTCACAAGATTTTTGTAGCAAAAATCTTGTATTTTATATTTCACATAGTTGTTGTGTTATAGTTGTGTTGGTTTGGTCCTTCGTGTTAAGGACTCGGTATTTAGCTTTCTAACGGAAAAAGTGTGAAGGCTTCTCCGCCAAGTTGAAGGAGTTTGTTGACATAGTGCTTGAACTCTCGAGTAGGTGAATCGGGGAGTGGAGTAGGGCAAGGAAGGTGTCCTTGTAGCCGAACCACTATAAATCGGTTGTGTCATTTCTATCATTTACTTTACTTTCTTTCTTTACTTACATTGCTTATTGATCTATACTTTCTATCCATCCATACGATTTCACATAACATCGAATCTAAAGTTTTTGAAACTAACTTAAAATCAACAAAACTATTCAACCCCCCCCCCCCTTCTAGTTTTTCACAATTGGCATCAAGAGCTAAGTTTACAAAAGTTTTAAAGTAAATTGTGTTTTAAAAACATTTCAATCACAATGGGTTCTAAAAATTATAAAGAAGGGCAATCTATGCAACTACCTCCACTACTTGAAACTAATAGTTTTATTTATTGGAAAAATAGATTCGAAACGTATGTGAAGTCAAAAGATATTGATCTTTGGTACATCATTGTTGAAGGCGATTTTGAAGCCACTACAAAAGATGGTAAAACCGGAAATCTAATAAACACACCTCATGATCAACTTTCCGATGATCAAAAGAAAAAGCTTTCCAAAAATAGTGAAGCTTAAATATACAATGCTTTACCCAAAAAGGAATTCGAAATAATTTCTATGCTTAAAACTCTAAAGAAATTTGGAATTCTTTAGTTGTAACTCATCAAGGAAATCAACAAGTTAAAAATAATAAAACAAATTTGTTTGTTCAACAATATGAACAATTTTCAATATTGGATGAGGATACTATAGATAATTCTTTTGCTAAATTTAATACTATAATTACATCATTATAAGCGCTTGATGAGTCTTTCTCTAGTTGTAATCATGTTAGGAGATATCTAAGGGAACCATCCAAGTGGAGATCAAAGGTGACGGCCATCGAAGAATCAAAAGACTTGTCAATCCTCACTCTCGATGAACTCATAGGCAATCTAAAGGTCTATGAGCTTGTCCTCGCTAAAGATTCTGAAACCTCAAAAGAAAAGAAAGAGAAGCACAAACCTCTTTCCTTAAAAGCCAAGAAGGTCTCAAGAAATGAAGAAAACTCTTATTCGGATAGTGATGACGAAGAATATGCTATGGCGGTAAGGGATTTCAAGAAGTTCTTTAGAAGAAATGTAAGATATGTCAAGCAACCATATGACGATAAGAAGGGGTTCCGGAAAGGCAAAGACGACAAGAAAGCAAGGGATGAACACGCATGTTTTAAATGTAGGGACCCTAATCACTTCATTAGTGAGTTTCCCAAACGTGACAAACAAAAGGCGTTCGTGAGTGGTTTATGGGGAATGAGCGAGGAGGAGGACGAAGAAATTTGTCTCATGGCAAATGACTCAAATGAGGTATGTCCCGAATCTCTCTATTATAGTAGCTCATCATTAGATGATGATTCATTGCATCGTTAATATGATAAACTTTGCAAAATTTGTCTAAAAGTAATTAACAAAAATAAGATTTTGAAAAACAAAAATGAACGTTTAGAAAAGGAAGTCATTGAATTAAAAAGTAAATTAAAATGTTTAGAAAAATGGAAGATAGCAAGTGGGGAATGTGAGCTTTGTGTTCAACTTCAAACACTACTCTAGAATGAATACTAATACTCTAAATACAATACTAGATAGTGTTAAAACATGAAACAATCAAAAGGGTTTAGGTTTTCAAGAACATAATGCATTAACTAGCGAAAATAAAGAAACACAATTCGTCAAAGCAACTGAAAAACAAGCTACTATAGTCACGGATCCTTTGGAAAAGGAATCGTCTAGTGTAAAACCAGGGATCCGTGGGTCTGTTGATGCAAACAGTAGAAATAGTGTAGCTACCTCATCTAGAACCGACTTTGTTACCATTAATAAGAAGAAACCAACCCACGTTACTGTTAGAAAACCACCACCACTAAATCAAAATCAAAGTTTCATGAGAAACAAAGGTCTATCATTTTCAAAACCAAACACATTTATAAGGAGACCTAATAATGTTTCTCCGAGAAGTAACCACCATCAAATGGGATGGAATCCTAATGTACAAAACGGTTTTTCATTTCAAAACTTTACACCATGGAATGCATTCTCACCTTTTCAATATATGCCTAATATGAATGAAATGTCTAACACTAAAGGACCCATGAACAAAGGTGGACCAAACTATTGAGTTAATTGTTTTTTAGGTGTGCTTAAAGGTCGACCAAGATCCGGATGAATAAATCAAGGATAACGGGTGCACGAGACACATGACTGGTAACAAAGACTTGTTTTCCACATATGAATCCTTCAATGGAGGTAATGTGGTATTTGGTAATAGCAAGAGCAAAATCATCGGTAAAGGTGCAATTTCTCACAAATCTTTAACCATTAACGATGTGTGTCACGTAGAAAACCTAAACTTCAACCTTCTAAGTACAGGACAAATATGTGATAAAAAGTGTAATGTACTTTTTAGTGAAACCGGTTGTAAAATATTGAAAAACAGAATTACTATAGGAAGAGGCATTAGAAAACATGGAGTCTATGTCATTAAAATCAGTAATAAACATAAAGACAAACTTTGTCTTACTTCTATGGATGATACTTTGACCTTATGGCATCGAAGATTGGGTCACGTCAATATGTGACTTCTTCAATCGCTATCATCTAAAGAACTAGTAAGAGATCTACCAAAATTAAAATACGAACATCACGTTTTTTATGCTTGTAACTTAGGAAAGCAAGCCCATGCTAGTCGCAAGGCTAAAAATATGGTCTCTCCTACTAAGTGTCTAGAACTACTTCACATGGATTTATTTGGTCCATCCGCTATTCAAAGTTATGGAGGTAACCACTATACTTTGGTCATAGTGGATGATTATTCTAGGTACACATGGACTAAATTCTTAAAGAATAAAACTGAAACGTTCGATTACTTTGAAATATTAAGTAAGAAAATCCAAAGACAATTAGGAAGTCCTATAGTGTCTATTAGAACGGATCATGGTAGGGAATTTGATAATGAAGTGCAATTTGGAGCTTTTTGTGACGCTAATGGTATTACTCACAATTTCTAGGATCCTCGCACTCCACAATCAAATGGGGTAGTTGAAAGGAAAAATAGAACCCTACAAGAAATGAGTCGCACCATGATTAATGAGCAATCTATTCCTAAAAAATTTTGGTGCAATGTCGTTGATACATCAACGTACATACTTAACCGAGTCTTAATTAGACCATTCTTAGGTAAAACTCCATACGAGTTACTTCGAGGCAAAAAGCCAACGTTAGAACATTTTAGAGTCTTTGGTAGCAAATGTTTACTACCTAACACTAAAGATTACCTTACTAAATTTGATCCTAAATCAACCGAATGTAAAGCTTATGTTATAATAAATAAAGAAACAATGAAGGTTGAAGAGTCATTAAACGAAATTTGATGAAAGTCCACCTAAACCTACCCAACCTCTTGTTGATGACGAGTTAATCGAAAGTGAAGCAATAGAAATAAAGAAAATAACAAAAAAAAGAAGATGAACCATTAAACTATGAAATCATCAATATTAAACAGTCTAAAGATCACCCCATAGATAAGGTCGTAAGAAAGTTAAATGAAAGAACCTTAAGATCTCAAGTCCAAAACCAAAGTAGTTTATTTTGTTTTGTCTCAACCATAGAACCTAAAAATACACAAGAAGCCATAAAAGATGAAAGTTGGGTAATGGCTATGCAAGAAGAGTTAAATCAATTTGTTTCTAACGATGTTTGGACACTTGTCCCTCGACCCAATAACCAAACCATAATAGGAACTAAATGGGTATATAAAAACAAGTCAGATGCAAATGGTGTAGTGTCTAGAAACAAAGCTAGACTCGTTGCCCAAGGGTATAATCAATAAGAAGGCATAAACTTTGATGAGACCTATGCTCCCGTGGCTAGATTAGAGTCTATAAGAATACTTCTTGCATATGCTTGTGCTAATGATCTTAAGCTTTTTCAAATGGATGTTAAAAGTGCTTTTCTAAGCTTTATTAATGAAGAAGTCTATGTAGCTCAACCTCCGGGCTTTATCGATTTCGAAAAACCTAAACATGTTTATAAATTAAACAAAGCTGTTTACGGTCTTAAACAAGCCCCAAAAGCTTGGTAAGATAGACTCAAATCATTTTTAATCAAAAACAACTACACCATGGGGTTAGTTGATAATACACTTTTCACTAAGAAAAAGGAATCACATATAATCATTGTTCAAATATACGTGGACGATATTATATTCGGATCGACTTGTCAAGACATGTGTGATGATTTCTCAAAAGTCATGCATGATGAGTTCAAAATGAGTATGATGGGAGAACTAAGTTTCTTTCTTGGTCTACAAATCAAACAACTAGAAGATGGTATCTTCTTTAATTAATCCAAATACATAAAAGAAATGTTAAAGAAATTTGGTTTAGAAGAGTCAAAACCCATAAGAACACCAATGTCATCCGATACTAAACTAACAAAAGATGAAGACGGTGAATCCGTTGATAACAAAAAATATCGAGGCATGATTGGTAGTCTTCTCTATCTTACGGCTAGTCGGTCGGTTATCATGTTTAGTGTTTGTCTATGTGCTAGGTTTCAAGAAGACCCTAAAACATCACATCTAGAAGCGGTCAAAAGAATATTTAGATACATTAAGTGTGACAACTCGCAATTTCAGGTCATTTCTCAAGTTTCACTATTTCATCATTTAATTGTAAACTAGGTTTACGAGTATCAAATTCGCGTAACCTTAATGGTTTAGCTGCGAATTCATGAACAATCATCAAGGGCATTTCATATAGACTAGGTTTAGTCTACATTTCATTAGCATCATTGTTATCATATTAGTTCATGCATGATTTTGCATTTTACCTTAATCGCGTAATTTTCATATTAAATAAACGCCATCGCGTAATTAATTATTTTGAACATTTGATCCGTTACTTCCAAAAATTATCACAATATATTTTTATACTTATATTAAGATTATAAAAATAATATTATGAGTTTACCCAGTGTTTTAAATTTATTTTGTATATAAATTGTTATATTTATATAATTACGACGGTTTTCTTAAATACTACACGATTACTATTATATCACTCAAATTTTGCAAGAAATGTATTTTTATAATTTTTAGGACCTCAATATATTTTATCTTGACCCGTGAAAATTTATTTTTAACTAACGCTACCCTATATATTCAAATGTGTATACAATTCAACACTTATCTTCATTTAACTTTACAAAACATTATACTTATACAAATAAAAAATAATAATAATAAAAGTAAATGACTAAACCTCCCTGTCGACACAAGGAGGGTGAGTCACATTGGTTTGCCAAAAATATCTTCTAAGGTATATGTATTATACTCTTAAATCACAAACTCATTTCACTTTATTTTCACAAAGTAAAAGATCAAAATCTCTTGCTCTTTCTCTCTAGAACCGCAACCAAGAGGACCAAGAAGGAGATCAAATATTTTTTCTCTAATCAAGTTATTTTCACACTAGTATCACTTTTGTATAGGGTTTTGCAATATAAACCTTGGGTGATTAGGAAAATCCATTGTCCATAAACCTCATCAAGTTACTAGTAAGCATTCATATTCATCATAATATTTCATATTCATGGTTATGGTCATTTCATTTTATTTGAGAAAACATGCAAGTCTCATGAGGTTTATACCACTTTTCATTGATTTTAAGAGTTATGTATATATAAGTCATCCTATAATTACTCCTTGTTATATATTATTTTTGGTGATGTCTAGGAACCCATGACACCCTAAGAAGGTGTATGGTAGGATTAGAATAGCTTCGAGTTGTTTTGTATTGGTTAGAATAGGTTTTATGCGTGAAAACTCATTTCGACAAGTTTGCAAAAGGGTCTGTCCTTATTTTAAAAATCTGGAAAATCCGACAGTAGGTAAAAATTTTGGCTTAGATATTTAGAAAATACACTTTAAAACGAAACGTGGCGCTTGAACGGATTAAACGGAGCTATAACGAAGAAGTTATGAATTTTTCAAGTTGGCGACGAAAACTATAATTTTCTCGAAATTTCAGATGTATTGTTTATTTTGTACGAGTCAAAATGAAACTTAGGTGTTATAAATTATGTCGACTTGTTAAAAATATATTAGTATACTTTGATACGAAGCTTAGGACATATAAAACGTAGAAAACGGATTTGTAACGATTAAATTATACACGTTTTCACAAAGTTGCCGTAACTTCATATTATAAGAAAAACTATATTATTTCTAATAGGCAAATATTACGGCAAAACTAGAGACCATGTTGAAGGTTGTTTTTAACATTGATGTAGAACTTTTTATAAAATGATGTCTTCTAGTAAAAGTAAGTTCGCCAAGTATATTTATCAAAATGACCGACCGTTTGATTAGCGGAGTTATAATGAATTAATTACGGTCGCTTAAACTTTGCCGAAAATCATCTTTAAACTATACTTTGACTAAAGTACCATACTTAACCTCTATTTTTCTTTATGTTCGAGACCTCGGGATGGAAACTTAAACACTAAAACTTTGAGATTATGATACGAGCTTCCCAAAACCGTTGAGTTCGCTTCCTAACGCCGACGTGCACCATTTTACGACTAGCTTTTCGAGGCCGCTTTAGTCACTTTCATGAAATTTTCAATGACATTATTTTACTGACGAAAAGTTATAATTTCACAATAAATCACTAAACGACTATCGAGGAGGTTGTTTCAACGTAAATACTTGTAAAGTATTTTATAAAATGACGACATGTTGTAAACATATATTTCGACGATAAACATTATCTTCAAAAATTCACAAGTGGTATAGATATCATACGAATTGCATGCATAACATTACATCATGACTTATTATATATCATATCGCTCATAATAGGTTCAAGTTAGAGATTCACGCTACATTTCTGTGTACTCACTTTTGCTATCGCATCATTGTCCAAGTGAGTCATAGCCCCACTTTTCTTGTTTTAATACTTTTATTAAACTCTTTGGGGGAGATACATGCTCAACAACTTTTATGGCAAACATGATTATTTGCAAACTATATGTTTATCCGAATCGAATGTTAGTCATAATAAGTAACAAGATCGCCATACTTAGAATTTCTATATCATGAATCATTGAGCTAATCGACTTGGTATGATCACGATCTAACGGACTTGGATAATGTTGAACTAACGGACTTGGTATAGTCATGAACTAACGGACTTGGTATAGTCATGTACTAACGGACTTGGTACAATCATGGTCTAATGGTCTTGGTATAACATTGAACTAATGGTCTTGGTACAACTCGAACTAATGGTCATGGAACAATTTGAAACCGTATTTAATTATGTGTTATATTAAGTAACTATGGATACATTAAGTTATGCCCTATTTTGTGAATTCATTTGACATCATGCGCTTGAACATAAACTATACACATTTCGGTGGGTTGTGAACACACAGTTGCAAGTTTTGTATGGGCGTAACTTGAATCGGGTGGATTTACAAGGCCTTTGCCGCATAAACGATTTTGAAAGGCTTTACATTTCAACACAAACTCTATGAACTCACTCAACCTTTGTGTTGACACTTTTAGTATGTTTTATCTCGGTATCTAAGGCATTCACTTCATGGCATGCATATGGACATATCATAGAGTCGTGGTGACGACGCTGCCTAATGTGGATTTTATGCACTTTAAAACATCGTTTGGATTGTATCAAATTTATTTCCGCATATAGTAACTTTCATTTGGGACCTATACTTTGTAAACTCGATTGTTTTAATAAATCAAACGATGTGTTTTCCAAACGACACTTTAGGTCGCTCAATATAACTGATTGTGATGCTATGACAACAATCCCGTGAATTCCATTCAACGAAAAATAGGTAATTTGGGGTGTAACAGATTGGTATCGAGCTTCAGCTTATAGAGAACTAGGTTGCATCATTGACCCTAGACTATAACTACATCATCATAGCATCTCATCATTTCATCATAAGTGCATATTCACTTTACATGCGGTTTATACGTACATTTTTCGAGTTATTTACTTTCATTCCAAATCGATTGTCACATGGATACCTTTAAATACCCATCCCATTATCCTTTCCTCATACTCTAATGTGGAGAATGCCTTGTCATTCCCTATCACAATTTTTACATCAGTTGATTCATTACCGATAACGTCGAATGCCGAGGTAAAACCTTTAAGTAGGGCAAGGTCACTATCACTCCTTTGTTTCACCACTAACATGTCGAGTTACACGTTATTCGCGCATTAAGTCACTAAACCATCATAAATTTGAAGCACTTACGACATCTCATAACCCATTTCTTAGGAAACCATCGATTATTTTGAAAAATAACCCCAAACTTATCACCTCATATCATATCTCTTTGGAGCGTTTATTATTAACATCAGACTTTGCTACGTCTCACCTTTCCTCTTATTTTGAAGAAGTTATGGCGCCAAGAAAGCTCCACAAGTTTTGACTCAAGAGGCTATGCAAAAGTTTGTGAGGATAGTATAGCCAATGCATTAAGGATTGAAAGGGCAACAGCGGGTCGTCTGCCGAGGTCCTGCTCTTCGCCGAAGCCACTAGACTTGCCAATCTTCGCCGAGGTCGCACCATCTTGGCCGCTTAGACTCGCCATCGCCACCGAGGTCGCAGCTAATCAAGCCGCCGCCAGTTATAATGCCGCCGCTACCAGAATCATCAAGCTACTAGAATTGCGAGGGAAGTGAAGCGCTTAGGCTTTTCACTGCCGCAGTATTGCGGGAGGGTCCGGGTTAGAAGTTGTTCGATAAGGATTTTAAAAGTGGAGATCCCACTAAGTTCAAGGCACCGAAGGGCCACCGCCATGGTTTGATGGTTCGAGAAAATGGAGTATGTGTTTCGTTATGTAATTGCCGGAGGATAGCAAGGTTAAGTTTGCTACAGTACACTACTTGATGGGTCAATGTCTTGGTGGAACTCGTATGCTCACCAATGGGGATGGAAAATGCTTTCAAGCTCACTGGGAGCAATTCAAAGGTTTGTTAACGAAGAAGTATTGTCCGCACGGAAGTGAAAAGTTAGAGACCGAATTCTATGAACTGGTAACTATTGGGTATGACATTGATACTTATATTCGAAGGTTTCAAGAATTGGCCGTGTTATGTCCGTCTATGGTTTCGGACAACGAGAAACTACTAGAGGCTTTCATTGGAGGACTTCCCGAGATTATTCAAGGTGATGTGATTTCCTCTGATCCGCAAACAATTGAAGAATCTATTCGAGTATCCCAAAAACTCATGGCACAAGTAGTAAAGAGAGGAAACATTACCCACATAAACCGTAACAACAATACCAACAACCGCACCCACTATAACAATAACCGAAACAACAACAACAACAACAACAACAACAACAATAACGATAACCAAATCAACAACAATAAAAGAAAATGGGAAAATGACCAAAGAGGTTATAATAACAACAACCAAAACCGTAACACTAACCATCATCAACAACAGAATAGAGGGCAAGAAGCTGCAATGGTTTATGTTGCTGCACCAATAGAAGGTAGAGGTTATGCAGGAACACACCCATTATGTAATCGATGTAAGTTTCATCACTCAGGTCCTTGCCCTGCCAAGTGCCACAAGTGCCAAAAATTGGGACACCTAGCCTGGGATTGTAGAGGTAAAGTCGTAGTCACATGCTTCGGATGCGGGGAGCAAGGACACTATCGGAATCAATGTCCTCAAAACCAAGGTCAACAAGTTGAAAGTGCTCTTGGGAAAGCATACATGTTAGAAGGAGGAGAAGCTCAACAGGATTTCAACAACGGAAGACCAAGAAGTTCGAAACTAACAGTCTTATTTTTCCTTATGTACTATGTCGTACTAAGCTTATGTCTTCCATCGTATTCGGATCTTATTACTTAGGATGTACTACTTTTGATAAACCACTCCTTGTAAAATATTCTCATTAAGCGTACTTTCTTTTCCTTCCGATTTGTTATCACTTGTGAGAATTTTACTTCCTTCTACTTTAAACGATCATTTTAACGACACGGTTTAAATCTTTGTAAACATTGAGAGTTATAACAACTAAACCGAACGTCACATCATCGTTCCTTAATTATACATAGCCTAGCTAACTATGTCTAATTCTGGAGGGATCATGTTATGTTGGGAGCAGTTATTTATAAATCTTAATGCAAGCAAAATTTCCACATATTCCAAGTCAAAGTGTTACTCGTGGGAGATTCATCTAACATTTTCTACTATGATGTTTAGTACGCCTCAATCATCGATAATCGTAACGACACATCCTCATGTCTTCTCTCCTCGATATTCATCACAAACTCAAAATTCAATAGACCAACACGAACCAATTCGTGGACCGAATTCCTTTTTGATGGGCGAATGTGACAACTCGCAATTTCGTGTCATTTCTCAAGTTTCACTATTTCATCATTTAATTGTAAACTAGGTTTACAGTACCAAATTCAGCGTAACCTTAATGGTTTAGTCGCGAATTCATGAACAATCATCAAGGGCATTTCATATAGACTAGGTTTAGTCTACATTTCATTAGCATCATTGTTATCATATTAGTTCATGCATGATTTTGCATTTTACCTTAATCGCGTAATTTTCATATTAAATAAACGCCATCGCGTAATTAATTATTTTGAACATTTGATCCATTACTTCCAAAATTATCACAATATATTTTTATACTTATATTAAGATTATAAAAATAATATTATGAGTTTACCCAGTGTTTTAAATTTATTTTGTATATAAATTGTTATATTTATATAATTACGACGGTTTTCTTAAATACTACACGATTACTATTATATCACTCAAATTTTGCAAGAAATGTATTTTTATAATTTTTAGGACCTCAATATATTTTATCTTGACCCGTGAAAATTTATTTTTAACTAACGCTACCCTAAATATTCAAATGTGTATACAATTCAACACTTATCTTCATTTAACTTTACAAAACATTATACTTATACAAATTAAAAAAAATAATAATAATAATAAAAGTAAATGACTAAACCTCCTTGTCGACACAAGGAGGGTGAGTCACATTGGTTTGCCAAAAATATCTTCTAAGGTATATGTATTATACTCTTAAATCACAAACTCATTTCACTTTATTTTCACAAAGTAAAAAGATCAAAATCTCTTGCTCTTTTCTCTCTAGAACCGGCAACCAAGAGGACCAAGAAGGAGATCAAATATTTTTTTTCTCTAATCAAGTTATTTTCACACTCTAGTATCACTTTTGTATAGGGTTTTGCAATATAAACCTTGGGTGATTAGGAAAAATCCATTGTCCATAAACCTCATCAAGTTACTAGTAAGCATTCATATTCATCATAATATTTCATATTCATGGTTATGGTCATTTCATTTTATTTGAGAAAACATGCAAGTCTCATGAGGTTTATACCACTTTTTCATTGATTTTAAGAGTTATGTATATATAAGTCATCCTATAATTACTCCTTGTTATATATTATTTTTGGTGATGTCTAGGAACCCATGACACCCTAAGAAGGTGTATGGTAGGATTAGAATAGCTTCGGAGTTGTTTTGTATTGGTTAGAATAGGTTTTGCGCGTGAAAAACTCATTTCGACAAGTTTGCAAAAGGGTCTGTCCTTATTTTAAAAATCTGGAAAATCCGACAGTAGGTAAAAAAATTTGTCTTAGATATTTAGAAAATACACTTTAAAACGAAAACGTGGCCGCTTGAACGGATTAAACGGAGCTATAACGAAGAAGTTATGAATTTTTCAAGTTGGCGGAAAAACTATAATTTTCTGAAATTTCAGCATGTATTGTTTATTTTGTACGAGTCAAAAATGAAACTTAGGTGTTATAAATTATGTCGACTTATCAAAAATAT
Source organism: Chrysanthemum lavandulifolium (assembly GCA_022545495.1). Classification (NCBI taxonomy): domain Eukaryota; kingdom Viridiplantae; phylum Streptophyta; class Magnoliopsida; order Asterales; family Asteraceae; genus Chrysanthemum; species Chrysanthemum lavandulifolium. The sequence continues at coordinate 104,224,902 of CM040244.1, forward strand.
ATTAGTATACTTTGATACGAAGCTTAGGACATATAAAACGTAGAAAACGGATTTGTAACGATTAAATTATACACGTTTTCACAAAGTTGCCGTAACTTCATATTATAAGAAAAACTATATTATTTCTAATAGGCAAATATTAGTGCAAAACTAGAGACCATGTTGAAGGTTGTTTTTAACATTGATGTAGAACTTTTTATAAAATGATGTCTTCTAGTAAAAGTAAGTTCGCCAAGTATATTTATCAAAATGACCGATCGTTTGATTAGCGGAGTTGTAATGAATTAATTACGGTCGCTTAAACTTTGCCGAAAACCATCTTTAAACTATACTTTGGACTAAAGTACCATACTTAACCTCTATTTTTCTTTATGTTCGAGACCTCTGGGATGGAAACTTAAACACTAAAACTTTGAGATTATGATACGAGCTTCCCAAAACCGTTGAGTTCGTTTCCTAACGCTCGACGTGCACCATTTTACGACTAGCTTTTCGAGGCCGTTTTAGTCACTTTCATGAAATTTTCAATGACATTATTTTACGACGAAAAGTTATAATTTCACAATAAATCACTAAACGACTATCGTAGGAGGTTGTTTCAACGTAAATACTTGTAAAGTATTTTATAAAATGACGACATGTTGTAAACATATATTTCGACGATAAACATTATCTTCAAAAATTCACAAGTGGTATAGATATCATACGAATTGCATGCATAACATTACATCATGACTTATTATATATCATATCGTTCATAATAGGTTCAAGTTAGAGATTCACGCTACATTTCTGTGTACTCACTTTTGCCATCGCATCATTGTCCAAGTGAGTCATAGCCCCACTTTTCTTGTTTTAATACTTTTATTAAACTCTTTGGGGGAGATACATGCTCAATAACTTTTATGGCAAACATGATTATTTGCAAACTATATGTTTATCCGAATCGAATGTTAGTCATACGAAATAACAATATCGCCATACTTAGAATTTCTATATCATGAATCATTGAGCTAATCGACTTGGTATGATCACGATCTAACGGACTTGGATAATGTTGAACTAACGGACTTGGCATAGTCATGAACTAACGGACTTGGTATAGTCATGTACTAACGGACTTGGTACAATCATGGTCTAATGGTCTTGGTATAACATTGAACTAATGGTCTTGGTACAATCCTCAACTAATGGTCATGGAACAATTTGAAACCGTATTTAATTATGTGTTATATTAAGTAACTATGGATACATTAAGTTATGCCCTATTTTGTGAATTCATTTGACATCATGCGCTGAACATAAACTATACACATTTCGGTGGGTTGTGAACACACAGTTTGCAAGTTTTGTATGGGCGGAACTTGGAACTGGTGGATTTACAAGGCCTTTCTTTGCATAAACGATTTTGAAAGGCTTTACATTTCAACACAAACTCTATGAACTCACTCAACCTTTGTGTTGACACTTTTAGTATGTTTTATCTCGGTATCTAAGGCATTCACTTCATGGCATGCATATGGACATATCATAGAGTCGTGGTGACGACGCGTCTAACGATTTTATGCACTTTAAAACATCGTTTGGATTGTATCAAATTTATTTCCGTACATAGTAACTTTCATTTGGGACCTATACTTTGTAAACTCTGATTGTTTTAATAAATCAAACGATGTGTTTTCCAAACGACACTTTAGGTCGTTCAATATAACTGTGATTGTGATGCTATGACAGTCAATCCCCAGGAATTCCATTCCGCTGAAAAATAGGTAATTTGGGGGTGTGACATTAAGGGTACGACTCAATTGGGATTATGGTATTCTAAGGCAATGGGGGTAGAAACTATTGTATATGCGGATTCTGACAATGCAGGTGATTATGTTGATCGAAAGAGTACAAGTGGTGTATGTACTTTTATGGGATTCTGACCATGCAGGTGATTATTCTGACCATGCGGATTCTGATCATTTTACCTCTTTCACTAATGAGTATGTTACTTAATGCTTGTGTTCTCATGATCACGTGCCTTAAATTCATATCTAATCATTAGATTTTTGTCCACATTTTGGGTCTAGCATTCATTACAATGCACTATTTTCTCTATAAATAAGGTTCCCAAATTGCTTGCATATCCATCACTCTCAACCTCACAAATAATCATCATCATGTTATCCAAAAGATCTTCCAACATTGATGAATCACTTAGTGCAAACAATCATCTTTAATAAATCCAAAACTTTATCCTACCACCTTCCGTAGTACCACCACCCAAATCTAGAAAAACCGCACAGATTAGCATCCGGCCATGTTGTTTAGCCAAACCATTGTCAAGAAGTTCATCACCAACTACTCATTCACCACCACATGATTACATAGTAGCACCTCCATCATCTCCAACAAGTACATCACCACCATCACCTATCGAATCTCCACCTAAGATCACCCTATCGGAACTTCTTCAAACTCCGAAAACAACCCCACTACCCATGTCTAGTCCACAAACTTCCAACCCAAAAGAACTAGTCTTTTTAACACCACCAACATCTCCAAACACACCTTAAAAAGATCTTGCAACTTCACCACCTTTAGCTCCCATTATCTTACAACAACATCTAGGTTCATATATTCCACCACTTACCAACATAATGGACTTTGATCCATATTTTCCAACCTTTCCACCACGTATTCCGCTTTCCACAAATCAAACTAACCCGGAAACCATCCACACACAATACACGCATCATTTGCATTGCGAACATTGCCAATCCACTAGGGAACTTGCAATGGAAATTAGGGACGAGATGTGATTCATACTTAACCACATCCTTGATCGCATCAACATCATCACTCATCAAAACTTCCATCATTAACCTTATGCAAGCATGGAAGGAAATATTTTACTATTTTCTCTATTTTTTTGAGTCATTTTAAAGAACAAACCTTTTTCTTAGTTTTTACATGTTTGTATGTGGCCTATATACCACTACGCTTTGTCATTTTATTACAAGGCTTTTTTTACGTATCTTGGCTCTCCATCTTGTTTCTCGTCAAATACAAGATTATATTGCATGTTACTACTAAATTTTTCTTTGTAGGTATTATATTTTCGACTTGACGCCTATTCTGGGGAGCTACCGTCAAGGGGGAGTTAGTGATTCGTGGATTATATTCTTTTTCCACACTTTATTTCTTCGTTAGGGTCGCTTTTTGTTTCGACAAAAAGGGGAGAAGAAGTAAAACTTATGATTTCAAAACATACATCTAATCTTAAGTTTTACTCATCATAACATTATGTTTTGTCATCAACAAAAAGGGGGGGGATTGTTAATACAAATAAATCGTAAAAACGTTTATTCATATTTAACGATCTCTTTGTGTTTTGTTGATAACAAATATAAAGTTATCATAAGTAAAATTATAAGGATACATGTTACTTTTGTAAAGCATTTAAATATATAATCATTTAATATAAATTATTGTAATAATTCATTTATTGTAATAGTTTATTAGGATGGGTAAAAACCATAACCCATGACCCATACCCATGGAACATATCAATAACCCATAGAGCCAACCCATGACCCATTGACTAGATGTATTGCATCTTCTAGATACATTGTATCTATTTGGATACCCATGGTCCAAAGTCTATTACCCATGATTCATGACCTATAACCCAAGTAGGAGGAGCGTCCTAAGGATCCCTCATGTAAGGGATCCGTGGGATCCTGGGAACAGTAGTGATTTTTTTCCCTATAAATAGTGAGTCATTTCATCATTGTAACTCACCCCTCTTCTTACAAACTCTCTCATATATTATTTCATTCTTCTAATCTCAGATCTCTTGATCTATATAGTAGTTCTTCTTTCTTTGTTGTGATTCTCATATAGGTCCTTCTAAAGGCGAGATCACGAGATACTACAAGTCATCCAAGCAAGGGTCCTTGATTGATTTGTTCCTCCACAAGATTTCTGTAGCAAAAATCTTGTATTTCATATTCACATAGTGGTTGTGTTATAGTTGTGTTGGTTTGGTCCTCCGTGTTAAGGACTCGGTATTTAGCTTTGTACCGAAAAAGTGTAAGCGGCGTTGTGAAGGCTTCGGCCAAGTTGAAGGAGTTTGTTGACATAGTGCTTGAACTCTCAAGTAGGTGACTGGGAATGGAGTAGGGCAAGGAAGGTGTCCTTGTAGCTGAACCACTATAAATCGGTTGTGTCATTTATGTCCTTTACTTTACTTGCGTTATTTACTTACATTACTTATTGATCTATACTTTCTATCCATCCATACGATTTCACATAACATCGAATCTAAATTTTTTGAAACTAACTTAAAATCGGCAAAACCATTCACCCCCCCCCCCTTCTAGTTTTCCACAGTTTTGTTGTTAGATATCTTGTTAATCAAGCTTGAATAAAGATTAAAATGGGTAATATAACTTCACTAAAAAGTCTACAAAGGTTAAACCTTTTTGTCGGATCAAAACATGCATTTTTTTAAATCTGTGTCAGATTCGCGGATCCCTTTGCTATCAAAGGGCGGATCCCTTTTGGATCCGGCGGATCCGTCGTACGAAGGACAGCTTTTGGTTAAATTTCAAAAATTCATAACTAATTAACCGTAAGTTCGTAGAAGTCGTGCCACCTATCGTTTGAAAGGTATTTGAGTCTACTTTCATTTAAATATGATTTCATAAATTGATTCAAAAAAAAATTTACAGAATATTTTATTTATGATAGAAAGTCATTTTTGGGTCATAACATTTGCACAAACTTTTGGTCTAATTAGAAACAGATGTTTTCGTCTTTGAATATTAGTGTGTCTTCTGTTGAAACTAAGGTTTTGATCATATTCTAAAATATAAAGGAAACTAATCAAGCTTGGTATACATGTTTATATTTAGCACAAAGCGATGAAAAGAACTTTCGTATGCCATGCTAAATGATTTTTTGTCTTACCTTGCATTCCTTGATCATTTGCTTATCTCAAATAGTTTTTGTTCTTGTTTGTTTAAGTAACATATGTGGTTTCCTCACCTTGCGATTCATTCTCTTGATTGTTGATTTAGTACTTCTTTACTAATCAATGTGCTATTTGAAGGAGTGTTTGGGATAACATCTAGTTGTGTCGAAAAAGTTATTTTAAATGCTTAAATAAGTCATATAAGTTGTTTAAAACATGTAATATACTAAATGACTTCTTGTTTAATTTGTCATATGTGCAACATAAGTTTATTGTGTGCTTATATGATTTCTTGATTTCATCTTTTCTTATGTCGGTTTCTGAAACAACAAAAATGTACATCGGATCATAACCTACACTTGTGTTGATGATGTACTTTCCCGTCTTTTCCATGATCGCTTTCCAAGCTTCATAGTAGGATTGACAGCTTGATTAATTCACCCAAGATACTCAAGTAAATTATTTGGAAACATAAATATAATTGGCCATATCTGAAAATCCAAACTCGAGCTTTCCAACAACATTTGTTGAACTCGCTCATCCAACCATTTTTCTTTTCTCCATATGGACCTCTTTAAAGTTTAAACATGACACCTTCGTCACCTTAGTTGTTATGCATTTGCATCAGGTTTAATATTAATAAAACGAAGCACAGTATCATCATTTTCACTCTTCGATAGGCCATTGTAGGAATATAAATTTTCCTAACTTGAGACTAAATAACGAAGAACTTATTGAACTAGAAACTCAATTTGACCTAACGGTTGAATTGCTTCCTTGATAGAAGTTGGGTATGTGGAATCACCAATAAAAATGGTCGTGTTTAGCCGTAATTGAGCACCGCTAGTAATAGTCTCATATTCATTCTCTCACTTGAGAAATCTATACTCCTATGTTTTCCTAAAGTAAGTTTACAGTGGAAATACTTTGTGTTGTCTTAAGATTACTAATCAAACAAGTTGTAAAATTGATTTTTCTTTTAGTTAATCACAACCACTTGCCTCATCAAGCGATTATCTTGCTTTGATCGATAAGATCTACATGACTTCATGGATGAAGTTCATTGTATGCTAATCACCATCCGTAATGACTATACATAGCTCATTGCTTGGTTGACCAAAACAACCTTCTAAACAGTTCACTTTATTAAGGACGCATATACATGTGTCTCTTACTCTTCAATACCAATACATAGGTTAACATCTTTTAGCTAAAAACAACTCACAAAACGGTAGTTGCTTCAAGCCTTTCTAAATCCAACACTTAATCTTCTAAACACAATTCCTTCATCTCCACAAACAACAACTCCACCTTCTGGATCTAAATATAGTCTAGATTTTCCTAAACTAGCATCTCACAACTCTTTTGTCTTGAACACCATCATGTGCTCTTTTCTTTTTGGACACATGCCTTGCACGCCATTGTTAGTGTAAATTATTTACTAATCTAGACCGTAAATCTGTTTTGAGCTTCTTGAATAATGCTTGTTAAGTTTGCTAAACCTCTGTGTTATTTGTGAGCTTGATCTCATTTGATTGCCTATATATTATTTCTACATGCTCTCCTTGCTATGATTAACTTATATACATGTATGCTTGTTGTAGAAATCATTAGTCTCAAAATTTGGCACATAGAGCAAAATGTTGCAATCATTCTGTTAAGGAAATCTGTCTCAGACGCCGGATCCCTGGGCTATAACTAGTCGGATCCTTCAAGTGAAGGATCCATGGGATCCGGGTGGACAGAAGTTCCTTTTTAGCTTCCTTGCATCAATCCAACCTTTCAGACCTTATTGGACTAGTTAAACATGCTACATTAGGATCACTTAAAATTTCCTTAGGCTCAGTTGATCTCACATTCACTCATGGATGACTTAGGATCACATTCAAGGTGTTTTTGATTTATCATTACTTCGAAACTCGCCATCTTTCTGCTACAATGTTTAGACCTTGTTCCTCTCAACTCAAAATACCTAGTTTGATATTTCTTTTAATTTTAGCAAATTGATTTTAGTCATCTTTACCTTAAAATGCTCTAAAAATTAGTTTTTCATTTCTTGTGAGTTTTAAGAAATTTTCTAAATTTTCCTTTAACCACCATCTAGTTCCTATAACCATTCATCATCCTCAAAACACTTATTGTCATCCATGATCACTCATTTGTGTTTCTAAAACTCTATTTTCCCCACAAAAGCCATCATTGACAAACCTCACTCATTAGTCTTGACCACTTAGGTCTCATGCCAAGTAAGACACTTAATGGACTTACTAACTTAGGATATGTAGGTGCTAGACCTTGCTAGAACCCAATCATCTCCTTTTCACCTCATCTGTTAGCCGGATCCCTAGCCTAAAGCTAGCCGGTTCCCTCTAGTGAGGGAACCAGTAGAACCAGGCAAACAGTAGTGATAAGGTTTTAAAATGTACCTTTTTGAGGGTCGTTTAAGCCCTTATTTGATCACTTTTGTATCCTTTATTACTTAATATCGTTCCTTTTCACTTTTAGGTCTCTTGAAGGCAAAATGTCTGTAATGGCACTTATTTGGACGAAAAGGCGTGATTATCTGAAGAAAATGGCCAAATTCAAGAATCGAGACACTCCAATTCTTTGAAAACACAAAGTGGCGGCCATCGCTTAACCGTGACGCCGTCGAGGATTTTGTGACGGGACGAAGCCAAAACTCTTATTTTCAAGTGACGACGTCAAGTTATAAAAGAGTGACCGTCGCAACTCGACGGCCTAGATTCAATCCGACGGCGTCGAAGTCAAAGAGGACGGCCACAAGCACAAGGTGACGCCGTCGCAAGACTAACGTGGCCAAGACGAAACCCTAATGACGGCGACCGACGCGTCACACAACATAAGGTGATGCCGTCGCATATGTAATCTTATATATAGAATCCGAATTTTTCAAGATTTGTGTGTAGTCTTTTGGAGTAAAAACCTAAACCGAACCAAGGCTGTCTTGTACAAGATTTTAGGGTTCCAAACCCTATCTTACATCAAGATAAGTGTTTTACTTCATTAATTCAATTATGTCTTTGATTATTTGTGTGTATGCTTGCATGTTCTCCATGTCCGCTAATTTACTTGTGTGTTTGCTTAGGAATATGAAACTTAATTATTGAATATTGATTGGTTGTCTCTTATCTTAGTTGTTAATGATCTAGTAATGCGATAGGTCATTCGTTGTGTACTTAATGCTTGATTAATCTTTGTGAACCTTAGGTTATAGCACCTTGAGCGGTTGTAAGCTAAAGCGTCCAAAGAGGCCTTAGAGTTAGAGTTTATGATCCTAGTGGTATTTTGTAGACGAGACCCTTTGGTAACTTCAAAGAGTTAGGGAGAAACGCATACCCTACAACTTTAGACACACAACGAATTAAGAATAAGGACGTGACAATTCAACCACCAATAGGAGATAATTAAGGAGTAGTAAAACCTAAGTAAACACATCTTTAAACTATCATACGAGCACAAAATAATTAGACATAGACTACATACACCTTAGATTAGATAATTAGATAAGTAGAGTAATCGGTAGAAATACCAACCCCCAAATCCAAACCCCGAGATTCGTACCTTTCCATTTCCAAAAAACATAAAAAGATATAAAAATAATCTTCCTCAACCCCAACCTTAGCGTAGTAACTTCTCACTAGCATTCCTATTCCCTAGAGAACGATATCAACACCGTGGCTTACCCTAATACTACACTACAACGATTAGGTTCACGCCTAGGATGTTATAAAACTTGCTCGAAGAAAAGGAAGTTCCTTTGACCCCGAATGATGCGTGTAGCGTTATCAAGTTTTTGGCGCCGCTGCCGGGGAATAGAATAGCTAGTTAGTAGTCCACCTCGTTTAGGTTTCCTTTGCTTGATTCCTATCAAGTAAATTTTTCTCATTCTTAGCTTTCTCGTAGTCTATCCCCCTTCTTCATGACTTTTGTTCGTAAAATCCATCACTCACCATGATACGTGTCTTCCACCGAAGATTCTTCACCCTACCCGTTCCCAATCTCGAAATTGAGAACGCAATCCCACAAAACCCCTCACCCATTCACCATTTTGGAAATCACCTAGGGCATAATGAGATAAATTGGCAACAACAAAGTCCTTTCTATGACTCAGATTCCGATGAGGAATTTGATTATGGTGAAGCACTTGATAGCGGGGAGGTCATCAATGAAGTTAGTTCTAAAATTGAGGAAGACCCCTCCCAATGTTTTGACCCTTGGTGTAGAATTGAGAAGGATGGGCCCTTTAACATGCAATTCCCTTGCAAGATAGGATTAGAAGGGTTCGATGCTTACTTGAATTCATTCTTGCCATTAAACTTAATCTCCAGGGACCTATACAATAAAATTAAGATCAATGAGTTAACTTATCAAGGGAACAATGTTGTTGAAGCAGTCACTCATTTGCCCGTGTTTGTTGGAAGTTTTGCTTATTTGGTATAATTCATGGTCTTAGAAGACTTAGAAGAGTTTATCAATAAGGACCTCACTCAAGTATTTTTTGGAAAACCTTTCAAAAGAATGACTAGGTTGAATGAACGAATGATTGATGGTCTAATTACATTCTCTGATGAAGTTGAAGACTTTATCTACCAAATGCCACGCGCTCATCCTAGGTTTAAACATAAGGATATTAAGGCTTGTAATAGAATGACCCCTATTCCATTGCTTAGTGAAAGGGATAAGCAAAGCGGACTTAGGTACCCATACGAAAAAACTAAGCGGTATTACAAAAAATGCCTTGAATTAGGAGATGATTACAAAAAGAATGAAAGAACATTGGAATGGCTTAAGTATGAGCACGTGAGCGTGCACGAGACAACGAGAGCACGACTCACGAGTCTAGCTACAAGACTCTTAAATAAAGAAAAGCGCTTGGGAGGCAACCCATGCTTAATTGTTTGATTGTTAGTGTCATATATCTTTTATTAATTGTTTATTCTCATGTTTAAATTTGTAAAATGCTTTATTTTGTTTTTAACCTCGTCTTAATTGCATATAAAGGTATTTTACATAAAGGATAAGTGTAGGGAGGATTACACGTTTTCAAAAGAAACGTAAACATGAGAATAACAATTCAATAAAAGATATATTTGTGTGTTTGTTCGAGTCAAATGCTTGTATCGAGTCATAATGAATGTTTTGCGAAATATTTCCGATTCTAAAGATATAAACTTTCCGAAAATTTTTCGTAAAATCGCATACCGCTTTTGTCGGGATAACTGACGTCGAGATTGCAACTGACGGCGTCGAAGGAGTAAAACAACAAATTACTTTTTTCTCGTTTTCTGAATTACTTATAAATTTTGGAATTTTCCGGTCTTAATTTTCCGAAATTCTATAAACATCCATTCCACAAGCATTATATCTTAGTTTAGTAGAGTCTTATATATATTATTACCGCCGATTTTACGCGAAGGTTTCGTTTATTTTCTTCGAATGTGCGGGTTTTATTTATCAAGAAGAAGAAACAAAAGATTGGAAGGAACTTTTCACGCATACATTTTTCTTGGAAATGATTTAACCACTACTTTACACGGATCCTACCGAGCTAATCAGGGGAGTACTAGTTTCTTCGTTTTTAATTACCTTCCATTATCATAACTTTGATACTTTCGGGGAACATTGGGGACAATGTTCAGTTTAAGTGTAGGAAGGGAAAATAAAACGGGAACTTTGAAATTATGCTTATCCTTGATTATTTTCTTTGTCCAATTGTATTTGTGTAATAAACCATGAGAAAATGTCGGTTAGGGTAATTTTGGCAAAAAATTTAAAAATTTTCAAGATATATAGGAGTGGGCCATTAGTCTTAACAAAAGCGTCTCACGGATAGGAAGTTATATGACTAGCACAAAAACCCTTTACCACCTAAATTCCACCCAAAATGTGAGGATCGCCCTTAGATTAGTAGGAATTAAAGCATTCATCTTTAATGCTTAGAGTGTAAACCGGTAGTATATTAGATTCTAGAACTTGTTTTGTGATGCATCCCGAGATCGCTAGTAAGACTACACTTGTGTAGTTAGGAATAACTAAATGATAAGAGGCATTAGGATAACCCTTGTTTGATACCGTAATATAATTACTTCTTCCACATCGGTTGAGTAATTCCCCACACCTTTGCGTTGTACTCATCTTTAGTACACGATACCCTAGTTAACCCCTCGAGCCTATCCTTTTCGCGGTTCTCGTGATGTTTCGGTTTTCCGAATATCAATTAAGAGCATTGTTTACACCCCACCCCCAAATATACACCCAAATCGCCTTAGCCTACCTTGTATGCACTCACTTTTAGTGCATTATTGTTATCACCCTAAACCCTTAGTTCAATTATCTAATTACTTGCATGAGTTGCTAAGTAGAGTCATATCCTTTGTACACAGTTTTGGGACGATTGGGACTCATGGGAAAAAGTTAAAGTTTATAAAATGATTGAAAGGGAACATTAATTCCCCTATTTGCGTAATAACGTACCCCAAGTGTTTTGATCTTTTCAATTCAGGTCAAATTAGTGTTAGAGTAATAAAAACTCAAGTGTAGGGATGTGCCTATAAATCCCTATCATTTTGATGTTACCATAGAGGATGGTAGAGTAAAAGTGTATGAAAAAAAAAAAAAACGGCTACCATCATCCTACATCTATCCTTTAAATTTATGTTTGTTTGTTTCGTTATTTAGAGTCTAGAGTGTCGAGTCTTGGCTTAGCAACGCCATTCTTCGTATGCTTGTAACATAAAGATTTTTGACTTGCCACCACTAAATAGCCTATCCCACCAAACCTTTTGTTTCCCTACCGTAAGCCTAACATTACAACCCTTTAAAGACCTCTTTGATAGTCTTTCTTAGGTGCTTACGACAAAGCGATGGAGGTTTGATCTATTCTCAAGCCTATGGTAATTTATGTACTAGGACCGGTTAATGAGTGTTTAATCTTCCATTTCCAACTTGTTATATTTCATATACACCGAGAGAGATGTGAGTATCCAAACACCCCATGTGAGGTGCTAGTATGTAATTCTGTGCTTGTTATGACTTTCTTGGGCTTATATGTGTTGTGGACTGTTTTAAACCAATGCTTCATGACCCTAACTTATAAATTAATTGGCTAAAAGCATATTTGCTTGAGGACAAGCAAATACCAAGTGTAGGGATATTTGATAAGGTTTTAAAATGTACCTTTTGAGGGTCGTTTAAGCCCTTATTTGATCACTTTTTATCCGTTATTACTTAATATCGTTCCTTTTCACTTTTAGGTCTCTTGAAGGCAAAATGATGTAATGGCACTTATTTGGATGAAAAGGCGCGATTATCTGAAGAAAATGGCCAAAGTCAAGAATCGAGACACTCCATTCTTTGAAAACACAAGGTGATTTGGCCACATCGCTTAATCTATGACGCCGTCGGAGGATTTTGTGACGGACGAAGCCAAAACTCTTATTTTCAAGTGACGACGTCAAGTTATAAAAGAGTAGACCGTCGCAACTCGACGGCCTAGATTCAATCCAGACGGCGCCGAAGTCGAAGAGGACGGCGTCACAAGCACAAGGTGACGCCATCGCAAGACTAACGTGGCCAAGATGAAACCCTAATAGACGGTGACCGACGGCGTCACACAACATAAGGTGACGCCGTCGCATATGTAATCTTATATATAGAATCCGAATTTTTCAAGATTTGTGTGTAGTCTTTTGGAGTAAAACCTAAACCGAACCAAGGTCGTCTTGTACGATATTTTAGGGTTCCAAACCCTATCTTACATCAAGATAAGTGTTTTACTTCATTAATTCAATTATGTATTTGATTATTTGTGTGTATGCTTGCATGTTCTCCATGTCCGGCTAATTTACTTGTGTGTTTGCTTAGGGAATATGAAACTTAATTATTGAATATTGATTGGTTGTCTCTTATCTTAGTTGTTAATGATCTAGTAATGCGATAGGTCATTCGTTGTATACTTAATGCTTGATTAATCTTTGTGAACCTTAGGTTATAGCACCTTGAGCGGTTGTAAGCTAAACTATCCAAAGAGGCTTTAGAGTTAGTGTTTATGATCCCTAGTGGTATTTTGTAGACGAGACCCTTTGGTAACTTCAAAGAGTTAGGGAGAAACGCATACCCTACAACTTTAGACACACAACGCAATTAAGAATAAGGACGTGACAATTCAACCACCAATAGGAGATAATTAAGGAGTAGTAAAACCTAAGTAAACACATCTTTAAACTATCATACGAGCACACAATAATTAGACATAGACTACATACACCTTAGATTAGATAATTAGATAAGTAGAGTAATCGGTAGAAATACCAACCCCAAATCCAAACCCCGAGATTCGTACCTTTCCATTTCCAAAAAAACATAAAAAGATAAAAAATAATCTTCCTCAACCCCAACCTTAGCGTAGTAACTTCTCACTAGCATTCCTATTCCCCTAGAGAACGATATCAACACCCGTGGCTTACCCTAATACTACACTACAACGATTAGGTTCACTGCCTAGGGTGTTATAAAACTTGCTCGAAGAAAAGGAAGTTCCTTTGACCCCGAACGATGCGTGTAGCTTTATCAAGTAGCTATATTATCTCTTGAGATAATCATTTCAAATTTCCTTTCTCCAGTCAAACACTTGCTCAACACATAGGATTATTAGTTTCTCATGAAAGAAGAATTTTGTTTTTTTTTAATGAGTTCCGTGTATGTGACTATTTACGTGTTCCCTTTCGTTTCCATGATATTATGTGAGCAATTTATCTGTTTGTATAATTTTTTTCCTTTTGTACTAACTCATTTAGATTTGTGCAGGTTGACCATGGTCGATTTCATTATTAAGTCAAGTTATGCTCATTCGCACATCTTTCATATTCTTCATCTTGTATCATCCTCACCATCATCCTCCACTTCTGTCATTACTCACAAAGTCATCATGTCTACCACCTCTATTGAGTCATCAACCGAGTCAATGAAGAGTCACCTTGATACCTTTCATCACCATCCTTGCTACTCTTGAGTCACTTTCTTACCTAGTAAAACTTGACCTCTCATCACCTCGCCACAACTTCCATACCTCTAAGTCATAATGATGATTTCTATCATTATCACCGTGTCCAAGGTCTAGTTTATGAACTATGTGTTGAAGTATGTTTAATGTTCTACCACATCCTACTTGTGTCAACCACAAGCTACTTGTGTCAACCACATCCTACAAGTGTCTCACTACCACTACAATTCATGGTCACTCAACGATCCTCCACAAACATCTATGTTGTCAAAAGCCAAGTGAATTTCGTAATGAAATGCGTCTCATCCCAAATACATTTGTTTTCTTACCTTGAACAACCTTACAACCTCTAAACCAACCATGATGATGCAAGTAGTACGATTATTCTCTTTTTGACACTAATCCTTTCTTTGTAGGTTCATATATATACACTTTGATGTGTATGGGATTCTCGTCTATTTATGGATGAAATTTTACACTAATTTTTTCTTTGTAGGTTCACTCATATACATGGGTTTGTATATGGCACACTTGTCTTCGGACGAGGTTTACTTATTTTTTGTAGGTTCTTCTTGACGCCCTCGAGCAAGGGGAGCTTCCGTCGAGCAACTACAAAGTGCATCATATGACTTACTCGTCTAAGGACGAATATATCTTTGCACTAATTTTTTGTTTTGTAGATTCTCAAAACACACTAGGAGTACTTGTCGTCCTCGAGCAAGGGGGAGCTTTCGTCAAAGCAAAAACATTGCAAATTTTGCAATACTTTCATCTTAGCCTTCCTAAAATACTTGATGCCCTTAACAAGGGGGAGTAACCGTCAAGGGGGAGCGTGCACACATTCATTCTTCAAAATTGCTTTGTGTTTCGACACAGGAAAGATTTCTTTCTCATCATATATTTTTTTCTTATTTATTTCATTAAACAACACTAACTTTGATGTAGGTTAAGCCTCAAAATTTGATCCATTAATCCGTTGGCAACAATGGTTATAATTCAAATGATCTTTCTATGTAGTTTTTTTTTGTGATTCTCTAGGTTCCTCTTAAAGGCGAGATCACAACCTCTTGAAGATGTGCAAGCTCAAGGTCATAAGTTGCTAAGCTTCATCATCATCAAGACTACTAAAGTGCATCTTGTTGATAATTCTTCTCTTCCTCCATTAGTGTTTCGTGTTGAAGGTATTGGCGTGGTGTGCCAATTGTGTGCAACAATAGGAGCAATCAGGTGTTTTAAATTTAACTTCACTAGGGATGATACAAGCTCGCCATTCTTGGGAGAAATGAAGTTTAAACTCCAAGGACACACCCTTTTTGTTTCGATAAAAGGGGGAGAAGAGTGTAAACGGAGAATGTAATGTAAAGGAAGTACGAACACAAGTAACTTTGTCATTTTACCTATCTATTACGTTTACATATATTTTGTCATCATCAAAAAGGGGGAGATTGTTAGTGCAAATATTACGAAATTTAATCTATACAGTCTCGTTTATTTTTGATGACAAACATGTAACTTGTAATACATAACGTAAAATGTATAAGTTACTTGTAATTATATTTTGTCTCAACATACTTTCAACACCTCTCGATGACTCAAGTCCTTGTATGCTACAACACAGGTTCGTACATGTTTGTTATGTTGCGTTATGATCAAACCCCTAACAAACTATTAAACATGTTTAGTTAAATAGTTTATATAAAACTAAAACCATTTTTATAAAACACTTAAGTAATCTTGGTTACTTACATTTTATAAAATACATAAACAAAAGTAAATGTGTTGTGTAAATACCATGATCCATAACCCATGCCCATGACCCATGATCCATAACCCATGACCCATTGCATGACATCATGCATGAAATCATATTGGGTAAAACCCATGACCCAAAGTCCATGACCCATGACCCAAAGTCCATAACCCATTGTCTAGATACATTGTATCTTGTTGGGTACCCATGACCCAAAGTCCATGACCCATGGTTCATAACCTATAACCCAAGAGCCGGATTCCATAACCCAAAATCCATATTTCATCCAGATGGCCGGATCCCACGGATCTCTCAATATAAAGGCGGATCCTCTCGAAGGGATCCTTGGGTAAATATATTTTGGTCTTTTTGCCTATAAATAGCAAACCACTTCTCACCATGTTTTCACACCTTCACACATACTTTCTCTCCACCATTTCTAACATATTTAGATTATTAGGAAACATGTAAACCACCCTCATCTCATATGATCATAATGCTTCTAACTTTCATTTGTTGTAAGCATACTCCCGAAGCGATCCTCCAAATCAAGCCTAGAGATCTTGCAACCTTACCTACTGAAGTGATCACCCATCACAAGCATAAAATCACGTGAAGATCTTCTACAACAAGCTTGGTAAAGTTGTCATTTTCATTCATGGAAGACTAACTACATCATGATTTGTGTTCTTGATGTTTGGTTTAGGATTTCATATTGATAAGGATTTAAAACGTACATTTTTAGGGGGTCATTTAAGCCCTTAATCACCCACTTTTATATCCGTTACTGCTTAATTTCGTTCCTTTTCACTTTCTAGGTCTCTTGAGAGCAAAATGCTGGAATGATGCTTATTTGGACGAAAAGGAATGAATATATAAAGAAAATGGCTAAGTCAAGATCGAAGACACTCGAGCTGCTGAAACTGAAGCTGACGGCATCCCAACTAAAGGCAACGCCGTCCCTCTCTACAGATTTAATTAAAATACACCGACGCCCATGAGACTTTTGCTAAAATACACTTGACGGCGTCAGGCTTTGAAGAGAAGGCGTCACTATGACTTTTCATCTCAGACGGCCTAGATCCAGAATCAGACGACGTCGTCACAACTACAACGTGACGCCGTCCCAACGATAACATGGCCAAGACGAAAACCCTAATGACGGTGATCTGACGGCGTCCCACCTATAAGGCGACGCCATCGCAAGTGTAAAATTAAATATAGAAATCGAATTTTCAGAATTTTAGGAGGTAGACTTTTGGAGTAAAAACCCTAAACATTTGTAGTCCGACTTGGACAGTATCTTAAGGTCCCCAACCCTATTTTACTCATCAAGATAAGTGATTTACTTCAATAATTTCCTTATGTCTTCCATTGAATTTGTGTATGTTTGCTTGTTTAACATGTCCGGCTAAATTTCTTGTGTGTTTGCTTAGATCTATGAAACCTAGTTGTTAATTGTTGTTAGGTTGTCTCTTATCTTAATTGTAATTGGCTTAGGAGTGCAACTAGGCTATCGTTGTGTTTAAATGCTTGAGTAATCTTTGTAAAAATTAGTATATGAATGAGATAGCGGATTTCGTAGTCTAAACATCCAAAGGTAACCTTAAAGAGTTAGGGCATAGGCACACCTACGACTTTAGGAAACACAACGCGTTAAGAATAAGGACGTGACAATTCAACCTACAATAAAAGATAACTAGGGAGTAATAGTATCTAGGTAAACACAGTTTTAATCATCATACGAGCACACATCAATATACATAAGACTACCCGTAGAATTAGATAATTAGAATAGTAGAGTAATCGGTAGAAGTACCACCCCCCAAATCGAAGCCCCAAGATTTTACCCTTAGCTTTCTAAAAAATATAAAAAGATAAAAAAGAATCTTTCTCAACCTTAACCTTAGCGTATTACATTTCTTACTAGCATTCCTATTCCTCTAGAGAATGATATCAATCCCCGAGGCTTACCCAATACAACACTACAACGATTAGGTTCACTGCCTAGGGTGTTGAAAAACTTGCTCGACGAAAAGGAAGTTCCTTTGACCCCGAACGTGCTTCGTACGCGCATCACATATCCATTAGACACATTGTCTTGGATATTTTCTAGTATCATATTCTTGTATCTATAACTAGATTAGATGGTTTATATGTTTGTACCATAAAATACAAGGTTTGTTATGTTGGGCCACAAAACATAACAGGTGTCATAGATGTGTCGTGTTGGTCGGGTAAGGGTTCCTCCTTTGTAAAGGAACCCGATATCTAGCGTTGTACCGGATAAAGTGTAGGCGAAGTTGTGATAGGTTTGGTTCTACCTCGTGGAAGAACCCGGTATCTAGCCTTGTACCAGATAAAGTGTAGGCGACGTTGTGATAGGTTTGGTTCTACCTCGTGGAAGAACTTGGTGTCTAGCCTTGAACCAGAAAAAGTGTAGGCGACGTTGTTTAAGGTTTTCTCCGCCGAGAATGGAGTTTGTTAATCTAGTGAAGTAACTCTCGAGTTGGGTACTCGGGGAGTGGAGTAGGGTGAAGAGGAGCTTCGTGACCGAACCACTATAAATCTCCGTGTTGGTTTGTGCATCCTTTTACTTATCGTTTTACTTTTATTCTTGCTTTATATTGTTGATTGTCTGCGTGGTTGATGTTTATGTTTGTGATGCATACTTGGTCTTTCATATAGTCATAAACTATATTTAACACTTTACATATTGTGACACACTTGATCAAGAAAAAGCAACCGAACTAATAATGGTGAAACTTAATTTATAATGAACCATTAATCTTGCGGAATCTTATGTGATATTAAGGGGTTGTCCTTACATGTCGTAATGCGTTAATTGCATCCTCGCGTCGAGATTAGCAAATGCAATGGTTTATACTATATTTGATACAAAATTTTTCAGTATGAGGGACCCCTTTCACCCTAGGAAAGTGAGTAACTATGTTGGAAGGGCCAAAGGATTGCATGTCTTCGTAGGTAACTTCACATATAGGTGTGATTTCATGATCTTGGAGAATGTTAAGGGCATCATTGATGGGTTTCTAGGAGATGTGATACTTGGGAGACCATTTATTGAGGAATCTAAGATGGTTTATGCTCAAGAGGAAGGAATAGCCAAGTTCTCAAACGGGACCGAATATTTAAAGTATATAATGCTCTGCAAAAATAAGAAGTTTGAGGGTATTGACGATCTTGATGTAGACAACATTCCGGCCTTTGAAGTAGATTGGGAGAACAAGGTTCACTACACTGCTTGTCTGGAGTTAGGCCCCGAGTATATTCGTGATGAGAGAAGAGTGAAAGAAATCGAATGGACCTCTAAGATTAGAGGTACGAAGGGGCACGACTTCGAGTCTAGCTACAAGACTCATAAATAAAGAAAAGCGCTTCGTGGGAGGCAACCCATGCTTAATTGTTTGCTTGTTTGTGTCGTATATCTTTTATTGATTGTTTATTCTCATGTTTAAATTTGTAAAAATGCTTTATTTTGTCTTTAACCTCGTATTAATTACATATAAAGGTATTTTACAAAAAGGATAAGTCTGCACCCCAAAATACATTTTGCGGTGAATGGAATTCTTGGGGATGAGCGCCATAGCATCACGATTCTGATTATATTGAGCGACCTAAAGTGTCGTTTGGAAAACACATCGTTTGATATAATAAAACATTCGAGTTTACAAAGATAGGTCCCAAAAGGTAGTCAACATTTGCGGAAATAAGTTTGTTACAATCCAAACGATGTTTTAAAGTGCATAAAATCCATGTGAGACGCGTCGTCACCGCGACTCTATGATAAGTCCTTATGCATGCCATGAAGTATATGCCTTAGATACCTGAAAATACATTGCTAAAAGTGTCAACACAAAGGTTGAGTGAGTTCAGAGAGTTTATGTATATGTTTTATACGGCCACCACAAGTATAGGCCATGTATGACAAATATGTCACATAAAAATGTTACAATTGCTATAAGAACATGACACCGAAGCTAGACTGATCATGATGTTCGCCCCAACAGAGTGTTTTGCCAAACAACTCAAATTATAATATTAAATGAAATGCATTCGTTTGACTAGTTGGAATCCACCAACCCGGATGGAGGAGTCACCCTCAATAGATCTATTCACTCACTCTCGCTTCTTTCGGAATTAACGGTTCATGATTATGAAATGGGGACATTCAATTGGCAATGAGGTAACTTAAGCAATGTAAATGAATTTGAATATACTTGGGCTCGTAATAAAATGTTGTGCAATGTATTCTCCCCCGTAGGTTTGAAATAAAGTATAAACTTGAAAGATGGGGCTATGAAAACTCACGTGATACAATGATTATGATGGCAAAAGTTGATACACTGAAATGAGGTGCAATTTCTATCTGCAACCTAATATGAATGATATGATTTATTATAAATCATGAATATATATTGTACATGCAAATCTACTTGTAATCTATACCACTTGTGCAGTTTTGAAAATAGAGTTTATCGTCGAAATATATGTTTATGACATCTTGTCAAGTTACAAAATACTTTACAAGTATTTACGTTGAAACAACATCCTACGATAGTCGTTTAGTGATTTATCAAGAAATTATAGCTTTTCGTCGCAAAATAATGTACTTTGATAATTCGTGAAAATGACTAAGTAGCCTCGGAAAGCTAGTCGTAAATCGGTGAATATCGAATGTTGGAAAACAAACTCAATGGTTTTAGAAAGCTTGTAACATTATCTAAAAGTCGTAACACTGAACCTTTGTCAATCGAGTCTCGATCCTAGATAAAATGATGGTGAAGTGAGGCGGTCGGGCTAAAATGCGGTTTAAGGCGTTTTCGGGAATGTTTGAGAGGTCATAAGTTACTCGTTATAAATCCGTTTGACGAGCAGTGGACATTTTGGAAAATAGGCCGGGTGAACTAACTTTTACTTCGAGATATTATTTTCTCAAACTGACTCCATCGATGAGAAAAACGGCTTCAAACACGGTCACTTGCGATAACCATTTTGGACTAGTAAAAATTAAGTGTTATTACTTATGAAAAATAGTTACGATAACCCTATTTAAATCGCGTGTAATTTAGTCGTTATAAGTCCGTTTTCTACGTTTTATATATCCTTGGTTTCGTGTTAATATATACTAATATATTTTTGATAAATCGACTCATTTAGATAATGTTTAAAACTCATTTTTGCCCCTTAACTAATCCTTGACAGCTTGTATTTTTTCAGAAAATTAGTTTTCGTCGTTAAACTTGAAAAAAGCGTAACTTCTTCGTTATAAACCCGTTTTAACCCGTTCAAGCGACCACGGTTTCTTTTTAAAGTATATTTTCTGAATATCTAGCCCAAAATAATCCATGACCTGTCGAAATTTCCAGATTTTATAAAAACGATCAGACCTCAATTCAAATCAACACCAAATCTATTCTAAACCTACCATAAACCTTCTTAGGGTGTCATGGGTTCCTAAACATCATCAACAATGATATGTTTCATGGGAATATTTATAGGATGATTAAAACTTATAATATGAAATAAAATCAAGTAAAAGTGGTATAAATACATATGATACTTGCATGTTTTTGTACTATCATGATAAAAATAGATCAAATATGATTATGAAAGAGTTGTAAAAATATTTAGAACACTTACTAGTAGTATGATGAGGTTTGAGTAACTAGGTATATAAATACTTCTTGGATTTTATCTCAAAACCTAATAGAGAAGTAATCTAGTGTTCATTAATCACTTGAATCTTGAAAAATTATGATTTCTCCTTGGTTTTTCTTGCTTGGCCGAACCACAAAGACAAGGAGAGGGTTTCTCTTTTCTTTTTTTTCACCTTTTGATAAGTGTTTCTATGCGTTTTTACTTTGTATATTATTTGTATAATACTAACATTTAGTCAATACATGAGTATGTGTCCCTTTACTTTGCAAGATATTTAACAAAAATGATGACTAGTATGGGGAGGTCGGCAAGGGGGGTTGGGTAAATAGGTTGTGTATTTTTGTTGTCCAAATGTAATTTAAGTTAAGTATACTGTGTAATTTGAACATAAAATTAATTATTAAGTGTAACGTTAGCTAGAAATCGATTTTAACGGAACAAAACAAAATATATCGAAGTCATAAAATTATAAAATACATTTCTCACAAGTATCGGGTGAAATAATAATTATCGATAAGAATTTACAAAAACCGTAAATATATATATATATATATATATATATATATATATATATATATATATATATATATATATATATATATATATATATATATATATATATATATATATAAAACAATATATATACAAGATAATTTCAAAACATCGGGTAAACTAATAATATAATTTTTATAGTCTTAAAATGAGTATAAAAATATATCGTGATAATTTTAGAAGTGTCGGATCAATTATTCAAAATAAATGATCGTGTGATAGCGTTTAATTAATAAATAAATACACGTTAATGAAATATTCAAACCCGTGCATAAATTAATATGGAGATGGTGTTCTTGATGATATGTAGACTAACTCTAGTCTATATGAAATGTTCTCAATGATGTTCCATGAATACGCGACAACCCTCCGGGTTACGCGTATTTGATACTAAATAAACCTAGTTTACGAAAAATGATGAATAGTGAATCATGAATAGTGATTTTTCTAAGGGATATGAATAGTGTTTACGTGAATAGTAAATTTTGAAATAACCTCTCAAAGTCTCAAACCGACTTCAAAAACGATGAATAGTAAAATGATGAATAGTAATCCGTGAATAGTAATTTCCCGAGATGAATAGTAAAATTTTCAAAGTTTGTAAAATGACCTGAAATTACGAGTTGTCACATTCGCCCACCCAAAAGGGAATTCAGTCCCTGAATTCAGTCCATGTTGGGTTCTACGGTGTTATCGGTGAAAAGGTGAGGATATCTGAGTCGCATCCGGTCTTCCCGCGTTTTTCTTAATCGTACCACGCCTTTCCAAGGCGGGACTTTCAACATAACTCTGTTGCCAACTTGAAATTCTAATGGTTTGTGACTTATGGAACACATTTCCAATATTTTGCGTCGTATATCGACGTAGCTGTTCTATCTATTTGTTGTTGCTTGTACTGATTCTTGATCTATACGATTTCTTTGTTGTTTCATGAATAAGTTATGGACTAGTGAGTTGGACTTTCCTGATTTTCGCCCGTAAATAAGTGATTGACACCTCTATCATAGAGTGCCTCAATTGGTGCAGCCAGTATGTTCATGTGATAATTATTGTTGTAAAGGAACTTGTTTGATGGAGAATGATTTGCCTAATCATTTTCAGAAAATCACACATGCTTTGAGGATATCTTCTAATGTTTGAATCGTTCTCTCGTACTGACCATTGAGTTGAGAATAATAGGAGGTACTCATGTCCCAGTAGGTTCCATGGAAATCTTGAAATGATTGTCAGAAGTCTAAGGTGAATCGGTTTCCTTATATTAGATATAATTGAAATTGATACCACGTGTCTCGTGCCAAAATTCAAAATGTCAAGTCTATCGAAAAGGGCATTATTGAAAAGGATAGATTATGAGAAACAGTTGTGATTCCTCGCGTTTCTAGTTCTAGTGAATGTCATGACTTGAGTCTTCCTTGCCTAAGGTGCTTAGTCTCCATTACTAAAATGTTTATTGTTTGATGGTGTCTCTCTTAATTTCTCTTATCAAAATGTTTCCACGCTCTATGTTGTCAAGTCACAAAACCTTAAATATTTAAGTAATGTAGTGTGGTGGTTGATTTTCAAGATTTGTTCCGATATTGAGTGCTTCTAAAATAGTTCATCACTGAGATTGGTATCATGTTGGCAAAAACACAGATATCAGCTTATACTATGTCGAAGAATGTTTGTTCTGATTTCACTTGTAGATGGAGAGTCATTGATTGTCCGATATGTTCAGACCTGTTGTATCTCTTGATATGGAAGTGAGGTTATCTGGAATTTCTAGAGAACACAATGCCTTAGGGGAAGCTTATATCGATAACCTTAATTTAACTCAATTATCCTTTGAGGGAAACTCATTGTAGGGAAGTTTACATATTGCTGAGGCCATGTTTAATGGAATGTTCTGTAGTCTCAATTAGGAGGCTTAATTTATTTCTACAGTGTTGCTTAGTGGGTATTTGCTTTGTACAATTTCTTGTAACTCGGTCTAGCTGGCACTTTTGAAATGATATAATTTGGCTTCTAGTCCAAAGATAGTGGTTCGAATGTCTCGTGATGTCTTTAGACTTACATTGAGTTTTGAATCATCTTACTACATACTTCTAGTCCTTGTTGGTAGTCCTAGAATGCTTTCATTGTTTTCTTGTATCGGGAATCCTCCTCATAGATGGTATAGAAAGTCTTTCCTAAAAGGTCATTTGGTACAATTTCAACTTATCGGTTGAGTGGTGATGAATGGCGAGGTATCTTTAGAGTGTTAACAAAGAGATATTTATGAACAATTTATCTGATTACAAAGCTTTGCTTTTAAATGAAGATTGTTTTAGGAAGTTTGAAAAGATGCTTGTTTCTTTCATGACATAATCCTTCCTAAATTATACATAGGTGATCAGGCTATGTATAATCGAGGACAAATGATGTGATGCTTGGTTTTCTTGAAATGATATTATGTTTCTCCAAAGTTTTAGATGGTATTCAAAGTGTTGTTTTGTAATATAATGGCTCAAACAATTTTTCACAGTAACATGAAAATCGTTTCGCGTAACGGTAGTAAATAGTTGATAGAATGACTGAAAATCAATTTATAGGGTGGTAACAAAACAGCTTGTTTTAGAACTTTATGAAACAATTTTTCCTAAGATGGTGGTAAGATAGCTTGAAATAAAATTATGTGAAATAATTTATGAAGTGGTAGCAAAATAACTTGAAATAAAATTTGTTGAATGGTTTGTAGGATACATGCAAGAACCTCGTAGAATGGTAATAGTCCCTAATTGGTCAAGAATAAAGTTGCTCTAATCCCAATAAGATAGCGGTATATTGTTGCGAAATGATTGAAAAGCGGGCAATTGTAATAGGAATGAAATAAACAAAGGTTGTGATTATCGTGGAGATAATAAAGGATAAAGATTACATTAGATAAAAAGGTACTTATTATATGTTCCTGTTGATGGTCTAATCGTGTCTCAAGTGTAGGAGAAGTAGGTTGTCTAGCAGCAACAACTTTGAAACTCTCACCGTTCTCGAACCTATTAATTGGTGTAGTGTCTATGGTCTTAGTGGTATATGTTAATGGTGTGTCAAATCATGCACGCTTCCCAAGCTGTAAGTCAGATGTATGAGTAGTGTCTATGAGATGTGATGGTATGGATGGTACTCTAGATGATAATGATGATGATGATGATGATGATGATGGAAATCCTAGTGGTAAGTTAGGAAATGATGGTGATGATGGTGAATGAAATACTACTCTCTTTCGTGTTGTCTCATGACGTTTCAGAGGTAAAGTTAGAGTATGCACTATTGGACGACTTATAGTGGTATGAGTAGCTAATGGTGGTTGTATTACATGAGTAACAAGTGATCTAAGAGTGAGGGTAAGAGAATGTACTCTCTTCCTTGCGATAAACATCCTAATAGGTCCATTAGGACTAAGCCTATAAGTCTACCAAATGGTATGATCATCCCGTGAGTATGATAGAAAGCCGTCACGATCCTACGGTGAATCAATGGTGATCGTGGTGGTGTAGGTGCAAATTAAGCCCTCCTCAAAGGTTCGGTCTCCACATCGGATAATATGTGGTAATTCGGTGTAGAGTCAATGATGTTAAAACTATAGTAGGGAATGACAAGGTATCCTCCATGTCGAGTCGATGTGAGTATGATGGGATGGGTATCAAGACATCAATGTGACAATCGATTTGAAATGAAAGTAAATGACCGCATAATGTGCGTATAAACCGCATGTAAAGTGAATATGCACTTATGATGAAATGATGAGATGCTATGATTATGTAGTTATAGTCTAGGTCAATGATACAACCTAGTTCTCTATAACTCTTGCTCGATGCCAATCTGTCACACCCCAAAATACACATTTTGCGCGGAATGGAATTCTGGTGGATGACGCCATAGCATCACGATTCTGATTATATTGAGCGACCTAAAGTGTCGTTTGGAAAACACATCGTTTGATATAATAAAACATTCGAGTTTATAAAAGATAGGTCCCAAAAGGTAGTCAACATTTGCGGAAATAAGTTTGTTACAATCAAACGATGTTTTAAAGTGCATAAAATCCATGTGAGACAGCGTCGTCACCGCGACTCTATGATAAGTCCTTATGCATGCCATGAAGTATATGCCTTAGATACACGAAAATACATTGCTAAAAGTGTCAACACAAAGGTTGAGTGAGTTCATAGAGTTTATGTAAATGTTTTATCTGGCCACCACAAGTATAGGCCATGTATGACAAATATGTCACATAAAATGTTACAATTGCTATAAGCACATGACAAGCTAGATCGATCATGTTGTTCAACAGCAGTGTTTGCCAAACAACTCAAAGTATGATATTAAATTAAATGCATCCGATTTGACCGGTTGGAATCCACCAACCCGGATGGAGGAGTCACCCTCAATAGATCTATTCACTCACCCTCGCTTCTTCCGGAATTAACGGTTCATGATTATGAAATGGGGACATTCAATTGGCAATGAGGTAACTAAAGCAATGTAAATGAATTTGAATATACTTGGGCTCGTAATAAAATGATGTGCAATGTATTCTCTCCCGTAGGTTTGAAATAAAGTATAAACTTGAAAGATGGGGCTATGAAAACTCATCTGATACGATGATTATGATGGCAAAAGTGGATACACTGAAATGAGGTGCAATTTCTATCTGCAACCTAATATGAATGATATGATTTATTATAAATCATGAATATATATTGTACATGCAAATCCACTTGTAATCTATACCACTTGTGCAGTTTTGAAAATAAAGTTTATCGTCGAAATATATGTTTATGACATCTTGTCAAGTTACAAAATACTTTATAAGTATTTACGTTGAAACAACATCCTACGATAGTCGTTTAGTGATTTATCAAGAAATTATAGCTTTTCGTCGCAAAATAATGTACTTTGATAATTCGTGAAAATGACTAAGTAGCCTCGGAAAGCTAGTCGTAAATCGGTGAATATCGAATGTTGGAAAACAAACTCAATGGTTTTAGAAAGCTTGTAACATTATCTAAAAGTCGTAACACTGAACTTTTGTCCATACGAGTCTCGATCCTAGATAAAAATGATGGTAAAGTGAGGTAGTCGGGCTAAAAATGCAGTTTCTGGGCAGTTTTCGGGAATGTTTGAGAGGTCATAAGTTACTCGTTATAAATCCGTTTGACGAACGGCTGGACATTTCGGAAAATAGGCCAGGTGAACTAACATTTACTTGGAGATATTATTTTCTCAAAACTGACTCCATCGATGAGAAAAACCGCTTCAAACACGGTCACTTGCGATAACCATTTTGGACTAGTAGAAATATGTAAGTGTTATTACTTGTGAAAAACAGTTACGATAACCCTATTTAAATAGCGTGTAATTTAGTCGTTATAAGTCCGTTTTCTACGTTTTATATATCCTTGGTTTCGTGTTAATATATACTAATATATTTTTGATAAATCGACTCAATTAAATAATGTTTAAAACTCATTTTTGCCCCTTAAATAATCCTTGACAGCTTGTATTTTTTAAGAAAATTAGTTTTCGTCGTTAAACTTGAAATTAGCGTAACTTCTTCGTTATAAATCCGTTTTAACCCGTTCAAGCGACCACGATTTCTTTTTAAAGTATATTTTCTGAATATCTAGCCCAAAATAATCCATGACCTTTCGAAATTTCCAGATTTTATAAAAACGATCAGACCTCAATTCTAAGTTGTCGAAAATGATTTTTCTAGCGTAATACTTGTTTCAATTACTTCAAATCAACACCAAATCTATTTTAAACCTATCATACACCTTCTTAGGGTGTCATGGGTTCCTAAACATCATCAACAATGATATATTTCATGGGAATATTTATAGGATGATTAAAACTTATAATATGAAATAAAATCAAGTAAAAGTGGTATAAATACATATGATACTTGCATGTTTTTGTACTAGCATGATAAAAATAGATCAAATATGATTATGAAAGAGTAGTAAAAATATTTAGAACACTTACTAGTAGTATGATGAGGTTTGAGTAACTAGGTACCTAAATACTTCTTGGTTTTTATCTCAAAACCTAATAGAGAAGTAATCTTGTGTTCATTAATCACTTGAATCTTGAAAAATTATGATTTCTCCTTGGTTTTTCTTGCTTGGCCGAACCACAAAGATAAGGAGAGGGTTTCTCTTCTTTTTTTTCACATTTTGATAAGTGTTTCTATGTGTTTTTACTTTGTATATTATTTGTATAATACTAATATTTAGTCAATACATGAGTATGTGTCCCTTTACTTTGCAAGATATTTAACAAAAATGATGACTAGTATGGGGAGGTCGGCAAGGGGGGTTGGGTAAATAGGTTGTGTATTTTTGTTGTCCAAATGTAATTTAAGTTAAGTATAGTGTGTAATTTGTACATAAAATTAATTATTAAGTGTAACGTTAGCTATAAATCGATTTTAACCTGTAAGTCAGATGTATGAGTAGTGTCTATGAGATGTGATGGTACGGATGGTGCTCTAGATGATAATGATGATGATGATGATGGAAATCCTAGTGGTAAGTTAGGAAATGATTGTGATGATGGTGAATGAAATACTACTCTCTTTCGTGTTGTCTCATGACGCGTTCGAGGTAAAGTTAGAGTATGCACTATTGACGACTAATAGTGGTATGAGTAGCTAATGGTGGTTGTATTACATGAGTAACAAGTGATCTAAGAGTGAGGGTAAGAGAATGTACTCTCTTCCTTGCAAGAACATCCTAATAGGTCCATTAGGACTAAGCCTATAAGTCCTACCAAATGGTATGATCTCATCCTGAGAATGATAGAAGCTGATCGATCCTACGGTGAATCAATGGTGATCGTGGTGGTGTAGGTGCAACTGCGCCCTCCTCAAAGGGTTCAGTCTCCACATCGGATAATATGTGTGGTAAGTCTCGTGTAGAGTCAACTGATGTTAAAACTATAGTAGGGAATGACAAGGTATCCTCCATGTCAGAGTCTGATGTGAGTATTATGGGATGGGTATCTGAAGACATCAATGTGACAATCGATTTGAAATAAAAGTAAATGACCCGCATAATGTGCGTATAAAACCGCATGTAAAGTGAATATGCACTTATGATGAAATGATGAGATGCTATGATTATGTAGTTATAGTCTAGGTCAATGATACAACCTAGTTCTCTATAACTCTTGCTCGATGCTAATCATCACACCCCAAAATACTGCTTTGCGTGGAATGGAATTCTTGGGGATGATCGCCATAGCATCATAATTCTGATTATATTGAGCGACCTAAAGTGTCGTTTGGAAAACACATCGCTTGATATAATAAAACATTAAGAGTTTACAAAAGATAGGTCCCAAAAGGTAGTCAACATTTGCGGAAATAAGTTTGTTACAATCCAAGCGATGTTTTAAAGTGCATAAAATCCATGTGAGACGGCGTCGTCACCGCGACTCTATGATAACTCCTTATGCATGCCATGAAGTATATGCCTTAGATACCGAAAATACATTGCTAAAAGTGTCAACACAAAGGTTGAGTGAGTTCATAGAGTTTATGTAAATGTTTTATACGGCCACCACAAGTATAGGCCATGTATGACAAATATGTCACATAAAATGTTACAATTGCTATAAGCATGACACCGCTAGACGATCATGATGTTACGCTTCAACAGAGTGTTTTGCCAAACAACTCAAAGTATGATATTAAATGAAATGCATCCGTTTGACGAGCTTGGAATCCACCAACCCGGATGGAGGAGTCACCTCAATAGATCTCTTCACTACTTCGCTTCTTCCTAATTAACGGTTCATGATTATGAAATGGGGACATTCAATTGGCAATGAGGTAACTTAAGCAATGTAAGTGAATTTGAATATACTTGGGCTCGTAATAAAATGATGTGCAATGTATTCTCCCCCGTAGGTTTGAAATAAAGTATAAACTTGAAAGATGGGGCTATGAAAACTCATCTGATACAATGATTATGATGGAAAAAGTGGATACACTGAAATGAGGTGCAATTTCTATCTGCAACCTAATATGAATGTTATGATTTATTATAAATCATGAATATATATTGTACATGCAAATCCACTTGTAATCTATACCACTTGTGCAGTTTTGAAAATAGAGTTTATCGTCGAAAGATATGTTTATGACATCTTGTCAAGTTACAAAATACTTTACAAGTATTTACGTTGAAACAACATCCTACGATAGTCGTTTAGTGATTTATCAAGAAATTATAGCTTTTCGTCGCAAAATAATGTACTTTGATAATTCGTGAAAATGACTAAGTAGCCTCGGAAAGCTAGTCGTAAATCGGTGAATATCGAATGTTGGAAAACAAACTCAGTGGTTTTAGAAAGCTTGTAACATTATCTAAAAGTCGTAACACTGAACTTTTGTCCATACGAGTCTCGATCCTAGATAAAAATGATGGTGAAGTGATGTAGTCGGGCTAAAAATGCAGTTTCTGGGCAGTTTTCGGGAATGTTTGAGAGGTCATAAGTTACTCCTTACAAATTCGTTTGACGAACGGCAGGACATTTTGAAAAATAGGCCAGGTGAACTAACATTTACTTGGAGATATTATTTTCTCAAAACTGACTCCATCGATGAGAAAAACCGCTTCAAACACGGTCACTTGCGATAACCATTTTGGACTAGTAAAAATATGTAAGTGTTATTACTTGTGAAAAATAGTTACGATAACCCTATTTAAATCGCGTGTAATTTAGTCGTTATAAGTCCGTTTTCTACGTTTTATATATCCTTGGTTTCGTGTTAATATATACTAATATATTTTCGATAAATCGACTCATTTAGATAATGTTTAAAACTCATTTTTGCCCCTTAAATAATCCTTGACAGCTTGTATTTTTTCAGAAAATTAGTTTTCGTCGTTAAACTTGAAATTAGCGTAACTTCTTCGTTATAAACCCGTTTTAACCCGTTCAAGCGACCACGGTTTCTTTTTAAAGTATATTTTCTGAATATCTAGCCCAAAATAATCCATAACCTGTCGAAATTTCCAGATTTTATAAAAACGATCAGACCTCAATTCTAAGTTGTCGAAAATGATTTTTCTAGCGTAATACTTGTTTCAATCACTTCAAATCAACACCAAATCTATTCTAAACCTACCATACACCATCTTAGGGTGTCATGGGTTCCTAAACATCATCAACAATGATATTTTTCATGGGAATATTTATAGGATGATTAAAACTTATAATATGAAATAAAATCAAGTAAAAGTGGTATAAATACATATGATACTTGCATGTTTTTGTACTAGCATGATAAAAATAGATCAAATATGATTATAAAAGAGTAGTAAAAATATTTAGAACACTTACTAGTAGTGTGATGAGGTTTGAGTAACTAGGTACCTAAATACTTCTTGGTTTTTATCTAAAAACCTAATAGAGAAGTAATCTAGTGTTCATTAATCACTTGAATCTTGGAAAATTATGATTTCTCCTTGGTTTTCCTTGCTTGGCCGAACCACAAAGATAAGGAGAGGGTTTCTCTTCTTTTTTTTCACCTTTTGATAAGTGTTTCTATGTGTTTTTACTTTGTATATTATATGTATAATACTAATATTTAGTCAATACATGAGTATGTGTCCCTTTACTTTGCAAGATATTTAACAAAAATGATGACTAGTATGGGGAGGTCGGCAAGGGGGGGTTGGGTAAATAGGTTGTGTATTTTTGTTGTCCAAATGTAATTTAAGTTAAGTACACTGTAATTTGTACATAAAATTAATTATTAAGTGTAACGTTAGCTATAAATCGATTTTAACGGAACAAAATGGAATATATCAAGTCATAAAATTATAAAATACATTTCTCACAAGTATCGGGTAAAATAATAATCATCGATTAGAATTTACTTAAAAAGTCAGAAATATATATATATATATATATATATATATATATAACAATATATATACAAGATAATTTCAAAATATCGGTAAACTAATAATATAATTTTATAGTCTTAAAATGAGTATAAAAATATATCGGGATAATTTTGAAGTGTCGGATCAATTATTCAAAATAAATGATCGTCTGATAGCGTTTATTTAATAAATAAATACACGTTAATGAAATATGCAAACCCGTGCATAAATTAATATGGAGATGATGTTACTGATGATATGTAGACTAACTCTAGTCTATATAAAATGTTCTCAATGATGTTCCATGAATACGCAGCTTAACCCTCCAGGTTACGCGTATTTGATACTCGTAAACATAGTTTACGAAAATGATGAATAGTGAATCATGAATAGTGATTTTTCTACGGGAATGAATAGTGTTTCGTGAATAGTAAGTTTTTGAAATAACTTCTCAAAGTCTCAAACCAACTTCAAAAACGATGAATAGTAAAATGATGAATAGTAATCCGTGAATAGTAATTTCCCGAGATGAATAGTAAAATTTTCAAACTTTGTAAAATGACCTGAAATTACGAGTTGTCACATTCGCCCACCCAAAAGGGAATTCAGTCCCTAAATTCAGTCCATGTTGGGTTCTACGGTGTTATCGGTGAAAAGGTGAGGATATTTGAGTCGCATCCGGTCTTCCCGCGTTTTTCTGAATCGTACCACGCCTTTCCAAGGCGGGACTTTCAACATAACTCCGTTGCCAACTTGAAATTCTAATGGTTTGTGACTTATGGAACACATTTCGAATATTTTGCGTCGTATATCGACGTAGCTTTTCTATCTATTTGTTGTTGCTTGTACTGATTCTTGATCTATACGATTTCTTTGTTGTTTCATGAATAAGTTATGGACTAGTGAGTTGGACTTTCCTGATTTTGGCCCGTAAATAAGTGATTGACACCTCTACCATTGAGTGTCTCAATTGGTGCAGTCAGTATGTTCATGTGATAATTATTGTTGTAAAGGAACTTGTTTGATGGAGAATGATTTGCCTAATCATTTCCAGAAAATCACACATGCTTTGAGTATATCTTCTGATGTTTGAATTGTTCTCTCGTTCTGACCATTGAGTTGAGAATAATAGGAGGTACCCATGTCCTAGTAGGTTCTATGAAAATCTTGAAGTGATTGTCAGAAGTCTAAGGTGAATCGGTTTCCTTATATTAGATATAATTGAAATTGATACCACGTGTCTCGTGCCAAAATTCAAAATGTCAAGTCTATCGAAAAGGGCATTATTGAAAAGAATAGATTATGAGAAACAGTTGTGATTCCTCACGTTTCTAGTGCTAGCGAATGTCATGACTTGAGTCTTCCTTGCCTAAGGTGCTTAGTCTCCATTACTAAAATGTTTATTGTTTGATGGTGTCTCTCTTAATTTCTCTTATCGAAATGTTTCCACGCTCTATGTTGTCAAGTCACAAAACCTTAAATATTTAAGTAATGTAGTGTGGTGGTTGATTTTCAAGATTTGTTCCGATTTTGAGTGCTTCTAAAATAGTTCATCACTGAGATTGTTATCATGTTGGCAAAAACATAGATATCAGCTTATACTATGTCGAAGAATGTTTGTTCTGATTTCACTTGTAGATGGAGAGTCATTGATTGTCCGATATGTTCATACATGTTCTATCTCTTGATATGGAAGTGAGGTTATCTGGAATTTCTAGAGAACACAACGCCTTAGGGGAAGCTTATATCGATAACCTTAATTTAACTCAATTATCCTTTGAGGGAAACTCATTGTAGGGAAGTTTACATATTGCTGAGGCCATGTTTAATGGAATGTTCTGTAGTCTCAATTAGGAGGCTTAATTTATTTCTACAGTGTTGCTTAGTGGGTATTTGCTTTGTACAATTTCTTGTAACTCGGTCTAGCTGGCACTTTTGAAATTATATAATTTGGCTTCTAGTCCAAAGATAGTGGTTCAGAATGTCTCGTGATGTCTTTAGACTTCTGTTGAGTTTTGAATCATCTTACTACATACTTCTAGTCCTTGTTGGTAGTCCTAGAATGCTTTCATTGTTTTCTTGTATCGGGGAATCCTCCTCATAGATGGTATAGAAAGTCTTTCCTAAAAAGGTCACTGGTACAATTTCAACTTATCGGTTGAGTGAGTGATGAATGGCGTAGGTATCTTTAGAGTGTTAACAAAAGAGATATTTATGAACAATTTATCGATTACAAAGCTTTGCTTTTAAATGAAGATTGTTTTAGGAAGTTTGAAAGATGCTTGTTTCTTTCATGACATAATCCTTCCTAAATTATACATAGGTGATCGGGCTATGTATAATCGAGGACAAATGATGTGATGCTTGGTTTTCTTGAAATGATATTATGTTTCTCAAAGTTTTAGATGGTATTCAAAGTGTTGTTTTGTAAGATAATGGCTCAAACAATTTTCACATTAACATGAAAATCGTTTCGCGTAACGGTAGTAAATAGTTGATAGAATGACTGAAAATCAATTTATAGGGTGGTAACAAAACAACTTGTTTTAGAACTTTATGAAACAATTTTTCCTAAGATGGTGGTAAGATAGCTTGAAATAAAATTATGTGAAATAATTTATGAAGTGGTAGCAAAATAACTTGAAATAAAATTTGTTGAATGGTTTGTAGGATACATGCAAGAACCTCATAGAATGGTAATAGTCCCCTAATTGGTCAAGAATAAAGTTGCTCTAATCCCTAATAAGATAGCGGTATATTGTTGCGAAATGATTGAAAATTGGGCAATTGTAATAGGAATGAAATAAACAAAGGTTGTGATTATCGTGGAGATAATAAAGGATAAAGATTACATTAGATAAAAAGGTACTTATTTTATGTTCCTGTTGATGGTCTAATCGTGTCTCAAGTGTAGGAGCAGTAGGATGTCTAGCAGCAACAGCTTTGAAACTCTCACCATTCTCAAACCTATAAAATGGTGTGGTGTCTATGGTCTTACTGGTATATGTTAATGGTGTGTCAAATTATGCACGCTTCCCAAGCTGTAAGTCAGATGTATGAGTAGTGTCTATGAGATGTGATGTTACGGATGGTGCTCTAGATGAAAATGATGATGATGATGATGGAAATCCGAGTGGTAAGTTAGGAAATGATGGTGATGATGGTGAATGAAATACTACTCTCCTTCGTGTTGTCTCACGACGTTTCAGAGGTAAAGTTAGAGTATGCACTATTGGACGACTAATAGTGGTATGAGTAGCTAATGGTGGTTGTATTACATGAGTAACAAGTGATCTAAGAGTGAGTGTAAGAGAATGTACTCTCTTCCTTACAGTAAACATCCTAATAGGTCCATTAGGACTAAGCCTATAAGTCCTACCAAATGGTATGATCTGTCCCGGCAGAATGATAGAAACTGTCCTGATCCTACGGTGAATCAATGGTGATCGTGGTGGTGTAGGTGCAACTTCGCCCTCCTCAAAGGGTTCGGTCTCACATCGGATAATATGTGTGGTAAGTCCGGGGTGAGAGTCAACGATGTTAAAACTATAGTAGGAATGACAAGGTATCATCCATGTCGAGTCGATGTGAGTATGATGGGATGGGTATCCGAAGACATCAATGTGACAATCGATTTGAAATGAAAGTAAATGACCCGCATAATGCGCGATAAAACCGCATGTAAAGTGAATATGCACTTATGATGAAATGATGAGATGCTATGATGATGTAGTTATAGTCTAGGGTCAATGATACAACCTAGTTCTCTATAACTCTTGCTCGATGCCAATCTGTCACACCCCAAAATACTTGTTTTGCAATGAATGAAATTCACAGGGGATGACGCCATAGCATCATAGTTACAGTTATATTGAACGACCTAAAGTTTCGTTTGGAAAACACATCGTTTGATATAATAAAACATTTATAGTTTACAAAAGGTAGGTCCCAAAAAGGTAGTCAACATTTGCGGAAATAAGTTTGTTACAATCCAAACGATGTTTTAAAGTGCATAAAATCCTTGTGAGACGCGTCGTCACCGCGACTCTATGATAACTCCTTATGCATGCCATGAAGTATATGCCTTAGATACCTGAAAATACATTGCTAAAAGTGTCAACACAATGGGTGAGTGAGTTCATAGAGTTTATGTAAATGTTTTATACGGCCACCACAAGTATAGGCCATGTATGACAAATATGTCACATAAAAATGTTACAATTGCTATAAGCACATGACAATCGGCTAGGCGATCATGATGTTCGCCTAACAGAGTGTTTTGCCAAACAACTCAAATTATGATATTAAATGAAATGCATCCGTTTGACCAGTTGGAATCCACCAACCCGGATGGAGGAGTCACCCTCAATAGATCTATTCACTCACCCTCGCTTCTTCCGGAATTAACGGTTCATGATTATGAAATGGGGACATTCAATTGGCAATGAGGTAACTTAAGCAATGTAAATGAATTTGAATCTACTTGGGCTCGTAATAAAATGATGTGCAATGTATTCTCCTTCGTAGGTTTGAAATAAAGTATAAACTTGAAAGATGGGGCTAGGAAAACTCACCTGATACAATGATTATGATGGCAAAAGTGGATACACTGAAATGAGGTGCAATTTCTATCTGCAACCTAATATGAATGATATGATTTATTATAAATCATGAATATATATTGTACATGCAAATCCACTTGTAATCTACACCACTTGTGCAGTTTTGAAAATAGAGTTTATCGTCGAAATATATGTTTATGACATCTTGTCAAGTTACAAAATACTTTACAAGTATTTACGTTGAAACAACATCCTACGATAGTCTTTTAGTGATTTATCAAGAAATTATAGCTTTTCGTCGCAAAATAATGTACTTTGATAATTCGTGAAAATGACTAAGTAGCCTCGGAAAGCTAGTCGTAAATCGGTGAATATCGAATGTTGGAAAACAAACTCAATGGTTTTAGAAAGCTTGTAACATTATCTAAAAGTCGTAACACTGAACTTTTGTCCATACGAGTCTCGATCCTAGATAAAAATGATGGTGAAGTGAGGTAGTCGGGCTAAAAATGCGCTTCGGGGCTTGAATGTTTGAGAGGTCATAAGTTACTCGTTATAAATCCGTTTGACGAGCAATTTGGACATTTGGAAAATAGGCCGTGTGAACTAACTTTACTTGGAGATATTATTTTCTCAAACTGACTCCATCGATGAGAAAAGCGCTTCAAACACGGTCACTTGCGATAACCCTTTTGGACTAGTAAAAATATGTAAGTGTTATTACTTGTGAAAAATAGTTACGATAACCCTATTTAAATCACGTGTAATTTAGTCGTTATAAGTCCGTTTTCTACGTTTTATATATCCTTGGTTTCGTGTTAATATATACAGTACTAATATATTTTTGATAAATCGACTCATTTAAATAATGTTTAAAACTCATTTTTGCCCCTTAAATAATCCTTGACAGCTTGTATTTTTTCAGAAAGTTAGTTTTCGTCGTTAAACTTGAAAATAGCGTAACTTCTTCGTTATAAACCCGTTTTAACCCGTTCAAGCGACCACGGTTTCGTTTTAAAGTATATTTTCTGAATATCTAGCCCAAAAAAATCCATGACCTGTCAAAATTTCCAGATTTTATAAAAACGATCAGACCTCAATTCTAAGTTGTCGAAAATGATTTTTCTAGCGTAATACTTGTTTCAATCACTTCAAATCAACACCAAATCTATTCTAAACCTACCATACACCTTCTTAGGGTGTCATGGGTTCCTAAACATCATCAACAATGATATGTTTCATGGGAATATTTATAGGATGATTAAAACTTATAATATGAAATAAAATCAAGTAAAAGTGGTATAAATACATATGATACTTGCATGTTTTTGTACTAGCATGATAAAAATAGATCAAATATGATTATGAAAGAGTAGTACAAATATTTAGAACACTTACTAGTAGTATGATGAGGTTTGAGTAACTAGGTACCTAAATACTTCTTGGTTTTTAACTAAAAACCTAACAGAGAAGTAATCTAGTGTTCATTAATCACTTGAATCTTGAAAAATTATGATTTCTCCTTGGTTTTTCTTGCTTGGCCGAACCACAAAGACAAGGAGAGGGTTTCTCTTCTTCTTTTTTCACCTTTTGTCTATGTGTTTTTACTTTGTATATTATTTGTATAATACTAATATTTAGTCAATACATGAGTATGTGTCCCTTTACTTTGCAAGATATTTAACAAAAATGATGACTAGTATGGGGAGGTTGGCAAGGGGGGTTGGGTAAATAGGCTGTGTATTTTTGTTGTCCAAATGTAATTTAAGTTAAGTATAGTGTGTAATTTGTACATAAAATTAATTATTAAGTGTAACGTTAGCTATAAATCGATTCTAACGGAACAAAATAAAATATATCAAAATCATGAAAATTATAAAAATACATTTCTCACAAGTATCGGGTGAAATAATAATTATCGATTAGAATTTACGAAAACCGTCGTAAATATATATATATATATAACAATATATATACAAGATAATTTCAAAACATCGGGTAAACTAATAATATAATTTTTATAGTCTTAAAATGAGTATAAAAATATATCAGAATAATTTTTGGAAGTGTCGGATCAATTATTCAAAATAAATGATCGTGTGATAGCTTTTATTTAATAAATAAATACACGTTAATGAAATATGCAAACCCGTGCATAAATTAATATGGAGATGATGTTCCGATGATATGTAGACTAACTCTAGTATATATGAAATGTTCTCAATGATGTTCCATGAATACGCACTTAACCCTCCGTGTTACGCAGATTTGATACTAAACCTAGTTTACGTAAAAACGATGAATAGTGAATCATGAATAGTGATTTTTCTACGGGAATGAATAGTGTTTCGTGAATAGTAAATTTTTGAAATAACCTCTCAAAGTCTCAAACCGACTTCAAAAACGATGAATAGTAAAATGATGAATAGTAATCAGTGAATAGTAATTTCCCGAGATGAATAGTAAAATTTTCAAAGTTTATAAAATGACCTGAAATTACGAGTTGTCACAATAAGTGTAGGGAGGATTACACATGTTTTCAAAAAAGAACGTGAACATGAGAATTGTGTGTTTGTTCGAGTCAAATGCTTGTATCGAGTCATAATGAATGTTTTGCGGTGAATTTTTCCGATTCTAAAGATAAAATTTTCCGAATTTTTCCGAAAATCGCAGACCAGCTTCGTCAGATAACCAAACGGCGTGGTCGCAATGGCTGACGGCGTCGGGAGGAGAGAAACCGCTTACTACTTTTTCTCGTTTCCGAGCTACTTATAAATTTTTGGAATTTTCCATGTCTTAATTTTTCGTAAAATCAGAAACATCCATTCCACAAGCATTATATCCTAGTTTAGTAGAGTCATGTATATATTGTTACCGTCGATTTTACGTGTTAGGAATTAGAAAATTCCATGTTAAAGAGTCGGTCACCCCAATAATGGTCTAGCATATGTTAGCTCATAGATTTGTCGTTGTTTATGTTATTATGTAGTTAATTAGTTAGTCAAGAGCGTAAAATAGTTTAGTGCAACACCGTGGAGGAAGGACGGTCTTTACCCATCGTATCCCCGATCCACGAGCCGATGTAAGGTCGTGTATTTGTAGTATAAATACCCCTTCCATCCATGGAAGGGTGGTGCTTTTCAACGATATTCTACAATTTGTGAAGTAACTCTACCAAGAAAACACCCAACTCTCTAACTTTCTCTCTAATGGCTAACATGTATTTTGATCATCCAAGACCACCCGAATCATCAAACACAATAATATTCGATCCTACAATTGGTATCAAGAGCCAAGGTTGTTGTGTTTTGATGTTTTCTTGTGGTTCTGATTCGTGGGTAAACTGTTTTTTGTAAACTGTTGGGTTGATGATTTTTTTTTTGTGGTTATGATTTTATGGGTAGTACTGTTTGTTTACATGTTGTGGTCGGAATATGTTTTATGGGTAAACAGTTCTTTTAAATGTTTTGGTATTATCTTTTGGTCCATCAATCTCTACAAAACCTGTCTCTTGTCATGTCCGTGTCCAAGTCAGTATATATGTTATGCTTTTTGTACCAAAAGTGTAGTCTATAGTTGGTCATTTGGTCAGTTTTTTAACAGTCAAAATGGGTCAAAGAAGCATATTTTCTGCATTTTCTGGGTTTATCATGAACATGGTCGGAATATGGTCGGAAAACTCATCGGAAAATGTCAAATTTCATGGTAGCGACTTATCACTATTTGTCCAGATTCATTGAATCTTGCTAGCGACTTGTATTTACAAGTCGTAGCGATTTGACCATCATATAGCGACTTGGATATTCGTTGACTTTTTGAAAGTCAACAATGACTTATCAAAAATCAAGTAGCGACTTATGTTCATATGTAGCGAGTTGTGAGTAGAAAATCAAGTAGCGACTTGTGTCAAACCGATTTAACGACTTACCATTATTGAATGGTCAAGCGAGTTGCAACTTGACTCATCTATTCTAGCGACTTGACTATTTAGTCAATTGTCGTAGCGACTTGACTCTTAAGTTAGCGACTTAGACAGAAAGGAAGAAGAAGAATGACCAAGACCACTATACCATTTACCAAACTTCATCGGCCACATCGGTTCATGACCCAAAAGTAAATGCAATGAATCAAATTACTTTCATCTCATCGAAATTTATCAATACTACTTCACCAACAAATATCAATCTATCCTAATCCTATCCTCCAACTCATCTACCCTTCATCAAGACTCGAACACATGATAAAAGAATCTCGATTTATTCGTGTTTCAAAGGAAAACATCAAGACCACGTGGGTCTTTCACACGATATCACATCTTCATAGACTCAAATCAACTCACTCAATGTTTCGAACATAATATGACTATAATGAAAAGTTTGTGGATCTCAGTTTTTG
The DNA here is from genome assembly GCA_022545495.1 of Chrysanthemum lavandulifolium. Lineage (NCBI taxonomy): Eukaryota > Viridiplantae > Streptophyta > Magnoliopsida > Asterales > Asteraceae > Chrysanthemum > Chrysanthemum lavandulifolium. The sequence continues at coordinate 104,265,742 of CM040244.1, forward strand.
TGAAACTACTACTTAGATCTTTTAAGATCGTGTGAGTTTTACACTAATACATCATAGATCTTGGACTTGTGAATGAAAATTTTTAATTAATGGATAAATGAGATCTCAGTTGGTTAAACCTTTTTCAATCTTCTAAAAGATTATGTTTAACATTAACATCATTGATCTCTGTGAAGTTCAACTTCTTTTCTATCCGAAATCTAAAAAGATTGATCAACACAACTCGTGTGGTAATCCATCTCTCTTTCGGTTTTGAGACTCAATAATAACAAATCACGGAAAACCTACCGAATGAGGTCATGTGTCTCAAGACGTTTCAAATCTAAGCCATCCCCAGGCGGCGCTACAAGGCTCAAAGCCATCCATGTGGCGAGCTTAAAAGATTGCTTGGTTCTTATGATGGGTTAGGATAGTCGAGATTGATTATACTTTGATTGATAATAAGATTGGGAAAAGAATGGTGGTCCGTGTTTGTTGATGCCGAGTCATTGATCGTTATTAAAATGATGGGTTAAGCAATATATTTTCTGATCTGTGTTTGTTGATCCATTGTGATAAGAGAGAGAGTGGAAAGAGGCGGAAGATATTGGGAGATATATTAGGGTTTGTGAATGTGTTTAGTGAGATTAATGTGTGTTATATACTCCTTGAATGTTTAGGGTTATCCGGTTTATTGACTGAAATGGGCTGTGACTTCGTGAATTGAATTTGGGCTTCAGGTTTATGGATTGATTTGAGTATTATTTCAATTATGGGCCGTGGACCATTAAAGGTTGTAGATCGGGTGCTATCTTTTAAAAACACATGGGCCGAATCATATTTGTTGTTGATTCGTAACAGATATGACGCATGAGTTCATGAACTAGGCTTGGTAAATATGTTTATCTTGGGCCGAGTTTTTGCTAGAATCTCGTGTGATATGGTGTTGAGGCCAAGTAATATATACGCATGATTGACTTTCACAAGTTTAGCTTACTTAGACGAGTGATATTATGCCATGTGATATCAAGAATTGTTTAACCATGGGTTAATTGCTTGTGCCGGATTATTGATTCTTACAAGTTGGATTGAATGATATTATATTAGTACTTTGGTATATACATTTTCACGGAGAAAAATATGTCACGGCTTTAATTGATAGTAGAAAATGTTGACTACGGGGTTGTTTGTTCGGTATTTCTTATTTGGATTTGAAGTGAGGTTTTCCGGGCGCGGTTACTTATTAATTCGTCTTCTTTCTTTCTATCCTTCCGCGAAGATGACTTGTTTGAGCATTTATAGAGTGTGATAAAGACTTGGCTATTTAGTTAAGGTTGTGATTCTTTCTCACTTATCCCACAACGTTGCTATCACTTCGGTGTCTCACTCAGTTGAGAATGTCAAGAGGTTTTGTACATTGGGTACACCGTTTCTTCTTCACTAGGATTAGTACAAGTTTAAGTAACGAATCTGGGGACGTTCACTTCATGATCAAGTTTGACATATCGGGTTTGCTTCACCAGAAGGTCACAACATTAGCCAAGCGTAATTCGTGAATGATGTGTTTGCCAAAGTGGTTATTGGATGATTGATGATATTGTTGATGTTGGGGTAAGAATCGTTGATGAACCACTGCATGTTCCCCTAAAATAGATATTCACCGAAACCAATATTGTCATAACACATTCAAGCTGACGTTGTTTGCGGTTTTGTCTTGATTTTGTAAAATCCCGCGAAAGAATCTATTTCTCGGTTTAAATCATAGACTTGTAAAATCCCATGACAATGGAAACATCCTGGTAATGTGCATTTCCGGATCTATCTTACGGTTTATTCTTGGTTTTGTAAAATCCCGCGAAAGAAACTATTTCTCGGTTTAAACCATAGAGTTGTAAAATCCCGTAATGATGGAACCGTCCTGGAGAAAGGAAAGTGTATTTCGGGATCTCATTTGATGCTGGTGCTACGGTTTCTGCTTCGAAGAAGGGATAAAAGGGTGTACTTCATGAATTGGATGTGTGTTTGGATATTCGTCATGGCGGTTTGGTTACTTCAAAGTTTTACGGGGTTATGCTCATTAAACCATGGTCGGGATAAAACCATTATTAAAGTTCATTTAAATGTCAAAGAAGGCTAGATTTGAGCTTTTCGTAAGATGTGACAACGGCGTTAATTCAAGATTATTTATTTGAGATTGAAGTGAAATATCACGGGCGAGTGTACTTAGTATCTGAAGGTATCGGGGATGGTTGGATGAAGATTCTTCATGATCCTTGTTCGATGCTTATTATCAAAAACAAAGACTTGGAAATCTAGTTATTGTTGGGTGTCTTTTACCTTTTCCTTTACCACTTGGGGGAATTGGGCTCATACCACTACAAAATAACTATCACTTTAAGGAGTTACGTTGTAATGCTCAGTGTCACATTCAATTGTGGATTTTCAAGAGGTGATGTACGTCTATTACTTGATGGTTGGTTGGTTGAAGAGTATAGAGTACTTAGAGATTCAAATGGGCATGAAGTCTCGCCACGCTCTTTGTTACATATGTGCAAGTTTAAGTCACGAGTTCGGGTTAGTTTACTTCAGGGTCAAATTCATCATATTGGGTTATCTCCATCAGTTGTCACTTCAAAGAGCCTACTGAATGATAATGGTGATTACATGTTTTGCTAAGAGAGCTGAAAAGAGAGAGATTATGACGTTTGAACACATCAGTTCAAGCCTCGTTCTCTAAAGAAAAGAAAAGTGTACGTTTCAGTGCGCTTTATCTTCAAAAGAAGAGAAATCTTCTTATGACGTATGAACACAACAGTTCATGCCTCGTACTCTAATGAAAAGAAAAGTGTACGCTTCAGTGCGCTTTATCTTCTGAAGAAGAGAAATCTTCTTATTATGACCATTCTCATCAACATGCTTCATACTTTTTCCATGCGCTTCAGTCATCAAGTGAACCGGGCTACCACTGATTGTTTTCTTATTCCACTTGCTCAATATAATGAAGATGGCGACATCATGTGCTTATTTTGCGGGAGAGAAGTGTGAATAGAACATTCTGATGATATTCACTTATTCAATCAAGAATGGCATCTCCGTATGCAATTCTTGAGGGGGAGAAGAAGTATGATAATTCTGCATGGTTGATTGATTTATGTGATTATATGGTCAAACGGCTCCAAACTCATGTAAGAACCGAGCATCTTATCGGGTCATCTTCACATGGAGTTTTCTTCTTACGAGCCGTTGGTTGACATCTTTTCACAAGCTGATATGAGTTTATTGACAAAGTGCTTCCGGTTAATGCTTCACGTGCACATCAACATGATGATTCCGAACAACCTTCTGTTCTTGTTTGATGTGATTGTTTGCTTGGTATTACCATTTCGTGTGTTCGTTGGGCCCGATTGTTGATTTTCTTGATGAACATCTTTACGTTCTTGTTTGATTGGGAGGGATTTAGTTAAGGGGATTTGCAAGATGTAAGTTGATTGGGATGCTTTTTGGTGATGTTCTTGTTTTTGGTGAGTTGAAGATGTTAACTTTCTATTCCCCAACTGGACAATCTTGAAGAAGGTCGAGTCTACAGTCGGTTCTACATATTCTACATGTTAGAAGACTAAAGACGAGTTGCATTTAACGATCTAAAGACTTCTTCTAAATTCATGGCATTTATCAAACAGATTGTCGGTTTAGGGAGAGCACTAATTGGGGAGAGTGAAATGTCGAATTTAATCCCCAATTAGACTTTCTCATATTCTTCACAAGTTGATTCTACAAGATTACAAGTGTTCTTCTCAAAAGATTTCAAGTATTTGGGCTTATAATATGTTGCCGATTCGAAGTGTCAAAACCAAAGAAGGGGAAGGAGACACGTATCAAACGCGAGTAAACTTGATGAACTTAATACTTCTAAGTAATTGAAGATATCCGGGAAGACAAATGTTATTACAGAGAAACTCAAGGTTTGACTCATGGCGAGTAAACTTGATGGACTTAATACTTCTAAGTGATTGAAGTTATCCCGGGAAAACAAATGTCATGACCGCAGAGAAACTCAAGGTTTTACTCATCAAAGCGTTTAGTGTTCTTATTCCAACGCCGTGGGGAAGTGATGTAAATGAAAGTTTCAAGATAAAAGAGGTACACTGGTGTGTGATGATCTCGATGTTATCGCAATCATCGGGAGAGAGAATTGTGTACATCGGGGCGCCAATGTTTCACTCGAGGGCTTAATCGGTGATTCGTAGATATAATCACTTATTATGGATTTGACATCCGCAGAGATTGTCATCCGCAGAGATAATCGATGATTCGCCCGCTTCTTCAATGTTATCGGTTGTTCTCTCTTTGGGAATGTGTACTTGGTCCTTGAGCTCATACACGATCATCGGGAAGAAAGCCATTGTTTACCACAAACATTGGGGAGGTGTTTTCTCCCGGGCATGATGTGTATTCGGGAGAGTTCTTGGATATTGGTGTACTTTGGGTTCTTGAGCTTCATACACGTTCATCGGGGAAGAAAATGTGAACAAGGAAGGTGCTCTTCATTCCCCATGAAGTGTATTCGGAGAGTTCTTGAGCATTAAACTAAGAGACAGACCGCATCATTTCAACTACACGAGGAAGTGTTCTCTTGACACCGTTTGGAATGGATCGTTTCGGACTTCAAAGGTAATGAAATTTGAGAAGAAATTTAAAGAGTGGGATGAAACGTTGTTGTTCTTCATTGGATGATATAACCCGAACGAAGAACCTCGATTATCGTTCTTAAATGGAGCAGCGGGATTTATGATTATGGTGTGCTTCTATGTGCACCTGGCTAAGGCAAGCTTGAAATAGAGCTTCGAATCTGCTCAGCTAAAGGATTTTCGGTTTGGGGGGAAGCTGCCAAAGTCTCACTTTGAGATGGCTCAATTTCTTTCTTCAATGCAAGAGCCTCGGAAGCTTTGGTGGTGGAAGTTTAAGAGATGACGAATTATATCTTCTACGACGTGCTGCTCGATATCCTTATCTCGGTACTCTTATCATCATCTTCTTAAATTATATCATCTACTCTATCTTTGTAAATATTTATCAAAAACCAAAATACAAAAATATAAAACCAGCAAAACAAAATAGAAAAATATAAAACCAAGAAAAAGAAAATAGTAAAATATAAAACCTACAAAAACCCATAAAAATCAGAAAATTTGAAAAATACCAAAAATATTGTTTTCTCATGACATGTCTTCTAGTATCGATAACATCTACGGTCTTAGAAATGTCATTCAATAATGGCACGGGACTTTAGATGAAGTTCGAGCGTGAGGTGTAAATATTTTTTCTTAACATGTCACAAACGATGGCTTACGCTTATTTCGATCGTAACCCAAGCTTCAAATAATGGCTTGCGATACTTGGATCGTAACCCGTGCTTAAACTATGGCTTGCTATTATTTCCGATAGCAACCCGCTTTTCAAAGAAGGAAAGTGCTACGCTTAATCGATTTTCAAAAAATTTCGTGCACTTATCCTAAAACAATTTAAGGAAAGTATGTCGAAGGACTGCTGTTCCTACACAAATGTTTTCCGTCTAAAATTCTTTAGAAAAATATTTGTTGTTTTCTAAAATTGTGGTAAATGAGTTGCTTGTAAATCTATCGATTCAAAGTTTTCATGTGAATTGAAAACTCAATCAATGACTTCGGCGCTTTTAATCTTTTCAAGAAATAAGTCATTGATTGAGGGAGAATGTTTTCAAATTTATATCATCTAACGGACTTTCTTAATTATCCTACGTGCTTATCGAAAAATATAATTGCCTATGTTGAAGGACTAGGTTTCTAGGATATGATTGTTAGGTTTAGATGATTAGAGTTTGAGAAACACATTATTCCCATACCTTACATGATCCGATTGATATGTTGGATTGACTTTAATTAGTCGATTGTTGTTTGGGTGATGTCGACCACCATATATTTGTATGTGTGTTCACTAACGTATGCAGGTATATTGGTATAAAAGAATGTTCCCGATACGGATCCCACAATTGAAGATGATTGGATGCCGAAAGGAAAGGTAACTATATCTTGGGTTGACAAATGAAGAAACGGAACTTTATTGGACTTCAATGGAGAGTTGGCATAAATGCAACGTAAGAGGTCTCACTGCATCAGCAGATGGTTTTCTTCTAAGTGATTGAAGAAACGGAGCTTAATTTGACCTCGGTTGGCATTCAAAATGCAACGTAAGAAGAAGTCTCACCGCATCTATGAGATTTGTTTTCTTCCAAACCCTACGGCAACAACATAAGCTTCTCAACCACTTAATATATCTTTGTGCAGATACCATTTTTAAACAATTTTGAAAATTTTGATTAAATTGTTTTGAAAATGGGAAAATATTGTTTTTGAAAATTAATTGGACTAAATTTTGAAAATCACGGACTTCATTTTATCAAAACTTAAGTCACTCAATTATCGACTTGGTCATCAATTGAGGGGAGAGTGATTTTAAATTAAATATTTTCAAATGATATTTCTTCACAAAAGTCCGTTTGTACAAAATAAATGGTGATCTAAAGATTTAATGTTATATCATGGTATGATTTTCTTTAAAACTCAAAGATCTTTCAAAATGAAATTTTTCTCGTTCTTGTTTGATTGTGAAATTGTTTTATTTTACTTAAAGATCTCTTAAAACTATCATACCGACACTAACAATCTTTAATGTCTAAAATTGGTCCTTATCATCATTTTCAAAATTAAATCTTGCCACGTCTTTCCCTAAAACTTTCTAAATGATTTAAATCAATCGGGATCACAAATCTCAATTGGTTTGAAATTTTGATCAAGGGAGAGATCGTGATTTAAATCTCAAATCTGCTTTTAAGGGAATTGGTTTTAGTCCTTTATAGGCACTCCGCCTCCATGTGCCAAACGATTTCAAATATACAATGCACATGTTGAGGAGGAGGATTTATCCAAAACCGGATGAGTATTTAAACAAGGCCACATTTTCTCCCATGTTTTCTAAACCTAATTAAATCACTTGGGATCCAAAATCTCAAAGGGTTTGATATTTTTGATCGGGGAGAATTTGTGATTTAATAATGAAATTTGATAAAAAATGATCGTTTTGATTCGGTTAATGCAGTTGCTCTCTCATATGTGCTAAAAGCTTTGAATCTCGAAGCATATATTGAGGGGGAGCATTTTATAAGAAAAGAAACTATCGAGGTGCAAATGCTTTTATGTTTTAACATAAAGTACCTTGATTGAGTTTTTCAAATGGTTTTCTTAATGGATTTTGTGATTGTGGATGTGCTTCAAAAGAACTCTTGCCTCTATGTGATAAAATGTTTTAATATACATAATGCACATATTGAGGGGGAGAATTTTACCAAGAAAATCAAATGGCTTTTTTCGTATGAAAATTGTGATCAAAGAAAATATTTCAAAGTCCTCTTGCCTCCATGTGCCAAACAATTTCTAAATCACACGCACATGTTGAGGGGGAGGTTTTCTAAATGATCAAAACTATTAAGGTACAAAATGCTTTGATCTCGTATCACAAGTACCTTGATTGTTTTTTCAATTGGTTTCATGAAGGAAAGAACAATACCAAAAGACCGACCAAATTTACTTTATGCATGGTGTTATAAGGATGGTTAGGTTAGGTATTTGTTCCCACGATCCGCCGTAACCGGAGGGATCTACCCAGGACAATCCACTAGTTAGTGTAGAGTCCGTAGGTATATTGAAAAAGGAGAAAAGTGAGATTATGGGAAGAGTGCCGATCGAGATAGAGCTAGAATCGAATAAACCCAACAAGGTTCTAGTAATGAAGTCTCGTAAGCACCGAAGGGGTTGAAGAATGAAAAGAAATGAATGAGAAAAGGGTGAAAAGAAATAACCCTCCATCAATTCAACCTTAGGGCGAAGAACGGGTTCAATACATATGCTACCGGTGGTTACTAAGGTAACGCCGGTATTGAAGACAAGACGTCATGGACCCAAAGGACGACCGCACTAAACTTCCCAAACTACTCAAGTTCCTCTTAAAAGGGCTTGTTTCATTCTCACGGGAACCGACATTATCTATCGACTTTCTCTTAGAGATTGTTGATATTGAAGAAGGAGACCCTCTCCTAGTCTCCGAAAAGGAACCAAAATGCACTATTGAGTCTAGAGCCAAGAGATCATCCACAATATCTTGTTAGGACACTAAATTCATGAAGACTTGTTGCTTCACACAATGTGGAAAGTAAGTATATATTAAGAGTCCCACGCATTATCCTTGTGGTATTGCCGTAACATCCGAGTGGTATGTAAAAGTATTCACGATGAAGATGGAAATCCTTCTAGAGCCAACATCAAAGAAGCTCTTGGTGGGTGACATGTGAGATCTTCTCGTAAGATTAAACTTGTGACAACCGGATAGAAACAATGGGGCGATTCATTCTTGAATCAACCTTGGTCCGTGAATGGAATTGACAAATACTTTTGGAAAACCGTTCGATGTGCAAATCTTCTTTTCTAGCACGTCGAATGTGTACTTATGTTTTCAAATTCAAAAGTATCTCCGATTGAAAAATACTTTTAGAAAACCGCTTCGATGTGCGAATCTCTTCTTTTCGCTAGCACGTCGAATGTGTACTCATTCTCTAATACAAAAGTATTTTGATTGAAAATTGATCTTCTCATAAAACCTTCGTCAGATTGCAAAACTCTTTCTTCAAGCAATACGATTATTTTTCAAATCATTTTCATCAATCGGTGAATCTCAATTTGTTGGGTTCACTCACCCGTGTTGTCTTCTTTGAGACGTTCCGGTTTGAGAACAAATAGAACATTGCGAAACCTGTCAAGGAGATTCTTAGGAATCCCACCGATCACAGTGTGTACCGATCAACGCAAGATTTATAATCGATGGGAACCGCGGCCGCTCAATTCAACGAAAGTGATCAAAGACAATTGTGTTTTATCAACGAGGAACCGGGAGGAGTGTACCTCAATTCAACGAAAGTGGTCAAAGACACTTTAGGCGCTTTTATTGCTAAAAGTGCGAGCGTTGTTTGCGGTACATTTGATTTATTCTTTGTTAGGAATTAGAAATTCCGGTATTAAAGAGTCACCTCAAGTATATGTAATCGTTAGAAAGCTCGTAGTCGTAATTAAAGAGTCGGTTAAGTTAAGTAGTAATTTAGTTTAGTAACACCGTGGAGGACTGGACGGGTCTTTACCCACTGTATGCCCGATCCACACCCAAAGTGTGGCGATTTATGTAAGACTATAAATACTCTCTACCTCCCAAGGTAGAGAGTTGGAGCTCATAATAATATTTTTCACTTTATCTCACTAAGTTCCCTAAACCTCTAACTTTCTCTCTAGAATTCCATCTTATACGCCACCTTGTGTTATGGTTTGATGTGTATGTGAAAAGTTATATCTTACAATTGGTATCAAGAGCCATGGTTAGATCATATCTTGCACATCTTTGGATTTATAGTGGTTGTTAGGTGGTTTTGAGTTTGAAAAAGTTTAGTGGTTTTGCATCATTTGGTTGATTTCTTGTGTTAAAGCTTGAATTTTGTTGGTACTTTTGTGTTTAGAATCATCATAAGTGTTTAGGTTTTCATTTGGTAGCTTGAATCATCTTGGTTGGGTTGTTTTGGATTGAAAAGTGATGTTTATATGGTTTTCATGGTAGCGAGTTAGTTCACGGATAACCTTTCTTCATAGCGACTTGCTTCATTATTTTGTAGCGACTTACAGGTTTAAAAGCTAGCGAGTTAGAGCTAGCGAGTTAAAGGACAAGTAGTGGACTCTCCACTACGGGTAGCGACTTGTGGTAGCGACTTGGTCAAGAGCTTAGTTGCTCTTTAGCGACTTGTGTTTCTAGCGACTTGTGTAGCTAATTGTCGCCAAAATTTGGTTAGCGACTTGGTCCGTAGCGAGTTACTATTTAGCGACTTGTTTTTACGTTAGCGACTTGGGATTCTAGCGACTTGGTAGCGAAGTCTTAGCAGCGAATTAATTGGTAGCGACTTAGTGGATTTGTTTCTAGCGACTTAGAGCTTTATCATCTAGCGACTTGAGTGATTGTTTACGGTTTCTCTTGATTTAGTAAAATCCGTGAAAGAATCTATTTCCGGTTTAATCATTGAGTTATAAAATCCGTATAATCGATAACATGTCCACCAACGCCCCTACCATCATCTCCACGCTTGCCGAGGATGTACAAGCAATGGATCGGATACTGGCCCACCCATGCTTGATGAATCGACTACGATTCTTGGGCTCAACGAATCGATTGTATTGCCTTGGAAAGGAAAATGGTGTCAATATTCTAAAATCCATTGATGAAGGACCATATCGAGTTGAAACGACTAGAGACATACTTGATACTAATGAAGATGGTACTCTATTTACGGAATGGATGGACCTAAGATGTATGATGAGCTTGATGATAAGGAGAAAAGAGATTTGATGCGTATATCGTGGCTTCAAACATTATTCTTCAAGGTCTTCCTAAAGACATCTACAAGTCGATCAATCATAACATCAAGCAAAGGCGTTTGGGATAATGTTAAGATGCTTCTCTCGTGGTCGAACTAACTATGGAAGATGTGAGAATCCCAACTCTATGATTAATTTGAGCACTTCAAGATGAAACCCGATGAGAGTGTCTATGAGTACTATGTGAGATTTCATAAGTTAGTTAATGACATGAGGAACATCGAATGACTATGCCTAACATTGGTTGAATTCAAAATTTGTGAACAACATGAATCCCGAATGGCACAAGTTTGTTACATGTGAAGCTTACTAAAGGATGAAGAACACAAACTATGAGCAACTCTATGCCTTCCTCCTCGTAATGAGAGACATGCCATGTTTGAAAAATTGATTCTCAATCGGCTCAAAACCAACCGTGGAGAGACAAGTTCGTCTAATGACTCAACAACTTTCTACTCAAACATTGGAATCACAACCAAAGCATCACAAGTCATACCTTGGGTAATGGTAATCACAAACTCATTCCCGATCCTATGTTCAAACAAGCCGATCTCGATGCACGCGTGGATAACATTGTTAATCAACTAGCTCTACTCATTAGTCAAAACATGAATTCTCTCCCACAAACCAACAACAACCTTCGAATCGCATCTAACCCACATAATCAAGCCATCGTTAAAGATGGAAGGATTGTGGTGCAACCAGATCAGAAAGACAAGATGATCGGGGAAGAGGTGGAGCCGGGAGAGGTTATGTTGGAAACCGTAATCGAGGAAGAAATGGTAACCAAGGTCAACCTAAGCCAATCAAATGCTACAACTGTGGTGGTGAAGGACACATTGCAAGGAACCGCACATCTCCAAAGCGCCCTCGAAATGCCGATTACTTGTAGATAAGATGTTGCTTGCACAAGCTCGTGACAATGGTGCTGCGTTGGATGAAGAGGAATTGTCGCTTCTTGCCGAGGGCAATGCAAAGACCTATGATGCGAGATGTGGATGAGCAGCCTATTCGTGAGATAGGTCACAATCATCGAATGCCTTTCAAGTCGCCGATCGTGATGCTTACGACTGATGTAGATGATGGACCCATCGCACACACAATCTTTATGGCTAGCATCTCTCAATGGTTTCTCCCAAGATCTCTTCCTCACCACAAGTGGCCCATCCAAGGACAAACTCATCTCGAGGTATTAAAGCTATACGATGATGTCGATGTGCAATGATGATGCATGACAAAGCACAACCAATCGAAACCTTTGAATCAAATATTGAAAATATGGGTAATATCAATATTGTCCCATACGATCAATACGTGAAACAAAGTGAAAGTGAAGTTGTACCAAGTGATGCATCTTCCGCATCAACAATGACTATGTCTTTGATGAATACACCGCATGTGCTCCCGATGATTCCATAATTTCGAACTAAATGCCTATAAGGAACGTGTTGCCATTTATGAACAACGTGCAAAATTTGAGTTGACCACTCGTGAGGTGAAATGGATGACCAAGTACGTGCAGAATTAGAAAAGTAATTTTAGAAGAAGTATTGAAACAAGAATTAAATTCTTTGCAAGAAAAACTTTCTAAAACAACTAAGCAAAAACAAGAACTTCAAGAAAATGTGAAAATGCTTAAGCAGAATTTAATGCAAAAGAATCAAAGCTCTTGAGAGATTTTTCTAATCAAAACTTTGAAAAACAAACTTGAAAACAAGTTGTACATACAAGGAAACACCATTCGATCGCTCACATGATCACTAAGCATAGAGTTCTAAGCGATAAGCATAGTGTTCCCCTTGTTGAGGAACCAAATCCAAAGGTAATTAAAAGGCTAGAAATGCTCATAAGGTAATTTATGATGGTAATGAAGTCCTTAAGCCTAGGCGTAAACCTAGTTGCGTTGAGTGCACGAGGAAGATAAGATTTTAAATGAAATCACTAGGAAAAGATGAATAAGAAGCAAGATGATCCCAAATGCAAAGAGAAAAACATAATCTTCTCTCCTCATGATTACAAGAAGGAAAACCTGGATTGCCTTGAACAAGTTTAAGCCTCGAGACTTTGTTGACTCCGAACAAGTCTTCTCGAAAATGGATTTAGATAAGCGAAACTCGAAAATATTGTAGAAACAAACCCTCCCTTTGGAAAATGCCTAAAGCAGCAAGCAGTATCCTCCTAATACACCTAATGCATCTTGTACCTAGAACAATTGCCACTAAAAGCAAGACATTAATTAGCCAATATGTTATATTCCAACTATTTGTTGATTTTGAGAAAACTTGCAAGAAAAGGATCACTCCCACCGGTATAATCAAGGTGAAAGAGGTTTTGAACAAATGAAAGAATGTTATTTAACGAGGTCATGCCCTTCTTTAAACTTCTAAAAGGTCACTTTGAGAGTCTTAAAAAGGGTAGAAACCGATATTAAAGGTATGGAAAAGGAATTTGATGCAATGGTTGTTGAAGTTAGTGATTATGAGCGCACTAAAATATAATGAGATTGAGAGAAAGAACTTGCATACATTAAATGAGAATCTTATTACTCGAATGTGTTGCTCAAGATGTGTTTTTCATCGCTTCAAATTGCTCTATTAATGCTTCCAAATTTCATGAATTATCTGTGGCCTCGAAAGTCTCCCATGATCGTGTCATTGAGCTTGAAAAACTAATTCTAAACTAAATGAGAAAATTGAACCGGATGATCATGACAATTTGGTTAAACATTTTCTAAACTAGAAGTTGAGTATTTTAATCTACAACTAAAATATCAACATCTCAAAGAAAATGTCAAAACTTCAAATATCAAGACATCTTCGGATGCTCCAGTTTGATGCGCTTTTCAAATTAACAAACGAGATGAACAGATTCAAGCTCGGTGTAACACGATCGAAAGTTGAAAGCCCAAATCTCTCAATTAAAGGGTCAAACGAACAATATGACAGTTCCCAAATGCCTCCTTCTTTAGATTCTCGTAATTCTCAAACATTTCATCTTCAAACCTAGTAAATGCTTTACAAAAGAAACGAAAGTTTTCTAGAAGAGAATGAAAAGGTTAAACGTCATTTCAATGAGTTGTTTGAATCAATTAAAGTCACTGTAACAAAAACAACGAACAAATAACTTCATTGCAAAAGGAAATTGAGAATCAAGAGTCGTGTAAAAGGAAAATGCCAATGATCAATGAGGAGAATGTTGTATCTAAGGTTCACTCGCAATAAATCGCTTTATCTCGTGACATATGTCCCCTCACCTAAGGAACAACAAACTTGCCATTCAAACATATTTCTCATCCCTTAAGGATTGCTTAGAATGCTGCGTGAGATTGTTGAAGAGGATAAGCTAGAGAAACCTCATGATAATGCAATTGGACATGCATGTTCATATGCCAAACGATCTCAAGAAATCTTAGAATGCTTGATCACCATATGCCCAAAGACATTAGGTGAGAGAGTTAACCCTTTGATTCCATGCTCAATGCCTAAGGCCAAATATGAGATGCACTCGATTCCCAATGTTTTGAATGAGAGTCATAGTGTACCCTTGAGTAGTTCAGATTCTAGATCTGTCAATGCTAGGAAAGTGAACTCTAATGTGCCTTCTAGAGTACCAATCTCAAGACATCTAGCTTTATGAAAGTGAACCTTAGTGCACCGCATGTAGTTCGAGATCCCAAGACATCTAAACAGTGGTGCAAAGAGTAGTAAAACAAACTAATGTTCCCATTCCTCTACAGAGTAATCGGTGACATTAAAGGGAGCAGTCAAAGTCTCAAGACAATACAAGGAATGATAGGACCTCTCAAGCTAAGAATGTGCAATCGGAAGAAAGTAGAAGAACAATCTAGGAACCTTAAGTTTGAATCGAATAAAACGAATCGTGTTGATTCTAGTATTAGCCATAAGCGCATCGTAATTAATTCGAATTCGATACTATTTGCAAACCTTGTACCGATGATTGCTTGAATTCGTTTCTAATCATGGATGTGATGTCAATGCTTTGCCTAATGATGTTAATTGTCCAGCTAATATTGTTAATGCTAAAATCCATGCTAAAAAGCTAAAAGGCAAAAGCGAAAGAAAGTTAGAAAACAATGGAAACCCACAGAAGAACATTCGTGAATAGGTTTTTATTGATACCGCTGGTCATAAGACCAATCGATAATGCCCACTAGAAAATGGATGCCTCACCGGTAGAACTATTCCCTTAAGAAGTGGTCACACTGTAAATGTGGCTAATATCGACACTAGTATTGCATCTACTCACAATGATTCCATTACCTCACCGTCTCGATATGAATGCTTCTATTTCGATGCGGGTGTTCCAACTGCTGTTACTAACCAAATGGAACCCATTCTTGCATGGGGATCCCAATTATCCATTATCCATTCTTGTCTCGTGTTCAACCGCAGATCGCTCAAATCGCTCGTGGTACTGGACTCAGCCGCTCCAAGCATATGACCGAGACCGTCACGCTCATGAACTTCGTGAGCAAATTCATCGGGACTGTTAGATTTGGTAATGATCATTTCGTGCTATAATGGGTTATGGAGATTATGTTGTTGGTAATAGTGTCATCTCAAGAGTATTATGTGGAAGGTTTAGGTCATAACTGCTCTCTCTTGGTCAATTACGTGATTCCGATCTAGAAGTAGCCTTCGTAAAACATACCGCTTTGTTAGAGATCTTAATGGTAAGGAACTGCTGAAAGGAACTCGTGGCTCAAACCTTTACACCATCTCTATTGATGACATGATGAGGGCATCTCCAATCGCTTGTTTTCTAAGGCTTCAAAACAAAGTCATGGTTATGGCATCGTCGTCTCAATCACTTGAACTTCAAGCACCATCAACGATCTTTCCGAGAAAGGACTTAGTTGTAGGTTTACCTAGACTAAAGTATGAAAAGGATCATCTTTGTTCAAGATGTCAATTGGGAAAAAGCAAGAAGTATGCCCATAAACCCAAACCTACTAACTCATCACGAAGTTCTTCATAGGATTCATATGGATTTATGTGGACCAATGAGGGTGCAGAATATCTTTGGGAAGAAATATGTGTTAGTTGTGGTTGATGATTATTCTAGATTCACCGGTCAAGTTCTTAAGGACAAAGGATGAAACTCGATATCATCATCAAACTCATCAAACAAATGCAGTGAGACTAAACAAAACCGCCGAATTATCGTAATGACAATGGAACCGAGTTTGTCAACAAACAACTTAGTGAATTCTATGAAAGCGTTGGAATCGACCATCAAAGAAGTGTTCCACGAACCCTCAATGTAACGGTGTAGTTGAAAGACGTAATCGTACTCTTGTTGAAGCCGCTAGAACAATGCCGATCTACTCAAAGGTTCCAATGTTTCTCCGGTCAAGCAATTGCCACCGCATGTTACACACAAAATCGCTCCTCGATTCACACCATTCATGGAAAAACTCCATATGAACTTGTCCACAACAAGAAACCTAATCTATCTTTCCTTCGTGTGTTTGGTGCCTTGTGCTATCCAACTAATGAGGGTCAAGACTTGGGCAAACTTAGAGCCAAAGTCGACATTGGAGTATTTGTAGGATATGCACCAAACAAAAGGGATACCGAATCTACAACAAAAGAACCCGAAATATCATGGAAACAATTCACGTTACGTTTGATGAGTCGACGGTCAAATGGCTCTGGACACTCCACTTCAGACCCGCACTTCAAAACAAATCCTATTGGTTCATCCCTTGTTCCAAACTCCTCTCAAGAAACACCATATGTACCTCCAATCAAGATGATGTAAAGAAATTGTTTGATCCAATGTTTGATGAACTGTATGAGTCTACTACTAATGAGGTGCCGATTCCTACAATGAGGATGCTCATATTCCCGTGAATGAAGTCAACCCATCGCCAATATATCAGAAGTCAAGAAGCACTCACGATCCTTCGCCTCATCAACAATTCATCATTCTTCAAATGTACATCATGGAAATGTTTCGCATCAATGATGAAGTTAATCCCTTTGCGACTCTCAAGATGCTCCATTTGAAAACATATTTGCTACTCTGAATCATCATCGAACCTTCTTCTTCGTGAGACATCAACTCGCCTACTTCGCCTCAACAAATGCCACATGAACACCTCGAAAAATGGACTCACGATCATCCATTAGACAACATAATTGGAAATCCTCTCGCCTTTGTATCAACCCGAAGCAACTCGCAACCGATGCCTTATGGTGCTTCTTCAACTCCGTACTATCTAAGATCGAACCAAAAGATGTTAAACTGCTATGAATGAAGATAGTCGGTTCAATGCTATGCAAGATGAAATTCATGAGTTTGATCGCCTTGATGTATGGGAGTTAGTACCGCTCCTGATCGTGCTATGATTATAGCTCTAAAATGGATCTTCAAAGTAAAACTTGATGAGCATGGTGATGTGTTGAAGAACAAGGCTCGATTAGTTGCTAAAGGATATCGTCGAGGGAGGGTATAGACTTTGAAGAATTTTTTGCTCCAGCTTGCTCGAATCGAGGCAATCGTAATCTTTTGCTAATCTTGCTAGTAAGAACATGGTGGTATATCGATGGATGTAAAGACGGCTTTTCCGAATGGAGATCTTAAGGAAGTTGTCTACGCCACCAACTTTGAAGGATTCGTGAGCCAAGAGCATCCTACTCACGCTTATCGCTTGAAGAAAGCTCTTTACGGTTTAAAGCAAGCTCCAAGGGCATGGTATGATACACTATCAAAGTTTCTTCTATCAACCGGATTCATCAAAGGAGCGCTTGATCCTACATTGTTCACCGAAGTCGTGCAAACATTTGATTCATGTTCAAATTTATGTTGATGATATTATTTTGCCTCGACCGACCCAATGGAATGTGATCGTTTTGAATGAAATGAGTTCAAAGTTTCAAATGTCAATGATGGGACAAATGTCATTTTTTGGGATTGCAAATTTCTCAAAGTCCCGAGGCATTTTCATAAATCAATCTAAATATGCAATGAGATTTTAAAGAAATTTGGATTTGATTCAAGTGACCCGCTGACACCCCCATGATTGACCGAACCAAACTAGATGAGGACCTCTCAGGGGATCATGATTGACCAAACGAAATATAGGAGTATGATTGGATCCTCGATGTATCTCACTGCTAGTAGACCGTACATTTTGTTCTCTGTGCATGTGTGCTAGATACCGTGCTAAGCCTACTAAAAAGCACCTTGAAGCGCTTAAACGGGTCTTCGGTATCTCCAAGGAACCATCAATATGGGACTATGGTACCAAGGACACCGGTATGTCACTAACGGCCTATGCGGATGCCGATCATGCGAGTTGTCAAGATACACGTCAAGCACGCCGGGAGGTGCTCGGTTTTGGGTGATAAGCTTGTGAGTGGTCTTCAAAGAAGCAAATGAGTACTTCTATTTCCTCTACAGAGGTGAATACATAGCCATGTCATCTTGTTGTGCTCAAATCTTATGGATGAGATCACAATTATCCGACTATGGCTTTGAATTCAACAAAATCCTCCAGATCGTGATAATAAAGTGCTATTGCTCTCTCATGCAACAATGTTCAACATTCAAGAGCAAAGCATATCGACATTCGACATCATTTCATCGAGGAACAAGTGGAAAAGGTGTGGTGGAACTATATTTTGTGAGGTCCGAATATCGCTTAGCGACATCTTCACCAAAGCTCTTCCAAGAGAACGTTTGAGTTTATTCTTCCACGACTTGGTTTGAAAAGCCTTCAACCGAAACTCTCAAACGTCTTCGAGAGGAAGACGAGGAGTAAAGGTCTTTCTTCATCTATCTCTTGTACATATATATTTGAAAAACAAAATACAAAATTATAAAGCTTTCAAAATCAAATAGAAAATATAAAACTTTCAAAATCCATAAAAAAAAAAAAAAAAAAAAAAAAAAAAAAAAAATTTGAAAAATTAGAAAATTCTTCAAAAATATTGTCATTTTGTCATGTTTCTTCCGGTTCGATAATATCTACGGTCTTTGTCTTTGTCATTCAAAGAATGACACGGGACTTTAGATGTTGTTCAATTCTTTAAAAAAAAAATATATATATATATATATATATATATATATTTTTTGGGAGAAAGAGAAATGGTTTATTGTCATCTTCGTGCAATAACCCGATTTTAAAGAAAGAACAGAGCCATGTTTTACCATGTTTTCATATTCTTTGCTCGATTCTATAAACTCCTATCTCACGAAAACTAAATGCTTTGAAAAATAACTCAATCTCTATTTTGATAATCATCGGGACTTATTTGTCAAAATCTATATCTCTCAATCAACAACCTACGTCATTGATTGAGGGGAGAATGATTTCAATTAAATTAAAAAGTTATTTGGCATTAAATTGTTTTCAAAAGATATACATGCATGTTTTATAAATGGAGTTTAAAGTCTTAAAATCGATCCATATCGCTTAAAACACTTTCACAATCAAGTCACAATTCTCCTTAAAGCTTTCAAAATCAATTTAAATCTATACGAGATCACAAATCTCAAATGATTTGATAATTGTGATCGGGGAGAATGTGTGATTTAAATTGGATTTAAACCGATAATCGGGTAAATGGTTATAAAAGAATGTACATGCTATCCTTCTCGCATGTGACAAACGATTTCAATTTTTCAATGCACATGTTGAGGGGGAGCATCTATCTTAAACCTTTGATTTAAAACGTGATCATTCATCCTAATGCGGGTTCCTCTAGTATGTGCAAAACTCTTTTCTAACCTCGAGGTACATATTGAGGGGAGCAAAACTCATGGAAACCTCATCCTTCCCGAAATGCTATACCAACTTGATCTATTGAGGAAGTGATGTTGATATCTTTAGAAAATGGTAATTAAAGAAGTTAATTCATTCTCTTGCCTCCGTGCAAAACATTTTCAATACTTGATGCACATGTTGAGGGGAGTTCTCGTTCTAAAATATCAAAACAATTCGGTACAAAATCTTTGATAATATATCACAAGTATCCGAATTGATTTTCAAATGGTTTTCAATTGGATCCAATGGCGGATGAACAATACCAAATTGACCGACCAACTTTACTTTATGTACGGTGATATAAGGATGATAAGGTTAGGTATTGCTTCCCATGATCCGCCGTAATCCGGAGGGATCTACCGGGGACAATCCACTAGTTAGTGTAGAAGTCCTTAGGTATGATGATAAAAGGAGAAATGAGATATGGGAAGAGTGCGGACTAAGACCGAGCTAGTCTTCGAATAAACCCAACAAGGTTCTAGCTATGAAGTCTCGGTAAGCACCGAAGGGGTTGAAGAATTAAAAAGAATTGAATGAGAAAGGGTGAAAACAAATAGCCTCCATTTATTCAACCTTAGGCGTAAACCGGGTTCAATTCATATGCTACCGATGGTAACATCGGTATTGAAGACAAGGCGTCATGGACCCAAAGGACGCGCACTTCACCTTTCCAAACCACTCAAGTTCCTCTTAAAAGGGCTTGTTTCATTCTCACGGGAACCGACATAATCTATCGATTGTCTCTTAGAGATGGTTGATATTGAAGTAGGAGACCCTCTCCCTAGTCTCCGCTATAGGATCCAAATATGCACAAATTGAGTCTAGAGCCACGAGATCATCAATAAATCTCATTAGGACACTTTCAATGAAGACTCTCTGCTTCACACAATGTGGAAGAGAGATTATATCTTGAGTCCTCGATTATCCTTGTGGTATTGCTGTAACATCCGAGTGATGTGGTTACATATTCACAATGAAGATGGAAAGCCTTATGGAGCCAACATTAAACAAGCTCTCGGTAGGTGGCATGTGAGATCTATTATATAGATCAAACATGTGACAACCGAACAGAAACAATGGGGCGATTCAATCTCTGAATCAATCTGGTTCAGTTATGGATTGACGGATGCCTTTGAAAACCGGTCGTTGTGTAATAAACTCTTTTCTTTAGCACATCGACCGTACTAATTTTTCAAACCAAAAGGTATTTTTATGATTGATAATTGATTTTCAATAAAACCTTCGTTGTATTGCAAAAACAATTTCTATTGAGCAATACACGATTGTTTTTCAAATCTCTTTCATCAATCGGTGGACTTAAAATTATTTGGTTCACTCACTCCGTGTTGTCTTCTTTGAGATGTTCCGGTTTGAGAACAACTAGAATAGTGCGAAACCCCGTCAAGGAGATTCTTAGGAATCCTACCGATCACAAGCGAGACTTGTATCGATCAACGGGGAACCGTGGGCCGTGTACCTCAATTCAACGAAGTGATCAAAGACACTTTCGTGCGATTTGTTGCTAATCGTTGTATGCGGTACGCCCGACGTTTGCGGTGATCGAATGAAGCGGTCAATCCATAGCCGCATGCTCACTTAATACATTCATCTCAAAAGAAATCATGATTAGTGCATCAATGACTCGATATTTTCACTCCATGCTTACGCTGTTCCGCCAATATCATGAATCAACTAATGCTTCCGCTACTCGATGAGAAGATATCATGATCCGAATGTGAGCATGTCGGTCCCAAAGTCACAACATCACAAAATACCAACATCACAAAGGATGTGTCGAGATTGTTGATTCGATGATCTCCAAAGATGGCTCAAACTTATCATCACGTGGATCAAGAAAGACCTCCACTTGGAATAACCAAACATGCAATGTGAAGAATCAATGACTACGAGCTTATGAGCAAAGGACTACATCAAGAATGCAAGATCAATGTTAATGTAATATCTATTTGTATTCAATGTAATTTTGGTGCATAATTGAGGTGACCTCCCTGTGGGAGATTGTTAGGAATTAGAAATTCCGGTATTAAGAGTCGGTCACCTCAAGTATATGTAATCGTTAAAAGCTCGTAGTCGTAATTACTGTTAAGTTAAGTAGTAATTTAGTTTAGTAACACCGTGGAGGACTGACGGGTCTTTACCCACCGTATGCCCGATCCACGCCCCAAAGTGTGGCGATTTATGTAAGACTATAAAGACTCTCTACCTCCCAAGGTAGAGAGTTGGAGCTCATAATAATATTTTTCACTTTCTCTCACTAAGTTCCCTAAACCTCTAACTTTCTCTCTCTAGAATTCCATCTTATCGCCACCTTGTGTTATGGTTTGATGTGTATGTGAAAAGTTATATCTTACGATTCTGGTGATCGAAATTGAGGAGTCGATCAATGCCGCATGCTCACAAATCCACACTTAATTTGAAGAAATCATGAGTGGTGCATATCTACATAACACGGCTCGATATTTCATACTATGCTTCGTTGTTCTTCTGCAAATATCATGAACCCGATGGGCTTCGCTACTCGATGGAAAGATGTCATGATTCAAAAGTGTGAGCATGTCGTCCGAAGTCACAACTTCACATGATGGCAACACAATAAAGGGTGATCCGGAGATTTCACGTGGTGATGATCTCGATGAAGCTCAAAGATCATCAAAGATGTGGATCGATTAAAGGCCTCCACCAAAGTACAAATCAATACGGACTTTGAAGAATCGCTACTAAAGCACAAAGATTGCGAAATTGAAGAATTCAAGTCTCGAGCTCGAGCAAGTCAAAGATAGAATGCTAGGAAGCAAAATGTATTTCATGGGTGACCTCCTTAGGGAGATTGTTAGGAATTAGAAAATTCCATGTTAAAGTCGGTCACCCCAATAATGGTCTAGCATATGTTAGCTCGTAGATTTGTCGTTGTTTATGTTATTATGTAGTTAATTAGTTAGTCAGTAGCGTAAAATAGTTTAGTGCAACACCGTGGAGGAAGGACGGGTCTTTACCCACTGTATCCCTGATCCACAGGCCGATAGGAGGTCGTGTATTTGTAAGTATAAATACCCCTTCCATCCATGGAAGGGGTGGTGCTTTTCAATCTAATATTCTACAATTTGTGAAGTAACTCTCTACCAAGAAAACACCCAACTCTCTAACTTTCTCTCTCTAATGGCTAACATGTATTTTGATCTCCCAAGACCACCCGAATCATCAAACACAATAATATTTGGATCCTAACATTACGCGAGGGTTTCGTTTGTTTTCTTCAAGTGTGCAGGTTTAATTTATCAAGAAGAACATACATAAGATTGGAAGGAGCTTTTAACGCAAACACTCTTCTTGAAGAAAGATTTAAGTATTTAACCACTACTTCACACGGATCCTACCGAGCTAATCAGGGGAGTATTAGTTTCTTTCGTTTTTAATTACCTTCCATTATCATAACTTTAATACTTTCGGGGAACATTGGGGACAATGTTCAGTTTAAGTGTAGGGAAGGAAAATAAAATGGGAACTTTGAAACTATGCTTATCCTCGACTATTTACCTTGTCGATTTCATTTGTGTAATAAACCATGAGAAATATCGGTTAGGGTAATTTTGGCATCAAATTTAAAATTTTCATGATATGTAGGAGTGGGCCATTAGTCTTAATAAAGCGTCTCATGAATAGGAAGTTATATGACTAGCACAAAACCCTTTACCACTTAAATTCCACCCAAAATGTGAGGATCGCCCTTAGATTTGTAGGAATTAAAGCATTCATCTTTGATGCTTCGAGAGTGTACCGATAGTAAAATAGATTCTAGAACTTGTTTTGTGATGCATTCCAAGATTGCTAGTAAGACTACACTTGTGTAGTTAGGAATAACTAAATGATAAGAGGCATTAGGATAACCTTGTTTGATACCGATAATATAATTACTTCTTCCACATCGGTTGAGTAATTCCCCATACCCTTGCGTTGTACTCATTTTTAGTACCACGATACCCTAGTTAACCCTCGAGTCTATCCTTTTCGCGGTTCTCGTGATGTTTCGGTTTCGAAATATCAATGAAAACATTGTTTACAATCCGCCCCAAATGTACATCGAATCGCCTTAGCCTACCTTGTATGCACTCACTTTTAGTGCATTATTTTTATCATACTAAACCTTTAGTTCAATTATCTAGTTGCTTGCATAAGTTGCTAAGTTGAGTCATATCCTTTGTACACGAGTTTGGGACGATTGGGACTCATGGGAAAAGTTAAATTTTATGAAATGACGGGAAGGGAACGTTAAATTCAAATTCCCTTTATTTGCGTAATAATGTACTCCAAGTGTTTTGATCTTTTCAATTCGGGTCAAATTAGTGTTAGAGTAATAAAAACTCAAGTGTAGGGATGTGCCTATAAATCCCTATTATTTTGATGTTATCGTAGAGGATGGTAGAGTAAAAGTGTATGAAAAAAAAAACGAAAAATTAGAGTTAAAAAAAATAAAAATAAAATAAAAATAAAATGAAAAAACATACGGGCTACCATCCTACGTCTATCTTTAAATTTATGTTCGTTTGTTTCAGTTATCTAGAGTTTAGAGTGTCGAGTCTTGGCTTAGCAACGCCATTCTTCTCATGCTTGTAACATAAAGATTTTTGACTTGCCACCACTAAATCGCCTATCCCACCAAATCCTTTGTTTCCCTACCGTAAGCCTATCGTTACAACCCTTTAAAAGACCTCTTGGATAGTTTTTCCTATGTGCTTACGCCAAAGCGATGGAGGTTTGATCTAGTCTCAAGCCTATGGTAATCTATGTACTAGAATTTGGTTAATGAGTGTTTATCTTCCATTTCCAACTTGATATATTTCATATACACCGAAAGATGAGTATCCAAACACCACTTGAGATGCTAGTATGTAATTTCCGTGCTTGTTATGACTTTTGGGGCTTATATGTGTGGTGGTTGTTCTAAACTAATGCTTCATGACCCTAACTTATAAATTAATTGGCTAAAAGCGCATTTGCTTGCAAGTGTAGGGATATTTGATAAGGATTTAAAAGTACACTTTTGAGGGGTCATTTAGGCCCTTAATTGATCACTTTTGTATCCGTTACTACTTAATTTCGTTCCTTTTCATTTTTAGGTCTCTTGAAGGCAAATTCTTGGAATGACACTTATTCGGACGAAAAGGTGCGAATATCTGAAAATGGCCAAAGTCAAGAAATGAGACACTCAAGTCTTGGCGAAGGGGCGGCGTCATCGCTAAATCTGACGCCGTCGCGACACACCTGAGGGCGACTCGAGAGCAAATTGCTAATTTACAAGTGGCGGCATCGGGTTTAAAGAGTAGGCGTCGCAACTCGAGACGGCCTAGATTTGGATCGATGGCGTCAAAGATTGAAGCCAGCGTCGCGAGCATAAGGTGTCGCCGTCGCGGAGTTGGCGTGGCCAAGCGAAACCCTAATGACGGCGACCATGGCGTCCAATTAAAGAGTGGCCGTCGCATATTGTAACACTATATATAGAATCCAAATTTTTCGGTTTTAGAGAGGTAGTTTTGTGGAGTAAAACCTAAATCGAACCAAAGGTTGTCTTGGGCGATATCTTAGGGTTCCATACCCTATTTTACAACAAGATAAGTGTTTTACTTTATTAATTCAATCATGTCTTCAATTGTTTGTGTGTATGCTTGCATGTTCTCCATGTCCGGCTAATTTACTTGTGTGTTTGCTTAGATCTATGAAACCTATGTATTGAATATTGATTGGTTGTCTCTTATCTTAATTATGATTGGCCTAGTATTGCGATAGGTCATCCGTTGTGTTATTAATGCTTGATTAGTCTTTGTTGAACCTTAGCTTATAGTTACTAGTGGAATTGTAGGCTAAATATCCAAAGATAACATTAGTGTTAAGTTTGTAAATCCTAGAGATTTCGTAGTCATTAACCATAGGTAGCTTCAAAGAGTTAGGGATAAACGCATACCCTACGACCTTAGAAAACACAACGCGTTAAGAATAAGGATGTGACAATTCAACCATCAATAGGAGATAACTAGGGAGTAATAGCATCTAAGTAAACACATTTTAATCATCATAAGAGCACACAACAATAGACATAGACTACACTCACCTTAGTTTAGATAATTAAATAAGTTGAGTAATCGGTGAAATACCAACCCCAAATCCAATACCGAGATTCGTAATTTCAATTTTCTAAAAATATAAAAAGATAAAAATAATCTTCCTCAACTGACCTTAGCGTAGTAATTTCTCACTAGCATTCCTATTCCCTAGAGAACGATATCAATTC
The DNA here is from genome assembly GCA_022545495.1 of Chrysanthemum lavandulifolium. NCBI lineage: Eukaryota > Viridiplantae > Streptophyta > Magnoliopsida > Asterales > Asteraceae > Chrysanthemum > Chrysanthemum lavandulifolium. The sequence goes on from CM040244.1 coordinate 104,291,318, forward strand.
CGAGGCTTACCCTAATACTACACTACAACGATTAGGTTCATTGCCTGGGTGTTGAAAAACTTGCTCGACGAAAGGAAGTTCCTTTGACCCCGAACGCGTTATGCAGCGTATTAGAAAAGCGGGGATAATTTACGGAGCAGGTTAGCGGAAGTTGAGGCGTGATGTATGGGAGTTGTTTCTAGGCGAGATCGTGTAGTTAAGGTGGAGGCAGTTATGGGGGCGAGATTATCAGTGTTAGTTGTGGTGAGGGGTACCAGGGTAGAAAAACCTGGTGGAGGTGTATCTTCTCTTCCTGGTTCCATGCCGAAAAAGTAGCGTAATCGGTTAGGGTATTAAGACTTGGTGATTACGGGACTAGTAGTATCGTGTCCCACGGATGGCGCCACTTATTGTACAATAAATTGCACTACCATGCTTCAATGGTGATCGAAGGTAAGAGGGGTGTGTGTTCCAGCCAAGATTGTCTTTCACCTAAGGATAAGAAATACGAAGACACTACGTTAAGTGATTACACAGGGGTTGGACCCTGCGAACCACCTCCGGCGTGAGAGTAAGTATGAGTTATGGTGATATAAATGAGTGTGAGTAAAGGATAGGTGTTAAGTGAGCTTACCATAATCCCACACTGTCGTACCTATTTATAGTGGAAGAAATAGGCGAGGGCACCTCTACATAAATGTCGGAGAACATGGGGCGTCCCATGTTTGTGGGTAACCGCCAAGGCTTAGTGACCCACATTCTCAAACTTAGCGAGAAAGCCAGGAAAGAGAGGGAGATCATGGGTTTGACCAAGTCAGGAAGATCATCTATCCGTTGTTCCTTCGTCAACCGTACCCCGAAGGGCTTAAGGCTACGAATGGCGAATTCCCCGTAGGTAACCTTTTTGTGTACGAATGGTTTGACGCCAACGAACATTCTGGAGACCTAACTTGGGCCTTCGTACAGAAAGGCTTTGACACATCTCGAAGGGGTGTCCGTTGAGTTGTTTGGAGGGTACATCATCAGTTATCATGAGGCATGGCATGGCATAGGGTCATATGCATTCAATAAGTAATTTAACACATACTTTTATATCTTGTAATGAAACTATTTCTATTTTGGACCATGTCTTTGTAATGACTTATTCAAGATTAAACTTATTTTTTAATTTCAATAAAATGTACTTTTAAAATGACTCATGTAGGTCGTTCTTTATGTGATTGTGTGATCTTATCCCATGACGTCACACCCCCGGTTAACCATTCCTCTGCTCTGATTTGGGGGTGTTAAAATAGGTATAATCCGGCAAAATATAAATTTAAAACTTGAATATAAAGTACCTACAATGAAACAAACAGCAAGTAGTCTTTTCGATTTCTATGGAATGAGCTTTTTCAACTCTCATATTCTTCATCTTTTCTTTCAAAACTCTAATTAAGCTATCAACGAGTTTCATAAAACCTCCTTTGTTTCCCCATACCAATCTTCCAACTGCCTGATTCAATCCTCCTGATCAGCAATAAAAGTCAACATTAACCCTTCAAATGCTTCCTGATGTGGTCTCTCGGGAGACACAAATCCTCCATTTGGGCTCAAGATTCCACAAAGGGTATCTTTGTGCTCATTGACTAACATCTCACTCCTCATCAAACTTTCTACTTAACCCTCCAAGCTTGCTAACAATTGTTACGAGTGGCATTTATGTAGTCGAGACTTCCTTTTTCAAGATAGATTGGGTCGTCTCATTCTTCATCTTTGTATTGGGCTAGATCCGTGATGGTTTCGCATGCTTCTTCAGTAGTTAATTTGCTAAGTATCCCACATACTACATAGTCAATGGCTTTTTTGGTAGTGTTGTCGATACAGTCGTAAAAGATTTGAACTTGAAACCATTAATCGAGACAATGATGATGGAATTTTCGGAGTAAGTCCTTGAAACGAGTTAACGCATCATAAAGAGATTCATCATAATGTTGATGGAACGTCAAGATATCATTTCGGAGTTTAGTAGCTCTTCCCGGTGGAAAAAACTAAGCGAGGAAATGAGTGGTGAATCATCCTAAGTGAGATGGATCCCAGATAGGCGATCGAGCCAATTGATAGCTTAATCACGAAGATAAAAATGAAATAGCGCATAGTGTTTCTAGTAGCTCCGTTAAGGTCGATTGAATCTACGATTTGAAGAAATCCTTAAGGTGTTGGATTGGGTCTTGGACGAAGTCCGTGAAATGTACATCTATTTTGCACCAACGGATGGTGTTCGGATCATAAGGTAAACATTGGCTTCTACGAAGCTCACTGGTGTTCGATAGCCTTCTTGGCTGGGAAGAGTACTCAACTAGAAACAGGATCTTGGTGGGTTTTGGTTAAAGGCGGGTTTAGTGGGTTTTGTGGGTCGGGTTGGTTAAATGGAATTTCATTCTCCATGATGGTGAATGAAAAGAGTTACGAACAAAAGAAACAAAGAAACGACTATGGTTCGGTGGTGTAAGTTCTTCCAAAGTTGCACTCACCAATCAATGATTAAAAGATGACAATCTAATGATATACTACCTCCGTCCCATATTTATTATTCTCATTTCCTTTTTTGGTTGTCCCAAAAAAATTGTCCACCTCCATAAATAGATAGGGAATATAGACCAAATTTACCATATTACCCTCATTTGAGGTTATTATTACAAACTTTAAAGAAGTTATAAATTAATTGGTTAAGGGTAAAACTGTCTTTGTGCAACAAGTAAGAAAGAGAAAGCTGTAATAATGTTTTTTTATTTTGGACAATAATTTTGGGACGAAGGTAGTAAGTCTTCTAATTCGCTTGAAAAACACACACCTAAACCCCATAATTAGACCAAGGGTTTAGGGCTAAAAAAACGAGTTTATGAGGTTCTATTTATAAGATTATTTTGAGTCGGTGCGAGGTGACGACATTACCATTAACAAGTGACGGCGTTACGATGCGTTTTTCACCAACTTGTATATTTTCTCATTCTCTTCTCACGGCAATTTGAATCACCTAAATCCGAGTTCAAAGGAAGAAGTTATGGCGAAAACAAGATCGGGTTCTTGGCGTGCAAGTTGTGATGTTCATTACTAGCTTGTGGACGTTACATTATATATGTGGCCGTCGACCTCTTGGGGCGCCGTCTCATAGGGCCGTCTCCACTCACTGTATAGTCGGCACCTCGGCGGCGGTGTCGCGTTATAACTTATGACGTCGTCGCATGACCTTGTCATGTGGCCTTTGTCGTTTTCTTCAATTTTCATCCAATCGAGAATCGGCGTAAAGTGTCCTTTTCGGCAAATGCATCCCAAGTACCTAAAACTTAAAAAGAAGCGATTTAGGGCGATATATGATCAAATATGTACGAGTTTAAATGTTAAATGACCCATTAAAAACGTATGAAATTACCGTCATCATTATATAAGCCCAACGTTTCTTAAAAAACCACAACTTTGAGGCTTATCAAAACCCCTTATATAAGATATTAAGCCACTTATATTAGCGTAACCAAGCACTTGGTTTAGGCTTATTTTAGTCATATAAGCTAATATACAAATTACCAGAGGTACAACTTCTTTCACCAAAAAATATGAGGTATTATAGATCGTTTTTTAAGGAATAACTTGTTTAAGACATATTGCTTCCCTCGATCAGCGGGATTTGTCGTTTAATAATTAGAATATAAGTAAGAATATGACCAATGCGTTTGGTATTGGTGAATCTTGGACCTATAATTTTAAAGTGGCAAGTTTAGACCGAACTTGTTTTGACGTTACCTGAAACCGCCTAACCCACAATTGGAGAGAAAGTCAAGTTATCGATAATATGGCAAAATGACCATTGAAAATTATTGTCATTTATTAGCATCGGTCTTTGTATTTATTTCTCAAAACCTCGAATTAAATTAAATTGAATTTCAGTTGTTTCAATATAAGGCTGATCGGCAAGGAGGGTGACTCGGTCACCTCTCCCTCACATTCACGTGTGACCCCTTGTCCCTCCTCCATGCTCACGCGCGAGCTACACTTCCCGAAGCTAGTTAAGGTGAATCGATCACCTTGCATTGTTTGAAAAAAGGGGCCCACTTACCAAATCTTACCGTTACTATTATAAAAAAAAATTCACACTACCCCATTTCTTCTTTATAAATACCCACCAAATCATCCTTTTAACCACAAACTCACCATTTTACACTCTCGACTATAAAAAAATGTCTCGAGAGAATACCCCACGAAACACCAACCATAACTAATGAGGAAGAAATCCGAAGCAATCCCAGACACCCGAAAGAGCGTTCGATTTAGGGAATACTCCTTCGTGAACCTACAAATCAATTTACGACCACAATCATTCTATAACTAAGCTTACCAAAGCGAACCATACCGTAATCCATACCCACGACAACAAGCTTGTAGCCATTCTCAAAACAAAATAACAAAACACGTTTGTGATTCTCTTCACAACAAAATGCGTTTCCATTTGATAACTCTAACAACATGTCACAAACACAAAGGATGTTTCATCATCGCAACATCATCTGTGACAAACCATGTCTCCCATTTCTTCATTTCCAAGCGAAGAAATGTCGAACCTATTTTCAGAAAGATTTTATCAAAACACCGCTCGTGAAGAATCTCGTTGAAGTCGCGCCCGAGGCAAGCATCGCCAAAGCGAAGAAGAAAAGACGCTAAAAGAGGTCGGCTCGAACCGGGAGCCACCCAGATTATTGCATGGACCCAGAGGAAGAAATTGCATTGTGCGAAGGTTGGATTCATGTATCAGAAGATAGTGCCAAAGGTAACACGAGAGAGAGAGGATTTTGGGGTGAGGTGCAGGCGTATATAAAGAGCAAAACAAAGATGGATTGCGAACGTATGACATGGTTTGTGGGAAATGGAATACGGTGCACCGAGCGTAGCTAGGTTTTGTGGAGTGTACAATAACGTCAAGCGTATGAATCCGATGAGTGTGGCGGAGATGAAGATTACTACAATCGACAACTCTAAACCATGAAATCGAATACGGAATGACGTTCACACTCAAACATTGTTGGGAGCAAAGATTGAAAATGCCAAAATGGAATGAGGCGAAGTTCCAAATTTTTTAGCAAAGGAAGCAAAAGAAAGGTCCAAGAGATACAAGTCATCCGGGTCTAGTTCATTTAACCCGAGGCGGGGACGCCTGTATTAAATTGAATGATGATGCTCGAGAAAGCGAGGAAGATGATGTACATGAAGTTCGACGACCAGCGGGCGGGGACAAAGCGAGGCGAGAAGAAGAAGGTGTGCGGTCGGCGGATCGTCGCAACTATGAATGACGAGTCATTGGCTAAGATGTTGATATCGGAGTTGGCACAACCGCACGAACGTACCATGGAATTGAGGATGAAAGAACGGGCATAATTTATGGCGACAAAAAAGAAGGAAGTGAAAGTGCAGGAATATAAAGCAAGGCAAAAAAATACTTAATGTTCTATATGCAGCCATATGAACACTTGACTAGGGAAGCAAGTAGAGTCATGGACGAGGTTAGGGCGGGGAACAAAGCGGAGTGGGGTTTCAACTTTTATTTTTAATTTCGAAGTTTATGTAATGTTTTACTTTCTTATATTTGCGTTTTTAATATTCGTAATTTATGCATTGTTTTAATTTAAATCGTTTGATATTTATTTTCGTTTATTTATGTTTTATATTTAGTAAGTATTAAAAATAGAAGTTAAGGTGACCTGGGTGGCGTTGGTAAAAAAAGTAAATGAAAGTGGAAAGAAGTGAGAAGATAGAAAAAACTGAAATAATGCTGAGGTGTAAGATAATCTTGCCATCTTGTGTAAGGATAAACATTAGCAAAACATAAATCCAAAATGCAATAATACTTTGTTTACTTTTATATGCAAAAGCCCTCTTTTTATGATATAATAAATGAAAAATATAAATAAATAATGGAGTAGGAATAGAGTTGGGAGTAATAAATTGTGGTAGCTAGTATCTACCAAATCCTCAACCAAGCAATTAGACGAAAGCCACAAAGGTCAAAGATGGGTAGCATGTAAACCACACGACGTCGTTTTGGCATTGAATAATTGTGATTAGGAGTGTGGAAAACATATTCCCCTTTTCACATTTTCATTTTCATTTCATTCAACTACTCCTTCCTTCCTTCGATTGATTCTCCCTTTGTTTCAATTTTAATTATTATCTCAATTCTTACGCATCGTAAAGGTATGATTTTGATTCATCGATTTGATTGTGCTGTTGTTGACTTTCTAGTTTTCTGAAATTCTGTTAGGTGAATTATATGTTGTTAGGTGGATCGGTGATTTTGATGAAATTGTGAATTGTTTTTTGATGCTAAAGTTTATCTAGTCCTTCATTTAGTAAAAAATATTATTTTGCTGTTTTTGTTATTGGTAGATATATGATGGAATTAGTGAATTATACTTTGTTTTTCTTTGTGGGAATTTGTTACTTGATAATAACGTTGACTTTCGGTTTTTAGATACAAGTAGATGGTGTTTTTGATGTTGGAGGTCATGATTTTACTATACTTGACATAAAGTTTTTTATTTTCCAAGCGTCTAGTATTTATGGTTTGTTCCGGTTATGGCCAAGTATATGATGTAATTACGCCCAACTTTTTGTTTTCTCGACCTTTAATGTGAATCTGTGACTTGCTTAGTTTTAGTTTCATCCGGTTGATAGTAGTTTTGTTAAAACTGAGAACTAGGTTGGTTAGGTGGTGTATAACGCTAAAGTTGTGTTGTTACTTTTTAGGGGAAAGGGTACCTACTCTTTGAGAGTAGTTAGCTCTTTCTTTCCTTTCTGGTAGTATATGATGTAGGATGGAACCAATCCATTTTTTCAAGTTTTTTATGTGATTAGGTATGTGAATTGACCACTTGACTTTGAGGTCTAGATTGGAATTTAGAGTTTGCATAACATGATTGACTTATTGAGATTATAACGCATGCGTGTCAGTGTGTGATGTGTTCTAGGCATATAGAGCCATTGATTAAACCTAAAGTTATCATTTGTGTAGCTTTTGATATTTATTCGTTTATGACCAATATCAACAAATTGAATTCTATTCCCCAACCCTATAAGTTTACACTAGGTTGATCACCTAATTGGTGTTGTTTGTAAATGAATTTGTGTTTTGATTTTATTAATCGTGAGCCTGTCTATAGTAGGATAATAGAAAGAGCTTATTAATGGTATTCTGCATCACAAAATCGTTTTAATTAACACCAGTAATTGTGCCTTTTATATGACTAATGTATACATTTACATGTCACCATAAGACTGTATTAACCATCTTTGTAGTTCAGATCCCCTCAATCGAAGTTCTTATTGTCATTTTGCTTTTTTATCAGCATTCGAATTTTAGTCATGTTTGTGGAAAATTGTGTGTACTTCTGGTAATGCTTATTTACATCTTACTTACATTGCAGACCAGCCTGCTGTCAAGAAATGAATTTTTTCTGTAGTAAAATGGCCGAAGAATCTTCACCATCGCAGCAGGATATTGTTCGATGCCCATTTTTGCGAAACATTAATGAACCAACTAACTTCTCGTTTTCATCATCCATGGCTTTCCCATTGCCTGTAAGATTATTATCTCCCATATCGAATTCACTTTAGAGGTGGCTTATGATGTAATGTATATGAACTAATTTCGTGATTTTTTCTTATCAGGCCGGGCCAAGGTCCTATATTTGAGGATGGTCCCAATTTTGATATAGCGTTTAGGCTTTTCATGGGCAGAATGGTGTGGTCCCACTTTCTGAGGGTTCATTGCAATTTTCCCAAAAGGTGAAGCCTGAACCGGTACCACATCAGTTTAATCCTTTGGCAGCAAAGGCTGCAACAATCAGTCTCTCGGGTCTTGGAGGGTCCTTTGGCTTCGATGCGTTTAATGAGATGTTTAAGAATCAACAAAGAAAGCACAAATCGTCCAAGAAAGACTCTTCACAGGTATGGTGACGACCAGAGTATCACATGTTTCTTTAAATGTGGCAAAATGGCCGGGTCTGGTTACAAACCAAAAAAGCCTGGGTTGGCTTTTGACTCGTTTGACCTTTTTTCTTTTTAAGCTAATAATTTCGATTTCACCCATTTGACCTGTTATTGATAAGGGATAGCCCAAATTCATCAATTTATAATTAAATGGGTTGAAATTTGCACCGCAAATTCCCCTCTCAGTATCATTATAGAAGTTGAGAAAAATATTAAATATCTATCAAAATAAAAACATCAGATTTTGGTGAATGATGTTGATAAGATACTAATATTTGGACTGATTTGATCTATGTTTACTCACATTCCACAAAACATCCATTTTTTTTTTTTTTAAATGAAAAAAGGTAAATAGTAATGGAGTCTGTTCTTAAAAAAATGGCATTTTTGTTCATATGATCAACTAATTTTATCAACAATCATAATTTGTCAAAACTTCAAACACAAACACATTCAAACTACACCCCATTGTATGACGATCAATTATCTGATTATTGATTATTTAATCTGTATTACATAATCACTTTTGGAACCACGTCAAACCTCTTAACCGTATATAGTAGCTGGCATCTTACTCCCATGTTATATAAAATTTTACAGAAAGGAGACTCAAATCACGAGGCAACTGGTGAAGAGTGGCTAAAAAGTGGAAATTGTCAATCGCTAAATCATACCGGGCAGTAAGTAATGTGTTACCCTCGTGGCAAAAGCATTTAAACCACCATCAGGCATAAAGTACCAATGCCCACCTGCAATCGTGGCAGCCCGTGCAGCTATAGCCGAACTGCCTTTGCAAAAACCTCAGACCACAACCCCTTCCTGCAAAAGTACTAGCCATAGGTGTACTAGGTATGGCAGCTAACGTCCCATTAGGAGTATGGCGTGAACACACCAAAAAATTCTCACCTTCTTGGTTTGTAGCCGTTCATGCAGCTGTTCCTTTTATAGGTATGCTCAGAAAGTCGGTTTTAATGCCAAAAGCTGCTATGGCTTTTACCATTGCAGCATCTATTCTAGGTCAGGTTATTGGGTCTAGGGCTGAACGTTATCGCCTGAAAGCTATAGCTGCCAGACCTCCACCAGTAGTTGAAACTTTTGTTGGTGAGTTCGACCCAACAGGGGTTAATGTGGTTGGGTCCAGGTCTGGGTCTGGGTCTGGGCCCGGGTATCCAGTGGGCGTCACGGGTGGACATTTTGGTAAACCACTCGAGTGGAAATCTCCCCCTATGCAGGTTGCTGGGCCATCTGCTTGATGTGTGTAAACATTTATCTTTTGTCGTTGGTTGTGTAATGCTTTGTTCGTCTTTTGTCGAGCATGTGATGAAAATAATAAAGAATACTGGAATTTTCCTTTGATAAATGTTGTCTAATGTGTCTAAAGACTCGACCTGTAATCTAATATGAGCTTTAATCATGTGGTACTACCGGCTTCTGGTGGTATTTTATTGTAGTATCTGTCCTTGATGATATGGTGTCCTTTAAACTTTCCGACCTGCTTGTATTGTATTATGTTTGGTTAATATTGTGGACGGATGGTTATGAAAGCAACCAGTCTTGTAAATAAGACCAGTTTAGCCTATTTTTATGTTTAGTCCCTTGTTACTGAGCTATGACTGATTAACTGGTTAGGATCTAAACAGTAAGGATTAGCTGCAAGCCTGCAACCTCTGTAGGCATATTGATCAGGGCGAATAAGACTAATGTAGAGATAGCTAATACACATTTTCTTAACTACAAGAAAACTGAGTTATTGCTCATTTTCTTTGAAATTTATAAATATTTGTGTTATGATATAATCGTAAAAACAAATTAAATACAGGTGCACTTTTTCAGATGGATTAAAAATGAAGATGGTATTGAAGATATAAGTTTATAGACATACAATTTTGATTATGCAGGAACAGCCAAGACTACTTGAAACCATCAGTCTTTTATTGTTTTAAACATATGGATTGCTTCGAGACACATCCTTTGCAAAATGTCTGGAATATCGATTCAGTCAAAGTAGAATTATATAAAGATAGATAGCTATACTTTTCTCCTTACAAATAAGAGGTCAGAACAAATAGAAATGCAAAAGAATAGGTAAAACCACTTGAAATCATAAATCATTTAAGGGATAAAACTTTAAAAAGCATATAATATTTGGCCAAAAGTACTTTTTTGGGTATCGAATAATAATTTTTGCTTATGTGGGTAGTAAACTTTCGATTTGACTTTTGAGTCTTTGTACGTTTTGTCCTTAAAATTCGATGCGAAAATGTCATGAAAGAACTTCAAAAAATCAATTGAAATATTAATCTTCAAAAAGTCCGATTTGAAAGTTTAGTACTTATATAAGCAATAAAAAAAAATTTGTTTGATATCCAGAAGAGTATTTTTGAACAAATAGAATGATTTTTGAAGTTATTATCCCATCATTTAATGGTTGCTGAATTTGGTAACGGAGTTTGTTTGATAGTTGGCAAATATGGATATGCGTTTTCTTAGTAGATTATTAACATGGACATTCAGTAGAATTTCGTATATGTCAAAATAGGGTAAAACGTTCATCTTTTGGGAGTGTCCTCTTTTAGTAGTAACGAGTGTAGAAACCATGCGATCGTGGGATTGAGGCTCAAAGAACTGCTGTACGACACTTAAACGGCAGGGACTATTTTTGCCAAATTGCTATAGATAGCAATTAATCTTCTGAGAACTGCTGCACTGACAACCTCGGGAATGTTTTCTTAGTTGTGAAACTTTCGTTTAATGTTTGGTTAGGACTACCTGACGTCGCTAAACCCAGGAATTATTTTTCTTGGGATTCTATAAATAGCGATTAATGATCTGGAACTTATTTTCTGTTGTAACTGAACCTCGGAGGTATTTTTTTAAGTTGAGAAAGTTTACGATTAATGTTTGCGTTGGAAAGCTTTGGTCCTGCTTTTAGTATATATCTAATAGTCTAGTTTCTACAAATGTTTCATTCTAATGTATCTAAAATTGGTTATATCCATCTATATCTGAAGAGAACTTGTAACGGGAAAATATAGATTTATCCAATAATATGGCATAAACTTGACCATATCCTTATTTAGAAAATAATTACGTCTCCGTCCCAATATTATTGTCTACATTTTTATTTCGGTTGTTTTTAATTAATTATCCAAAACTAAAAATGGATAGGGAAATTGAATCGAAATTACTATATTACCCTTAACTTTTAATAAAACATTAACTAATCAGTTAAAAGAGAATGATGAATCGGTAAATTATGTTTTTTTAATGTGTATATTTTATTAGTAGACAATTATTTTCGAATGTTTGTCAATACTCAATACCAAATAAAATTCAATATTCAATAGGGCAATGTCTTCAATGTTTGCCTATTGGTCTGAAAATCCATGTGAAGACGGGAGAGAGTAGAAGAAAATAGCTTCATCCCATACTCATTCAACTTGTTTAAAATGCCGTATTTCTTTGACCAATCTTTCAAATGATTGATTAATAGTTATCATCCCAAATATCTCTTATTTAATAAGAGAACTTTAAAAAGTAAAAAGTAGATTGAGAATTGCAATTGAACTAATGAAAATGTACAATTTTAGCATGTGGCAAAACTGTACATTTTATCAATTAAAAGTCAAAACTAAAGTTTAATTTGGTCACAGGGGATGGAGCTACGTAGCAACTTGGGTTGGCCATGACCCAACTAAAATTTCTCATAATTTTTCTAGTGTATTACTACACATTTGAGAATTTGATTGGTCATACTTTGTTTGGCACACTCGATAGTAACATATGAAATGACAGTCGTATATATCCTCTGATTTAAATACAAAGTCGAAGAGTTCGTAACCTTTTTTTTTTATCGTATGGGAGTATTTATTTTTCTACATACTGTATAGGTATTTATCAAATGTTACATGATTTATATATTTATATTGTGTTGATTTATGCAACCGTGTGGTAGAATTTTATTATGTTTTATTTATTTCAGTGATGTAGGTTTAAAACATAAACTTTGTTTTATTATCTACCAATTTTTTTGTCACGGTTAACTATAGATGACGTTTTCTTAAGTTTAACAAAAGTTTTTGGGTGTTCTCAAAGTTGATTAGGATGAAGTTCTTTTCTAGTAATACTACTTTTCAGTTCAAGTGCTAATATGCTATTTGGCTACCAAAGATAAAAACCATGGCTTCGTCAATATTTGGTCAAAAATTTAATTTTGTGTAATTTGAAAAATGTGCTAAAAAATATATGCGTCAAAGAAATATACAAACGAAGAAGACAAAATGGGAAAATACAAATAGTGATTTAGTCATCCTATTTCGGATCTTCATGAAAAATACTAGTAAGAAAAACACGTGGAAATAAAGTTAAAGACGTGGAAAATGATCCGGTTATATATGCTAAATTATCTAATATAACTATAGAAAGCGAGCGTCTTTCTTCATGTGCCCATTTATCAAAAGTTCGATTTCGAAACGTTAATTCTTAGCTTTCATGAGTTAGCGAAAATAGTCACCGAACTTTAAGTGTGGTTGAAGTAAGTTACGTAGCGTTAATTCTATTTAATCTATCTATGCATTTAGCGAAAATAGTCGCAGGGTTTAAGTGTCAATCTGCAAAGTAAGTCTGTAGAATTAATTGCTATCTATAGCAATTTGGCAAAAATAGTCCCAATGTTTAAGTGTCGATTCAAAGTAAGTCGCTTTGTAATAGAAAATAGTCACTGGGTTTGAATTGTATTTGCAAAGTGGGTCCTGAGGACTAACCAAATAAAGTTTGTAGCATTAATTGCTATCTATAGCAATTTGGCAAAATAGTCACTAAGGTTTAAGTCTTGCAAAGTAAGTCGCTGTAGCCACGAAAAATAGTCACTGGGTTTGAATTGTCTTCGCAACGTAGATCCTTGAGGACTAGCCAAATAAATAGACAAACAAATTTTCGGTCATTCGTGGGCCCAAATTCACGTCTAAAGAATCCCATTGCGTCACGGGTTTCATCTTCGTTGTTTCGAAACAACAAGGTGATATACGAGAACAGTAAAAAAAAAGTTGGTTTACTTTCTATGTAATGGATTTAACCTTTAAATTTTAAATAAATTAGATGGACTTGAATATATTTATCAATTTTCTTATTTTTTAATGACTTCATAAATATAATAAATACCCTTTAAACTTTCATATATTTTATATTTTATATTTTATATATATAAAAAAAAAGAAATATACGTTGTTATTATTTATAAATATTATTATCTTTATATATTAAACTAATGTATTTGCACAAAAGTATACATATAAATAGGAAAACACAAATTATTATGACATGTAAATGAATACATGAGATTACATATATAAACAACTCATGTTATTTCTCTTTATGAGATTAAGTAAGGATATCACGAAAAGTATTATTTTTTAACTTTTAGTTCACAAAACGGCTTATGTTATTTCTCTTTTATAAGTTTAACTCGCGCACAGGTTTATAAATCTGCTTGAATTATTGTTAACATAAATATAAATGTCGAATAAAGCGACGCCACACACATTCTTGTGAGATGAAAATAAATAAGCGAGACTACACATACTGAACTACATATATTTCCAAGGTCATTATAATACTACTAACATACATAATATCTATAGAACATGATATAAATAGTTAAATTTGAACAAGATCAACTTATACACAAATCTAGTTAAAGAAAGTTAGATCCTTCGTGCAAGAAAATCTATACAAAATATTAAGCGATATTAACACATAATGAATAAATTATGTAAAAGCTGCGTCGTCTGTAATATTATAACTCTATAAGTATTAAATTTTGATATAATTCTATTACGAAAAATCTAAAACATTACAAAACCATGGATCGATGAATTGTCACAATATTTAACTTTAAAAAAAAGAAGTTGTAGAAATATTATTACAGTTATCTATATGCTCAAACCTTGTGTGTGCATGAATTCTAAAACCGATAATGATATTACAATGATTCCAATAGTTATACATTTCGGTCTTGTGGTTCCTTTCTTAAACAAAACTAGCGAGAGTCTTACAGCGTTCTGCTGACGGGTAACACGTAATCAAATTTTTGGCGAACATATTTTTACATTACATGTTTTTCGTGATATAAGTTTACATGGCGAAATTTTGGGAATAACTTTATCGCACATTATTTCATATTAACTTGTCAAGTACCTATGCATCACAATCTGATGACGATCAGGCGGGGTCGGTGGTATTATAAGGTTGTGATAATTGGCGGTGAAAGCTACTTGCTAATCAGTAAGTGTTGTGTAACTTTCGTCAAAATATTATAAAACGTGTAAAAATAGAGAAGTATAAATTAGTTATTGCGATATATGATTAATAATATATGACACTGCTTATATAAATTACGCTAATAAAAATTATACAGTTTCATGCTTTATAAATCACATGAAAATCTTTGTACTTTGACATGTACGATTTTTTTCAATCGAATTAATTAGCAAAATGGTTAGGATTTTACTAAACTTATACTAAAATACATACATAAATGATAAATGTCTTTTGAATAAGCAATTTTAATTCTTTTTAATGTCCATAACCAAACAAAAATTTAACACTAAACCCACATTAATGAATGTAAAATAATTATGTGTAGAAGAATTGTTGTTTAATCTCTACTATATATAAAACATTTAAAACTTTTATTTTTAGAAGTCTTCAAATTTTTAAGCATACACACTTGCTATTATTAATAGTATTAAAATAAAATTTAAAATTACATTAATTACACATATTATGACATTAAATTGGATGTTATAATAATAAGATATAACTAATATAATGAATTTAATATATTTGTAGTAAAATCAATAACATTTAAAATTTGAATATAATAATATGACATATTAATGTTTCACGATGTCATAACAAAACACATATCTCTAAAGCTATCATTTATTATGAGGAATTTTGAATCTTCTTTCTTATTTTGGTCTTCTGAGAATAATCACAGTCAATCTAGTTTGATCTAATGGTGAGGATAAACCTAAGATTTAATATAGGCACAAGTCAGTGTTTTTTCTCTTTTTTTTGTCTTTGTCTTTCTTATTTATTAACATTTTTTCTTTTTTCTTTTAAATTCGTTTTAGTGTAAATTCATGTTTTTTTTTTTTTTTTTAGTTCACGTTTTTATTAATTTTTATTAATTTTAAATTCACTTTTTATTCAAGTTTTTTTTTTTTTTTTTTTTTTTTTTTTTCGTTTTCATACGTTTCATTTGTATTCATCGTTTTAGTTCGTTTTTATACGTTTTAGTCAGTGTTCATATGTTTTCGTCCTTTTACGTTTCGTCTATTTTCATCCGTTTTAAATGCGTTTACATCCGTTTCGGCGTTTTAGTCCGTTTCGACCTTTTATGCGTTTATATACATTTTAAATCATTTTTAGAGCGTTTTCATACGTTTTACGTCCGTTTTACGTTTCGTCCATTTTAGACATTTTAAATACATTTTCGGACGTTTTCGTCCGTTTTATCGTTTTAAATACATTTTCATCGTTTCGTTTGTTTCTTACGTTTTCGCGTTTCGTCCGTTTTCATACGTTTCGTACATTTTCTAACGTTTTCGTTTTTTTTTCATACGTTTTGTCCATTTCTTACGTTTTCGTTCGTTTCATACGTTTTCGTCCGTTTTCTTCGTTTTCGTCCATTTTCATACTTTTTGGGCGTGTTTTACGTTTTCATCTTTTCTTACGTTTTCGTCCGTTTTCTTACGTTTTCGGCCATTTTCATCCATTTTCATACGTTTTATACATTTTTAGGTTTTCATCTATTTTACGTCCGTTTTTAGGCGGTTTAAATCGTATTTTACGTTTTCATGTATTTTCGTCCGTTTTATCGTTTTCGTCCGTTTCGAGCGTTTTCATCGTTGTCGCCGGTTTCGTTTTCATCCATTTTAGGCGTTTTCGTCTATTTGAACGTTTTCATCCGTTTTATCGTTTCGTCCGTTTTATCGTTTTCATCCGTTTTATATGTTTTATGCATTTTTATCGTCTTTGTCCGTTTCGAGACGTTTTTGTCCATTTTCATACGTTTTATCGCTTTTCATTTTGATTTTATCGTTTTGTCCGTTTCGAGACGTTTTCATTTTGATATTTGTAAGTGACACTTATTTATCTCTTGTGATATAACACTGTAAGGAAGATGAATAGTATTATATTCTTCATCATGTATGTGTTATTAGTTGTGATACTCAACTAATAATGTGATGGTTGTGTTTTTGAAAATATTTAGGAAGATTTTTGTGTTTTATGATTATATGAAACATTAGAAAAGTTGTTCAACTGAAAACAAGAGATGTTATGATACTTTTGTTAGACTTGTGGTGGATTTTTCTATTTAATGGATACATTGTGCATGTTTCGATAGGTTTTATATCGAGATTTGAAAATATCTATGGTTGAATCATCAAACTAAATAAGCTATGGTTGAAGATAGCACACATCTTTATAAACAAACTGAGGAAGCTCAGACACTTGTGATATCGCGGGATATCACCTCACTTGTGATATCACACATGATATCATGTGTGATAACACCGTTGATATCACCTGTGATATCATGTGTGATATCATGTGATATCACATGTGATATCATGTGATATCACCTGTGATATCAGGTGATATCACACGTGAGGTGATATCACATGTGATACCATGTGTGATATCACGGGTGTTTGAGCTACTCGGTTTGTTTATAAATATGTGTGCTTTCTTCAACCATAACTTTGGTTGCTTGACCATAAATATTTTAAATTCGCTATAAAACCTGTCGGCTGTCTGTAATATCCGTTAAATAAAAATCCATAAATCTAACAAAAGTTCATAACATCTTTGTTTTCGGTTAAACACTGCTAATATTTCATATTATCATAAAACACAAAATCTTCTGATATTTTCAAAACACAAAAAAAAATGAGCGAATCATCGGCGTTAATATAATAAGTGATGTTTATTATCATTTCTTTCATATATACTTGGTAAAATACTAAATTCTTATCACATTTGCTATGAATTTAATATTTCACGTTCTTGGTTGAGTGTCAAAGCGATAACACATATATGATGAAGGTGTAATCTCTTCGTCTTTTCTGATGTTATATCATGAGAGATAAATAAGTGTCATTAAAATATCAAAATGAATAAAAGGAAGCAAACTATGAAAATAGAGACTTGACATATTCTCAAAATCAAACAAGGGTTGCATTAAATTAGCATTTTTTAACAAAATAAGAATTCACCTAAAGAAACTTTAGCGCTTTTATTTCTACTAAGAGTATAATATCACAGTGATAGATAACATTAGTTGCATTAAAAAATATCGCTGTCAATTACGATAAAAGCGGAAAAACTATCTTTAGCGAAAATTATAAAAATATTAGAAAACACATAGATGATAATATATAAAATATACGAGAAATGAAATATCTCGGGTGATATTAAAGGTTAAAAACATACTTGTTTGTTTATGAAATATCACAAGTGATATCGAGACATTAACTTTTATAATAAAATATCACAATTGATATTAGACATGTAATATAATAAAGTTTAATAATAAGCATGAAAACATATGAAAATGAGCGGCGTATAAAAGCGCAAAAAAAAAAGGGCGCAAGCGTGTGAAAGCGGATAAAACGTATAAAGCGAATGGCGTATAAAAGCGAATGAAAAGCGTGTAAAAGCGGAAAAAGCATCGGAAAGCGGACGGCGAATAAAACGGATGAAAATGGATGGCGTATGAAAGCGGACGGCGTCGAAAGCGAGACGGCGTCTAAAACCGATAAGCGTAAAAGCGGACGGCGTATATAAACCTATGAAACCGAGGTAAGCGTGAAAGCGGACAAAAGCGTGTTAAAGCGGACGGCGTGAAAGCGAGCGAAAATCAATGAAAGCGGACAAAAGCGTGAAAGCGGGCCAGCGGACGGCGTGAAAGCGAGCGAAAACATAGGAAAGCGGGCGAAATGTAAGCGGTAGCGTGAAAGCGGACGGCGTGTAAGCGGACGGCGTGTAAGCGGATGAAAGTGTGTAAGCGGACGGCGTGTGAAAGCGAGCGAAAATGTAAGAAAGCGGGCGATAGCGTGAAAGCGGACAAAGCGTGAAAGCGAAGAAAGGGTAAGAAAGCGAGGCAGCGAGCAGCGTGAAAGCAGACAAAAGCGTGTGAAAGCGGACGAAAATGTAAGAAAGCGATCGGCGTGAAAGCGAGCAGCGTATGAAAAAGTAAGAAAGCGGACGGCGTGTGAAAGCGTGAAAATGGGCGAAACGTATGTAAGCGGACGGCGTGTAAACGGACAAAAATGTAAGAAAGCGGACGAAAACATAAGAAAAGCAGGCAGCGTAAGAAAAGCGAGGAAAGCGTAACAAGGCGACAAACACGAGCAGCGTAACAAAGCGGACGGCGTAACAAAGCGGACGAAACATATGAAAGCGGACGAAAGGTAAGAAAGCGAGCCAGCGTGAAAATGGGACGTGTAAAGCGGACGGCGTAAGAAAGCAGAAGGCGTAAGAAAGCGGGCGGCGTGTAAAGCAGGCGAATACGTATAAAAGCGGAAAAAAATAGCCACGTATGAAAATTGGCGAACGAAAAAAAAATAAAAATAAATAAAAGTGAAATTAAAAATAGTTATTAAAAAATACAAATAATGAGAAAATAAATAAGAAAGATTAAAAGAAAAGAAAAAGAAAAAAAAACGTGGGCTTGGGTTTATCTGTGATAAATCTTGGGTTAATCATGGTAATTAGATCAGCTAGATGGAAGGTGGGGATTTATCATAGTATCTGAGGATTTTTGAGTGTCACGAAATAAAGTCTTGCTCCTTATTATAGGAGGTCGTTAAATAAAATACATCATAAAAACATAAAATTAGAAAATCCTTAAACATTCGCATCGGAACTCGCTGCTTTGTGCGAAGACCATGCTAGTATATTATACATAAGGTTATCCATTTGTACATATTACAAAAAATGTCTTCTTTCATTATATGTGGTGTTGATAACTCAATTGATATATGTGTTCAATGCATTAATTTATTATACACATCAAATGAAAAGTTATATTTTTAACTATTTAAATCTAATTAATGCTCAAAAAGGACTTTATGCATTATAAGTACTTAAAATAAGATATAGATATAGATGATTAAAGGAGTAATATAGCTTGAAGGATGAACAGACAATGACTAATTCATAATAAGGGGGTAACGATGAAACAATTTGTGGTCATATTGTCACCTTGAGTCGAGGATGACTATTTGGCAAGAACATGCATCTATCATCACTGTGACAGGTTTGATTGTTTGAAGTTCCAACTATAATTGTTTCAAATATGAAGTCTTTATGACGGTGCGATCAAAATAGAGGTGTAAATAAGCTGAGTTTTTGTCGAGTAAATCTAACTAGAGCTTGACCCGAGTTTGTTCGACCACGCTTTATTAAGCCTCGAGCTCGATCCATAATATGAGCTTTCAATGTTAGACGTGTCAAGTTATTTCGAACTTTTAAGTGATATATATGTTTTTTTTATATTATGTATATCTAACAGTAAGCGTTGTTTATCGAGTTTTCAAGCGCAATTCGAGTCGAATTCAAAAGTTATCTTATATTTTATTTTTGTCTTGTTTAAAAACACATATTTGCAAATAAATCTGGCTTTTCAATGGGGTTCAAACTTTCTCGGCCAGAAACTTTCCAATGAAGGCAAATCGAAACTGGTGAACAAAATATTGTTAAGTCGAATCGAGCTCTGTCAAAATTTAACTTGATTCTACTCGTTTGCACTTCTAGATCGAACCGCATGAATTAACCACCAGAAAGTCAAAAAATCATAGTTATTGAAATGAGCAATGCTACGTTCTCATATTTACTTTTTTACCTGCAAGCTTATGGCATATCTAAATTATTAATTCTTTTTCCTCATCTGCTCTATAAATCTTGATAAAACATTAGAAGCTTTTTATTTTATTTTTTTATTTTTTTTAAGTAAGAGTTTCTAACCTTATTTAGGGGTGATATTACGTCGTCTTTTATAAAGAAATTACTTTACCGTGTGGGGATTGGAGTATGAAGTAACAAATTCTTAAATAATCATCATATCGATTTGTTTTTGCCTACGTTCCTTTCACTTTCCTATCAGATTGTCACACAAATACACAATACCTGGCCCTACAAAAAGAACGTACATTTTTTGATTTTGTATTCCTAATGCTATGAAGTAACAATACATTTATGGCAATGTATACGTTTAACTGATTTCATTGACAAACTTTCAGTTTGAACAAGATCAAGAACAAACAAGAATCATGCAATAACCCTATTAGATAAGATGTATTGGTCCACATACCCACCACCGCTATTCACTATCTTCATCAAATCAATAGTGAAACAATAGTAGTGGTTATCATAACTAAACACATAAATATAAACTTAATTAAATACAAATATCTGTAAAATATACCTTACCCACACATATTAAAAAAAAAAAAAAAAAAAAACCGAGACCGAGTCAATTGTGCTCCTTTCACACGTGTGATCTAAAGGTTGTGTAATTATCACTACTTCATCACTTGTGGTGATGATACTGCAGCGTGGTATAAGCCACCAATTACATAGTAGTCTTATATTAAATATTTTCTCATAATTTAACAATAAGTAATAATAACCATTCGTTTAAAACTTTATATCGGAAAAGATTAAAGTCCATTTGACCGAACCTATTTTGTTTATCAACTAGCCGGCCGATACTAGTGTATAACGGTGGCAAATTATAGCGACAACAAAAATACGATCGATGGTTAAAACACAAGAACGGACTAAACAACATGTAAAGCACTAAAATTTAAATATACGGAAGATACGATTTTCATTTATACTTTCAAGTTTCATTTCTTGTATGAATGAATATTGTTTCTTGTTTCAATTTCGTATTAATTTATTTATTAAGTTGACAATTTCGTTTATGCAATGAATCAAATGTTAATTTATGCAATTCATGATTAAATGCAAGGAAAATATACAGGGAAAGTTAACTTATAAATTAGCGAGTAATAAGGATGAACGGTAGATTATTAACATCACAATTCCAATTTTGAGAACATTTAAGCAAAATAAATTTTTGCTTTATATGTATTAAAGAGAAAATATATAAGGAAAGTTAACTTATATTAGCGACTAATAAGGATGAATGGTAGATTATTAACATCACAATTCCAATTTTGAGAACATTTAAGCAAAATACATTTTTGCTTTATATGTATTAAGAAAAGAAGGATATAAGAATTCAACGATGTTTAATATGTGGTAGCGTGATATAAGATACATCGGGTTCATTTATAAGTATAACTAATAATTATATTATAACTAAATTGTTTGGTGTGTCTTATAAATCGTCTTTCATTTAATACTTATAATCCAGCATCTACGGATTTTTGGTAGTACAATTAAATTATTTATCCTTATCCCTCTTATTTTAATATTGTAAATCAATATATTTTAATAATAATAATAATAATAATAATAATAATAATAATAATAATAATAATAATAATAATAAATTGTGCATTGTGGCCAACACCTTTTGGATTGTTTAAATGGTGCATTTGTGGCTATTTCATGATGGTTTGTAAACACATTACCCAGTGGTGAACCTTTTTCTTGTTGGTCAATGCCCGGGGGCGTGAAATACATTGCTAGTGCTCTCTCACACCCTTAGTCAAACCAGGAGGGTGTCAGTCCCATTCTTTGTTGGGACTGTTTGGGCGTTTAGTTTCAAGGTTTGTGCTTCCATGATTGGCCACTCTTGACGGTTATTTAGATGATTTACAATTTGGTGTTGGGGTTTGGAGGGAGGCTATTCTTCATCTTGTGAGCCGGTTGGTTGAGGACCAGTGGGGTGATGTTGAATGCATACATGTTGTTGGTTGATTTTAAAACGCCTTCAACATGGTGGATCGGTCATTATGTTGGGTGAGGTTCGGCTCCATTTCCGGCTATTTCACGGTGGGTGGAATTACATTACTCGATCTGCGGATTATATTATGGTGGCGTACTCGTGGTCTCATCGAGGTGTGCAACAAGGTGATCAGCTTGGGCCTCTTCTTTTTGCTTTAGTGTTACATCCCACAGCATGTAAGATTAGAGATTCTTTTGACATTTCCTTTCAAGCATGGTATACGGATGATGGCACTATTATTGGTGATACCTTGGTTGTGGGTAAGGTTTTGGAGTTGATTATGATGGATGGACCTTGTCGTGGCTTACACCTCAATGTTGATAAAGCGAAGTTTTTGCCACGGGAAGATCCCGAGCGAGCAGTAGGTGTTTTCCCCAATATTTCTCGCCCACTTACGGTGTTAAATTATTGGGTGGACACATTAGTGTGGATTTTGAGTTTGGTAGTAAGCATTACGAAAAGGGTTGCTAAAACTATTGACCTTATGGATGTTGTTGCCAAACTCAATGATCCCCATGCGAGTTGTTGCTACTCCGGTGCATGTCTTTGGTCTTTCAAGTTGTACTTTTCTATCGCATGTTCCCCGGGTCTTTGAGAGTGCTCGGGTTTCTTTTGATGCGGCACTTCATTCTTCTTTGGGCGCATTATTCTTTATACGGGCGGTTTTGGTGATTGGCGGTGGAGACTACGCCACCACCCTTACCCTTTTGGGGCTTAGTGTATATTCTGCGGTGGCGTCTTGAACTATGCCTTCCTTGCTTCAGACTTCAATCGCTTGCTTCTGAACTAAGCTTCTCCATAGTTACAGTATTGTAACTTTTGGTCCCTCTTTTGATGATGCTCTACGTACTTTTAATATGAATATGGATATTGACCTTTTGAGTAACCTAGCGAGGTCCCCAAACTTATGAAGAAATTGGCGGATATATATTTACTTCGGATCGCTGTTGTTGAATCTACATTCCATCTTTCTCTCGACGGATGGCGTTATGAAGTTCACTAAGGAGGATCATACTTGATTGGCTTAGGGTGGCTCAAATGTCCGGATTGGGACAAACTATGAATTCCGGGGCTTATCGTTGTGTGTTGTGTTATCGGTTGGGTGTTCCTACATTCCTTTGTTCGTGTGCAGTGTTGACTGTTCTAAGGTATTCTTGGAGATATTTATGGGGATCACGTTGTTTCGTGTGCGGGTATTGTTGGCATTAAACATCGGCATAACCTTGTGCGTGATGTTCTTGTTGATATCGTTACGCGGTCCGAATTTATTTCGTAAGGAGGTGGATATTGGGCTTTATGGTGATAGGGATGATCCTTACGACCGGTGATATATTACTTTACCCTTGGGATAGTGGGCGTGATGTATGTGTTGATCTTACGGGATCGTCGCCGCAGCGCAATCTGGGATGGTGATTTTATGCCGGCGTGCGGTCATTGATCGACACAACGTAAGCGTGTCAATCGATGTTAAATCTTGCGGATATTGGATATGGTTTCTCCCTTTTCATTTTCTTCTTTTGGAGAGCTTGAGAAGAATCGATAACCTTCTTAAGCGTGTTCGACGATTCTCATGACTCGAGACATTGGAGCGCGTCTTTGCGGTTCGTATTTTAATAGGATTGGTTTCTTATTCTTTAGAGGTGTGGGGGCAGGTTGGTTTCTCGGCTCCGACAATTTTTGTAAATCACTATGAGTTTTTAATAAAGTCTTTGTTTTAATAAAAATAATAATAATAATAATAATAATAATAATAATAATAATAATATTACATTCTTCAGAGGGTTGGAGTAGATTCTTATCTGGGTTTTCCATTAACATCTTGTAAATCTTATGAGTTTTTAATAAAGTGATGTTATTATAAAATAATAATAATAAAAATAATAATAATGATAATAATAATAATAATAATAATAATAATAATAATAATAATAATAATAATAATAATAATATATAAGCGCGTTGTTGTTTATAAAAAAAAGTTTAAATATATGAGGTTTTGTTAAATATAAAAAATATATATAGAAATTATGAAAATTGATGATTTTACATTTAGGTAATTTAAGATTAGCCTATATTTAAAAGTTTAAGGTTTGATTGTAAATTCTATTAACCAATAAAAAATATATGATTATTCACATTTAGGTACAAAATTAAAAAAAAATGAGTTCACATTTTCATTTGTTTATCCATCAAATTTTCAAAGTTTGATTAAACTAATTTAGTTTTGAATTTTATTAGTAATAGGAGAACTCGATTTTCAATTGAAATTCTCTCGTTAGTCAATGGAAAAATTAGTTTTTAATTTATACTCTCTTATTATATTAAAGATTAAAGATATGAAGAAAAGAAGGATATACATCTCTAGGGTAGTTTGGTTTGTTCTTAGGAATGATAATGGGTATCGGTTTGGAATGAGGTGGAATGATAATGGGTATGAAAAAGCGTATCATTCGATTGTTTATGTTTGGTTGATAAAATATGGTATGAAAAAGTGTATAGATATTTGAATTTTGTAGTGGAAAAAGAGTACCAGGAATGGATTTCATAAGCATGGAATTGGTGTGTAATGAAATATGTTATGATATCGTTCATTCTTAGGGCGCAAAAGCAAAACAAACAAACACGATCATGAAACTTTGAAAGTCGTAGTTTCATTCAATTCAATAAACCAAACGGACCTAAGATATATATCTCTATAATTCCAAAATAGCATAAAGTAATGTAAAAAACATTATAATTTTCAAGTAACAGATGGTAATTGAATCAAAACTTGTGTTTCAATAGTACTTCTTGTTGTGTAAAAAATTATTGTCATTATAAAAAAAAAAAAAAAAAAGATGGTAATTGAATAGTTATAATTAGTTATGTCTCCTTAAAAAAGTGTTAGCTAGTTATCTAGAACAAAGCTTTAGAAAATACATTTCTTTCACTTGACTTTATATATAGAAGTAGAAGTCCAATCGTAGCTAGTAACGGTCATGCAAAATTTCTTAGTATCTAAAATCTAGAATACTATACTAATTGTCAATAAATCAAGGTATATATGAGATTTAAGCGTACAACGTGGATATAATAGTCCCAAGCAGATTTTTCCATTCACGAGACCTCCCTACCACGAGCTTCGATGTTTTATAAAATTACTAAGAACAGTCTTCGATCATAATACAACCGTTCGCTTGTTCAAGGATAAAAATCGCCAGTGATCTAATGGTAATTTATCCAATCTGATTTATTATTAGCGGATATGAGTTAAGTAAATATGAATGTTTAATGATCGGATATTGATGATTGTTTGTCATCCATGAAAGGTTTACCACCCATAATGATTTACATGTACAATAACCGAAAAATTTATGGATTAGTCAATTAGCTACAATATGAAGATATTTTATAAACTTGAAACACAAAAAACCAAAGAATATACATGACTAACTTGTAACTAAATATTTAAATATTTAACTTTTATGTATATATGAATGTAAAGTAAGTGAGAGTTAAAAGTTAAAACCATTTTTCTTTAAATTATATTTAAATATTTAATAAATTAAATTGACTTTTATATGTAAGAGCATTTACTGTACATTACTTTTAAACAAATATTAAATTATTTAGATAAATGTGTATTAATCGCTTTACAAGAATATTATTTTAAGATAAGTTCAAAAAAAAGAATATTATTTTAAGAGTGTCCGTAAGTCACTCAATATTGAAATTTAGCCCCATTTAAATTTTTTATTCGACTACAATAAGGAATTTCCTAAACCTTGATTTTAGCTATATTTATTAAATCATGATTTATACAGATAGGGCAATTACATATATAAAAAATCCGGATATCTAAATATTTACTTAAAACATAAATAACATTATATAGTAGAGTTACTTTATTATCTGTTCAAAATCGTAAATATCGAAAGAACAATATACTGCACAAACCATTAGATTAAAAAAAAAAAAAAAAAAAAAGATTTGAGAAAAAGAAAATTGAAGGAACCTAAAGCGTAAATGTAGACCACCCTATTTTTTGTTAGGGCGTTTACATCTGTGTAATATCTCAACCAATATTTACGTATTTCCGAGCCTTCTTTAAAAGTATTATACATCGTGCATTAAAAACTTGTGTTTGAGGATATATGTAAATATTGGTTTGGATATGGGGATGTATGAAAATATCCCTTTTTGTGAATTAAAACTCACTTTCATCTCTCATTTTTAAATATTACATATCTCAAAAATTGTAAACTATTAACAAAAAAAAAAGTACACAATCGTGACGAGCATTTAATTATCTTTCAATAGAGGGGCACTTTCATATACTTTCGACAATTTTTTTTTTCTCGGTGCAGTATCACTTGTGATATAACACTAATATGTAAGTTATAACACTCAACATGCTTTCGTAAAACAAGTATAAATATTCTTGTAGAACTCTAAATGACTAATCGTCAACTCGGGTTGTTGGTATCTCATGATGGGTCGTTTGGAACACGTGTTGATGGCATTGACCGAATGGACTTGTGGGTGCGAGGGGCATGTATATGCACTCTCCTTTGGTGAGCAAGGACATGGAGTCGATGAAATCGAATTTACTTTTGGGTTCTTTATGGTGTCACTTGAGAGTGCTCCAACATCCCAATCATTGAAGGCTTTTAAGAGGGTGTCGAGCTTGGTTGTCATCTTGCTTTGTCGTTGCTTGAAATCGGCTTCAAGATTAGTCAATCGAGCTTCTTGAGATGACATGAATTTGGACACCATTCCCTCAAGACTAGTGGAAGTTCCGGTATTTGGGGGGTTTTGTAGGAGGTGTGGTTTGATTGGGACCTATTGGGTGGACTAGATGAGTTGTTTTGGGGCGGGTTTGAGTTTTGGCTCCACCTAATGTTAGGCTGATTCCTCCATGAGGGGTTGTAGGAATTTCCTAGGTTGTTTTGCTCGGGCTTGAAAGTGTACCACTTCTCTCCCGCTCCGTCGGTACGCGTGGAGGCGTAGTTCGCAAAGGCTTGTTCGGGGAGTCTTGTGCAATCAAGAGTGTCGTGGGGACCACTACATAATTCACAAGGTAGAGTGATTCTGTTCACTTAGCGTAAAGGCTTGGGAGCTTCGTAGGAGCTTATTAGGAATTTGACTTGATCTTCAAGTTCGAGCATCCTACGATTGGAAGGTTGTGAGTCGATGGGAGGTAAGAGATTGCCTTGGCGGTTTGGGCAACTCACTGGGTCATTCAACATTCGTTGTCATAGAGGGCAAGGTCCTCTGTTGTACCCCACGACTCTTTCGCGGTAAGTTCACTAAGTTTGCCACCGGTCGCTTGGTCGATGGTTTGCCTAGTTGAAAGATTGACATGATCGTAAAAGATTTGGACTTGAAGCGAAAGATCGATGCCGTGATGAGGGACTTTATGGAGCAAGTCCTTGAATCGAGTCCAGCGCCTCGTGAGAGTTTCGCCTTGGCGTTGTTGGAACATCAAGATGTCATTCCTTAGCTTGGTAGTTCTCCCGTTGGGAAAAATTGGGCAAGGAAATGAGTGGTGAGATCATCGACTTGAGATGGATCCGTGGGAGTCGCTCGAGCCAATTACTAGCTTGGTCCGTGAGAAATTTGAAGAGCCTTGGCGTGGTCTCCCGTGTGGTAGCATCAAGGTCGATAGAGTCAACGATTTTAGGAAATCCTTGAGATCTTGATTAAGATCTTGAACGAAGTCCATGGAATCACATCCGTTTTGCACCAACGGATGGTGTCGGATCATGAGGGCCGTGGTTTGAGCTTGAATTAGGAGCTCAATGGTATTCCTATAGCCTTGATGGCTCGGTCTAAAGTATTCACCAAGAGTATGGCCTCTTGGCGGGTCAAGTGGTGGTGGGTTGAGTGGAAGTGGTTGATGTGGTGGTGGATCGTTGTTTGGTGGCAGATTGTCACCCATGGTAAAAAGTGACAAGGTTACTAACAAAAATACGAAGAAGGGGGATAGACTATAAGGAAGCTAATGAAAAAGAGAAAAAATCTCACTTTATAGGAATCAGTCGAGGGAACCTAAACGAGATAGAAGTCTAACTAGCTATTCTATTCTCTAGAAGCGGCGCCAAAATTTGATGCGTGGGTTCGGGGTCGAGAAAACCTCCTTTTCTACGAGCAAGCTTTTCAACCCTCTAGGCAGTGAACCTAATTGTTGTAGTGTAGTATGGGGTAAGCCTCGGGGATTGATTTCGTTCTCTAGGGGAATAGGAATGCTAGAAAGAGATGTATGACGA
This sequence comes from Chrysanthemum lavandulifolium, assembly GCA_022545495.1. Taxonomy (NCBI): domain Eukaryota; kingdom Viridiplantae; phylum Streptophyta; class Magnoliopsida; order Asterales; family Asteraceae; genus Chrysanthemum; species Chrysanthemum lavandulifolium. Next base: position 104,319,551 of record CM040244.1, read on the forward strand.
GAAGATGGGGTTGAGGATGATTCTTTTTATTCTTTTTTATGTTTTTTTATAAAGCAAAGGTAAAATCTCGGGGTATATTTTGGGGGGGTGGTACTTCTACCGATTTTACTACTTCTACTAATTATCTAATTTAACTAATTAACCTATGGATAGTTTATGCGAATTGAGGTGTGCTCGTATGATGATTAAAGATGTGTTTACTTAGATACTATTACTCCCTAGTTATCTTTTATTGGTCGGTCGAATTGCCACTTCCTTTATCTTAATTGATGCATTGTATTCCTATTAGCCGTAGGGCGTGCCTAATCCCTAGTTCTGTGAATTGTAACTCTCCTATAGAATACACGGGATCGACAAATGCAATAGCATCTCCCCCGAATACTCTATTATCATAAAGTACAACTTACGCAGTAAACACAACGATGGCCTAGGTGCACTCCTATGGCTTCTACTAATTAAGACAAGAGACAACCTAACAACAATTAATAACTAGGTTTCATAGATCTAAGCAAACACACAAGTAATTTAGCTAGACAAGTTAAACAAGCAAGCATCACACAATCAATTGAACATGGGGTGAACATAATGATAAATTGGATAAACAAACTTATCTTGATGTGTAAAATAGGGTATGGGACCTAGAATCTTATCGAGTCGGACTACAAGCGAGTTAGGGTTTGCTCTCCAAAATTCTACCTCTTGAATCTGAGAAAAATCGAATTCTATATATAGATTTACAATCGTGACAGTCGCACTTTGCTAGTGACACCATCGGTTCGCCGTCATTAGGGTTTCGTTTGGGCGAGTCATCGTTGGGACGGCGTCACTTGAGATCGTGGCGCGTCGATCTTCATCACGGGACATCGTCGAATCTTGGATCTTGGGTGTGCGGTGTTGTTTTTGTGGTGGCGCCTTCGGAAATAAGGAGTGGCCAAGTCGGGCTTTAGGACCAGAAATTCCGCTGAGCCGTCGCGTGCACTTTTTGATCAAGTCTTCTATATATGGATGGCGTCGCCCTTTGGATGGGATGCCGTCAGGTTCTGCTGAGTAGCTTGGAGTGCCTTTGATCTTAACTTTGTCATTTTCTTCATTTTTTGTTCCTTTTAGTCCAAATATGCTCCATTCCAGCATTTTGCTTCCAAAATACCGAAAAAGTGAAAATGAACGATTTTAAGCAGTAATGGATATAAAATGTGTCGATTTAGGGCTTAAATGACCCCCTAAAAATGTGTGTTTTAAATCCTTATCAATACCCAACAAGATGCAATGTACCTAGTCATTGGGTTATGGATCTTGGGTCATGGGTCTTGGACTTTGGGTCATAGATCATGGATAATGCCCAACATGACTTCATGCATGATGTCATGCAATGGGTCATGGGTTATGGATCATGCTCCATGGGTATGGGTTATGGACTTTGGTTTTTACCCAACAACATTCATTGTACCTAGTCAATAGATTATGGGTTATATGTCATGGGTCATGGACTTTGGATTTTACCCATTCCTTAACCCATTACAATATATACAAAGCATTTCTATATTATGTAAATACTAGTTGTTATACATATGCATTTCTATAAGATGTAAACAATATTACTTGTTAGTGTTTGTATAAAAATGTCTTTGGTTTTATTTAACTTATTTACTAAACATGTTTTGATATAGTTTTAATATGTTTAGTAAAAGTGTGTTAGTAAACTATTGGCTCAAACCTTTTACGTATTTTATTTGTTTCGTTAAAATGATTTTCGTTTGTTATCGACAAAATATTAGAAGATCGTAAAATATAAATAAATGTTTTATGGCTTATTGTATTTACAATCTCCTTTTTGTTGATAACAAAACATAGATATTTTAAGAAGAAAATAAAATTAAGTAAAAATTGAATTGAGTTTTACTCTTTCTCCCCACTTTTGTCGAAACAAAAGAGCGTCGAAAAAAACTAACACGTTGTTTTGAGAAAACTTGTAAAAATAACAAAATGAAGGATAAAGAGTAAGATAAGAGAAAGATTCTCGTCTTAGCTCCCTCTTGATGGATGCTCCCCTTTGGTGAGGGCATCAAGTAGTTAGGAAGGCTAAACGATTGTGTTTCAAGTATGTTTGCAATGGTTTTGCCTTTGACGAAATGCTCCCTCTTGACGAGTGCTCCCTTTTGAGGAGGACGTCAAGTAATATAGAAACCTAAGTAAATGTATTGCAAGTGTTTTTGCAATGCTTTGCTTTGACGAAAAAGCTCCCCCTTGTTGAGAGTGTCAAAATCTTCATGTGTATTTTGAAAATCTACAAAACAAAAGATAGAAAACATATATGGTGCATTATTTCCTTCAAATGAGATTCACATTAGTGAGAAAATATGCTTCTGTTGCACGGATCCCACGGATCCTTCCTGTGAGGGATCCGTCTAGGCAATTTTGAGGGAACCGTGAACCTGCATTCTTTTGAAAGCAATGTAGATGTAAAAAGTGATGTTAACATCCAAATTAGTTATGTATTATAGCAGCAAACATATTCTCATAACTATATAGCATACAACATGTAGTTTCATTCAATAAAACATGAGAAATGATACACATATTTCTAAAACTAAGAGAATGATACAAACATGTAGTACATTTAACAATTCTAAGTTTTGCATAAGACTAGAAAAGAGCACCTTTTTGCTTGTATTCCTAAGTTCTAAGGACGAGTAGATTTGTTGATTTGGTCAAATCATTCAAGGAGATGATTAAACATAAACGTAACTCATTTCGTACTTCTTGAACTAACCCTTGGGTATGTTGATAATTAAAGTAATTATTGTCATGAGTAGGAGATGAAAGTATTGGGGATGGAATGTTTTGAGGTGAAATATCGGGTGAGAGGGAAAAGGTTCCACAAAGGATGGAGGGATTTGTGGAGGTGAGTTAAGTGGAGTAGGATGGGGTTCAACTAAGAACAAAGGTGGTGATGTATGGGTTGGTGGTGGAAATAAGGAGGTATCCATATGGTCTGGTCTTTGAGATTGGTGATTCCTTGTGCTCAAAGATGGACTATTTGATGCTGGAGGTGACTAGAATACGGGTGTTGGTGACGTTCCATCATCAATGTTTTGGTGTGAAGGTAGTTCCTCATTTAATGAGAATGATGGTGAATGAGAAGTCCTAGGTGGTGAGTCTTCTAAGGAGTAAAGGTGTGGATGTGAAAGAGGTGTGGTGAAAGAGTGTAATCTAGGTTCTAGAGATTATGGTTTAGGAGTTTTAGTGGAGCTAGGGCGTGTTTGATTTAAGGGGTATGGTAGTGTTTGGTGAAAGTCTTTCCAAACCACATGGTCGGATGCTAATTCTAGCGGTTCTCCTAGCTTTGGTTGGTTGAGTTTGTTGAGGAGGAATTCTAGTGTTTGAGGTTTTGACGGGTGATAACTCGGTTGAAGAAATTTCATGTACAACATGAGCATTTTTCTTGGAGGAACCTTTGGTTTTTGAGGTTGTACTAGATGCTTTAGTCATGGTGAGAAGTAGGATGTAAGGTGTGTTTTAGCTAATGATTTTGAATGGTGGTTTGAGAACACAAGTACACTTGGTTTATAAAGGATGAGATTAGGTTAGTGAATTAAAGTTTAGATCACTAAGGTTTTTAGCATGCACTAAGGTTAACTATAGTGTTGGTATCTTAGGGAGTCATTTAAGGCAATTTAAAGTGTTTAGATTACCAAAGAGAGTTTGAAATTGATGAGTTAAGTGAATTTATTTGTTCTATAAAGCAGTTCCCAGGCCACGACATTGGGGATCCGTCTAGTTGAAATCGAGGATCCTCCTCGAGAGAGAAAAGAAATGGAGTGATGATGTTCTCTGAAGGTCTAATACCTATATATCTTGAGTGTTTAAGTTCCCTAAGATGTCTTAAATGGTATAGGACTTTAAATGTCCAAACATAATGAGTGAGGATATCTAATGATGGTTTTTATAAAGGGATGGAGTTTTTATGTTTGCACATAAGTGGTTAAGCATTAAACTAAGATTTTGAGAGTGTCAACTGATGTCAAATGATCCTAGAGATCAGACGGTGACTTGAAGAAAATTTGGAAAATTCCTTAAAAATCAAAATAAATTAAAAAACTAGTTTTTTTTTGCCTATTTTGAGATAAAGATGACTAAAATCAATTTGCTAAAATTGAGAGAAATATCAAAGTAGGTGTTTTGAGATGAGAGAATTAGAGCGGAAAAATGGTGAGTTTTAAAGAAATGATAAATCAAAAACACCTTGAATGTGATCTTAAGTCATTGATGAGTGGATATGGGATCATCTGAGCCTAAAAGGGACTTAAGTGAACCTAATGTATCATGTTTAAATAGTTTAATAAGGTCTAGAATGTTAGATTGATGTGAAGGTGTTAAAAATCCATTTACATCACGGATCCCACGGATCCTTCATGTGAGGATCAAACACTGGACCATTTCCTTCATAGAAACAGCGTGCAAGATTTTGCACCGCGCCAATTCAAACCTATTTATTTCTACATCAAGCATTCATGTATGTAAGTAAAGCATAGCAAGCATGGCATGTAAAAGTGACATATAAGCATGCAATTAGGAGAAAGACCGACTTTTGATATGATATCAAAAGTCGTAAAATTCCTATTATGTTATCCTAGGTTAAGATGTTCTTGTTTATCGCCATACCATCGACTACTCTTGAGTTCTAAGATAAAAGAAATGTTGTTTAAGATGTTACATCACATTGTTCAAATTAAGGTCCTTGACCTTACCTCCCGTACCTCAAACTTCTCCTTGAACCCTCGAGCTTCACCTTCATCCTCGAAGCTTCCATCTTATTTCTTTTCTTACCCATTAAAAATTGGCAATGCATTTGAACATCCCTTTCGTTTGTTGGAACTCTTGGGAAGGGCTTGGAATGTTCGGCAATTGGTCAATGTGAGACAAGGGGTCGAGATGGTAGTTGCCTATGGGGTTGCTTCCTTCTCCCCCCGTCTCCTCGGATGAGTCCGTTGGTGGATGTGGTCTTTTACCTTCAACCATGAACCTCGATGTTTTCTCATCGGACAGAGGTACCATGACTTTGCTACAGAAGAAGTGGTCATCCATATAGGGAGAGGGTTCTAAGGCAAAGACAAAGTTAGCTAGGCGAGTAAGGAGCATAGCATATGGTAGCACCATCTTATCCGTCTTAAAAATGCTAGCCATCCGCTTGACCATGTAGTATACGAGGTTGAAGGGAGTTGAGTTGACAAGGCAATAGATCATGTAAACTAGACATGCATTAGGATGATCCTTGTTTCTAACCAAGCAAAGGACATACTCCCTAAGAACTTGTTCCCATTTATTGTAGAGAGGGAACATCTCCGAAAGTTCCATTTGGAAGGGATCCCGATGGATGACCTTTGAGTTCCTAGTTACCCGAGTTGGGGAGGCTCTTTGAATAAAAACGTTATCTCTCACCGTGGCCGGTTCAGGGAGGGGTGTGGAATAAACCTCTTGCTCATCAAGCATGTCATGAAGCTTGGCTAGTGACCATTCATTGGAATATATGCATACTCCATGGTGAGGAATACGAAGAATCCAGGAAAACTCAACAAGGGTTAAGGTGTAGTTGTGCTCATTGATGATGAAGACAATTGAGATGGTTCCGTCATCATTCCTTATGATCCTAATGCTTTTGTAGAACTCAAGAACAAATACGTGGCATATTTGTTCGTGGATGTTGAGGAGACACTGAAAGTTGATTCCCGAAAAGACCTCGAGAATGTCAGTATTATTGAGAAAGAATTGTTTGACCACATGGCCTTCATGAAACAACCGCTTTTGTAGCATTTTGAAAGCTTTTCAATCTTGAGGGCTAAGACCTTCCTTTCGGTGGTGCATTGGTATGTAATGAGCCGTATCTTGGTAATCTTGTTGTTTAGAGCTTGGCATTATTGATCCTAAACACTAAAATAACAATGTGGTGTTAATTAAGTGAATAGTTCCTTTTGAGGTTCATCATAATTTTGCTCAACACATCTCTTTTGAATTCATTATGAATTCTAATTTGTATTAACAATGTTTATTCTTTGATTAGTTATCTTAGAAAACAATGTGATAGCAAATTGTGACAAACCAGCTTGAATCAAAGTTCTCGAGATGTAAAATTGTACTACTAGGAACTAGAGAATGGAAATTACAATGTAATGAAGATAATACTTACACAGTGATTGAATTCCTTGAAATGATGAAGAAAGATCTCATAGGAGCAGTAATTATGGGTTTATGTTCATACGTAAAGAGTAAAGTGAGGAGTAGAAGTGCCTGATGATCATCAAACACTTATTATGTTTCTTGATGTGCGGTTCCCAGATCCCTTGCAAAGGGATCCGGCTGAATAAAATGTAGGAATCAGCGATTCGTGGAAAGCAGTTTGAGTGGGTTTGATAATTTTGACACGGGAGTTTTGATTTTGATTTTGTCAATGGTTTAGCTCTATATCTTAAGGTTTGTCTATGGTACAAGGTTTTGACAAGTCTTCGTGTTTACAAAACACTTTTGACAAGGTTCCTTTTCACCAGTAAGCCATAAGTCGGGAAACTAAGAATCATGTTAAAATTCTATTTTATCAGCATATGGAAAGTTCCGAATGGAGAATATTGACATAGACTACTAATGCAATGCCAATATCTCTATGTGAGAAATGATGGATCAAAATTTTTGATTACCTAATTTCTTTACGAGGTACGGATGTATAATGAATAGTTAATAGTTTTGTTTATGGAGTTCAACCAAGAATACTATTCCTGATGATGTGTTTAATATGAAGAACAACTTTTTGGAGAAATTGTGATATTGAAGTTTAAGCATTAAAACTACGATTCTTTTCATAGTATATGTAATAAAATTATAGTACTACCTAATATATCATATATTATCAATTTATCTACAAACCATTAGCATGTTTTCAGATTAACTAATTATAGTTAGAAGAACATACCTTTTCTATATATTCTTTTTATGATTTTTGAACATCATAGACGCGAAATACTTCATGAGCTTTTAAAATACCTAATCGTATTTTGTAAAAGCAAATCATAACTACTTTGGATTCTTCTTTGGGTGTTGACTTCATTTTCTTTAGATGGAGCGAAGTCATTGAGCGAATCTAGCATGAAGAATTCTCAAAGAAAATGTTAGAATGATCTATCACTATCCAACATTTAAAGTATAAAATTCTAAAACATGAATTTTTGTTTTAAGAAATTTCCTTCTTTGTAGTTTTCAAACATACACGGATCGTATCAAGTTTTAAAGTACAATATACTCTAAGAAACTTGGTAATGATGCCAATTGTGAAAAACTAGAAGGGGGGTTGAATAGTTTTACCGATTAAAACTTCATTTTAAAGTATTTAGATCGACTTATGTCAATCTATTTAATGTGTGTGTTGGATGATGATAAATAAGCATATAAAGATAAAGAGTAAAGGAACACAAAACCACAACGCGAGTATTTATAGTGGTTCGGCTACAAGGACACCTTCCTTGCCCTACTCCACTCCTCGAGTACCCCACTCGAGAGTTCGTAAACACTACACAACACAAGCTCCTTAATGTGGCGGAGAAGCCTTCACAACATCGCCTCTCTTTATCGGTTACAAGACTAGACAACGAGTTCTTCCGAGGTGAACCAAACCTATCACAACGTCGCTACACTTTATCCGGTGCAAGGCTGAATGCAGGTTCCATTACAAAGGAAGAACTTCTGACACTACACCACACCTGACAACTACCCTAAAGGAGACACACTCCTTATTACAACACTAGAAAGATATCAATATTCTTTAACCTAAACTATCTAATTTGTACATCGATGCACCATATCGAATGTACACCCTTGGCACCTTTCACTAATGCCTTCAATATAACACTTCTATGGAGGAGGAAAGAACTATCAACAAGATACACTTGATGGTCTTGATGATGACGGCTTAACAACTCATGACTTGAGCTTGCGTCTTCAAGAGGTGGTGATCTCGCGCCTTTAAGAGGAACCTAGAGAATCACACAAACATAAAACTATATAGAATGATCCTTTGGATCAGAGGTTAGAGATGTTAAAATACTAGGAGAAAGTATATGTGAAGTGCTAGTGAGCAAGAGAGAAATGGCTCACTATTTATAGACAAAACTTGTTTACTGTCCCACAGTTCCCACGAATCCCTACCCAGAGGGATCCGACTAGTGCAAAGTCAGGGATCCGGCTACTGGGTCATTTTAGTCCGGATTTCGGGTTGCAAACCGGGTTATGGGTTATGGGTTATGGATTATTGATACCCAACAAGATGAAATGTACCTAGTCATTGGGTTATGGATGTTGGGTCATGGGTCATGGATCATGGATAATACCCAACATGACTTCATGTATGATGTCATGCAATGGGTCATGGGTTATGGATCATGCTCCTTGGGTATGGGTTATGAACTTTTGTTTTTACCCAACAACATTCATTGTATATAGTCAATAGATTATGGGTTATATGTCATGGGTCATGGAATTTGGTTTTTACCCATTCCTTTACCCATTACAATATATACAAAGCATTTCTATATTATGTAAACACTAGTTGTTATACATATACATTTTTCTATTAGATGTAAACAATATTACTTGTTAGTGTTTATATAAAAAAATGTCTTTGGTTGTATATAACTTATTTATTAAACATGTTTTGATATAGTTTTAATATGTTTAGTAAAAGTGTGTTAGTAAACTATTGGCTCAAACCTTTTACGTATTTTATTTGTTTCGTTAAAATGATTTTACGTTTGTTATCGACAAAGCATTAGAAGATCGTAAAATATAAATAAACGTTTTTCTGGCTTATTTGTATTAACACAGATCACAAGTTTATTTTGATTGGTTGATTTAGAATTTGGGAAAGATGAGAGAAAATTGGGGAAAGATAAAGAGAGAGAAACACTTTAATTTGTGTGAAAAATGACGTATAAAAAAGGAAGAGTAAAAATTATATAGACAAAAAATAGGTTGTTAGATTAAATCTTAGGTTTAATCATCACTATTAGATCAAACTAATTTGTAATATATTGGATTTCATAAATACATCATATCATAACACAAATGGGGCATATAGTTTAGAGTTCTAGATAGAGAAAGTAGAATGGGAGCCTTTAGAGAGAGAGAGAGTAAACAAAGAAAATGTTAGATTAGGTGAAAGGTCAACCCTACACTTGGGAGGTAGAGGGTATTTATAGTTACATACTACGTCCTCATACGGATTGTGGATCGAGGCATCTGATGGGTAAAGACCCGTCCGTCCTCCACGGTGTTGCACTAAACTAAATAACTAACTAACTAACTAGTAAATAAAGTAATGTCTACGAGCTAACATATGCTAGACTAGAGTTGGGGTGACCGACTCTTCACTATGGATTTTCCAATTCCTAACAATCTCCCCCTAAGGGAGGTGACCCCATATTTACATTTTGAATCCTAGCATTCTATCTTTGTCTTTATGCTCGAGCTCGTAGACTTCAATTCTTCAATGTCCATGATCTTTGTGCTTTAGCGATGATTCTTCAAGTCCAAGTGCTTTGTACTTTTAGTGGAGGTCTTTGTCTTGATCCGCGTTTGGTGATTCATTAAGGCGGGTTAGAGATCATCGGCCACAACAAATCTCGGCTCATCCATTATAGCATCGCCATTATGTGAAGTTGTGACTTTCGGACCGACATGCTCACATTTTGGATCATGATATCTTCTCATCGAGTTGCGGAAGCTTTGTTGATTCATAATATTTCGGTGTAGCGAAGCATGGATTGAAAATATCAGTCGGTTGATGAAGATATGCACTTATCATGATTTCTTTAGATTGGGAAAGCGATGTGTGAGCATGCGGCTATGGATTGACTCCTTAATTACGATCGGTTTGCAACCGTCAAATGTACACGCAAACAACAGTTAGCAATAAAACACAAGAAAGTGTCTTTGATCACTTCGTTGAATTAATTACCGGCCCAGGTTCACGATCGGTCAAATCTTGCTTATGATCGGTATAATTCGAAGAATCTCCTTGACGGGGTTTGTTTTGTTCTATTTGTTCTCAAACGGAGCGTCTCAAAGACAACACGGAGTGAGTGAACCGGTAATTGAGATTCACGATTGATGAAAAATTGATTTGAAAAACAAGCGCATATTGCTTGAAGAAAGAGTTTTACTGTCTGACGAAGGTTTTATGAGAAGATCAACTTTCAATCAAAATACTTTTGTTTTGAAAAAGAATACATATTCGATGTGCTAGAAAAGAAGAAATTTGCACATCGAGCGGTTTTCAAAAGCATTTTTCAATCGAGATACTTTTGAGTTTGAAATATGAATACATTCGACGCTAGAAAAGAAGATTTGCACATCGAGCGGTTTTCCAAAGTATTAGTCAATTCATTTCACGGACCAAGGTTGATTCACGGTAGATAAGCCCCATCGTTCTATCCGGTTGTCACAAGTTTGATCTTTAGAAAAGATCTCACATGTCACCCACCAAGAGCTTGTTTGATGTTGGCTCTGAAGGCTTTCCATCTTCATCGTGAATATATTTAATATATCACTCCGATGTTACAGCAATACCACAAGGATAATCGTGTGACTCTTAAAATATATTCTCTCTTTCCACATTGTGTGAAAGCAGAGAGTCTTCATTAACAGATGTCTAATGAGATATTGTGGATGATCTCTTGGCTCTAGACTCGATAGTTCACATTTAGTTTCCTTTCTTAGAAGACTAGGGAGGGTTTCCTTCTTCAATATCAACAATTTCTAAGAGAAAGTCGATAGATAATATAGGTTCCCGTGAGAATGAAACAAGTCCTTTTAAGAGGAACTTGAGTAGCTTGGGAAGTTTAGTGCGATGCGTCCTTTGGGTCCATGACGTCTTGTCTTCAATACTAGTGTTACCTTAGTAACCACTAGTAGCATATGTATTGAACCCGTTCTTGCCCTAGGTTGAATTATTGGAGGGCTATTTCTTTTCACCTTTTCACATTTAATTCTTTTCATTCTTCAACCCCTTGATGCTTACGAGACTTCATAACTAGAAACTTGTTTGGTTTATTCGATTACTAGCTTCTCTCGGTCGGCACTCTTCCCATATTCTCATTTTCTCCCTTTTTTCATCATACCTAAGGACTCTACACTATCTAGTTGATTGTCCTGGGTAGATCCCTCACGACTCTGGCGGGATCGTGGAGCAGAATACCTAAACTAACCATCCTTATAATACCATGCATAAAGTAAATTGGTGGGTCTTTTGGTATTGTTCATTTCTTCTTGAAACCAATTGAAAAATCATTTGGAAAAAACCAATCAAGGTACTGGTGATAAAATATCAAAGTATTTTGTACCTTAATTGTTTTTGATCATTTAGAAAAGCTCCCCCTCAACATGTGCATATGATTTAGAAATTGTTTAGCACATGGAGGCAAGAGTTCTTTGAAATAATTTCTTGATCACAATTTTCATAGAAAAAGCCATTTGATTCTCTTGGTAAATTCTACCCCTCAATATGTGCGTAGGATATTTGAAATCATTTTATCACATAGAGGCAAGAGGTTTTTGAAGTACATCCACAATCACAAAGGCCATTAAGAAACCATTAGAAAATCAATCAAGGTACTTTATGTTGAAACATAGAAATCTTTGTACCTTGAAAGTTTATTTCTTTTGAAATCTTCCCTCAATATGTGCTTGAGATTCAAAGCGTTTAGCACATATGGGAGAGCGATATGCACATTGAATCAAAGCGATCATTATATATCGATTTCATATTAAATCACAAATTCTCCCCGATCAAAATTTCAAACCAATTGAGATTTTGGATCGATTGATTAAATCATTTGGAAAATTTTGGGAAAGGCGTGGCAAGATTTAATTTTGAAAAATGATGGATAAAGGAAACAGATTTTGACATTAAAGATTGTTAGTGTCGGTATGATAGTTTTTAAGAGATCTTTAAGTAAAATAAAACAATTTCACAATCAAACAAGAACAGAAAATATTTCATTTTGAAAGATCTTTGGGTTTTAAAGAAAATCATACCATGACATAACATTAAATCTTTAGATCACCACTTATTTTGTACAAACGGACTTTTATGAAGAAATATCGTTTGAAAATACTTAAGTTTGAAATCACTCTCCCCCTCAATTAATGACCGTAGTCGTTGATTGAGTGACTTATGTTTAAAATGAAGTCCGGTTTATTTCCAAAATTAAGTCCAATTAATTTTCAAAACAATATTTTCCATTTTCAAAACAATTTAATCAAATTTTTTAAAATTGTTTAAGAATGGTATCTGCACAAAGACACGTTAGGTGGTTGGTTTGCCTTTTTGTTGTTCTTTGGAGGTTTGGAAGAAAACCGGTGCTTTGAGCGGTGATGCTTCTACGTTGCATTTTTCATGCCAAGCGAGGTCAATTAAGCTCGTTTCTTCATTTGATGATGAAGAAAACCATCTGTGATGCGGTGAGACCTCTTCGTTGCATTTTTTTTCATGCCAACTCTCCATAGAAGTCAAATTAAGCTCCGTTTCTTCATTTGTCAACCAAGATATAATTACCCTTTCCTTTCGGCATCGATCATCTTCATTTGTGGGATCCGGATCGGGAACATTCTTATGAACCATGATATACGCATGTGTTAGTGGACATACAAGCGGATATATGGTGGTCGACAACACCAACGACAATCGACTAATAAAAAGTCAATCCAACATATCAATCATATCATAAAGGTATGGGAATAATGTGTTTATCAAACTTTAATCATCTAATCCTAACAATCATATCCTAGGCACCTAGTCCTTGGCGTAGGTTAACATCATTTTCGGTTAAGCATTTAGGATAATTAGATAAGTTCGATAGATGATATAAATTTGAAAACATTCTCCCCTCAATCAATGACTCATTTTAGAAGATTTTAAAAGCGAAGTCATTGATTGAGTTTACAAAGTATAAAACTACGAATCATTGTTTTTAAAGCAACTCATTTACCACCATTTTGTTAAAACAAATATTTTTCTAAAGAATATTTGAAGGAAAATATTTGAGTAGGAGCAATGATCCTTGACATACTTTCCTCATTATGTTTTAGGATAAGTGCGAAATATTATGAAAATTGGTTTAGCGTGACACTTTCCTTTCTTTAAAGAGCGGGTTGCTATACGAAATAATAGCAAACCATATTTTTAAACACGGGTCACGATCTGAAATAAGCGCAATCCATAGTTTAAGCACGGGTTCTGATCGAAATAGCGTAAGCCATATTTTGAGACATGTTTAGAAAGAAATATTTACACCTCCTGCTTTCGAAATTCATCTAAATTCGTGCCATTATTGAATGACATTTCTAAGACCGTAGATGTTATCGATACCGAAGACATGTCTTGAAAACATATTTTTGTATTTTCAATTTTACGATTTTATGGGCTTTTGTTGATTTTATATTTTCTATTTTGTTTTGTTGGTTTTAGATTTTGTATTTTGCTTTTTGAAAATATTTACAAAGATAGAAAATATTTTAAGAAGATGATGATCTGAGTGCAGGGTGAAATCGATCAACACTTTGTGAAGATAAGTCATCATCTCTTAAACTTTCACCACCAAAGCATTCGAGGCTCTAGAATCGTCATGAGAACTTGAGCCTTGAAAAGTGAATGTTGGTAGCTTCCCCAGACCGAGCAATCCGTAAAGACCATTTCCCCGAAGAAGAAGTGAAGCAAGCAGTCTAATTGTATGAAGCTCAAGAACCCGAAGAAGGCGATAACACCAAAGTAACAAGTTAACACGGATCATTTATGTGGTTATCAGGCAGAAATAAATGATTAAGCCCGATCGCATGAACTTGTTATGCGTCCCGATGTACACATAACTCTTAGAGTTTGAGCGGTTGTCAATTCGGAGAACAATATATCAACACCTTCATTTCACCAAATGCACTCCGGTTATCTAACATATAACCAATCGACCTATAGCGTACACATGTACCCAACAAGAGAAGAGACAATGACATCGCAATAATTGATTGAATCATTGATCTTCTTTGCGGATGTCAACTCCGGAATAGCGATTAAGCTCGATCATGTGAATATGTTGTGCTACCCGGATGTACATATCTCTCCTTGATGGTTGCGATCTCAGCGGAATCATCATTACATTGTGTACATGAAGCACTAACACGAAGCACTTTATCATAAATCATATAGAAGATGTCGATAAGCAATATCATCTCACGCTCCCCGTATTCTTTTCATATTTCTTCCTACTAAGAGTGAGATAACACATACCAAAAGTATCCAGAGACCACTTCCCCAAATGGTTGTAATAATACATCCTTCCCAAATAGTTGGAATAATCTGATGAAGCTATGAGTAAACTCTTGAGTATCTCTGATTTATGACATTTGTCTTCTGGGATAACTTCAATCGGTAGAAGTGTTAAGTTCATCATGTGTCCTCGTTGTGCTTTTAGATTTATGTCTCCTTCCCCTTCTTTTTTTGATACCTCGGAATCGACAACACATTATCATACTCAATATTCATGAAATAGAAAGAACAAAATTTAGCTTAAATGTATCTTGTGAGAATCAACTACTATGGAAACTCTCCCTGACTATCTTTACCAACCCATATGTGGACAAATTAGTGACCAATGACGAAGCAAACCCGATATACCAAACTTGAAAATTAAGTAGAATTCCACGCATTTGTATCTTAATCTTGCATGGAAGTTGGAAGAAACGATGTCGAAATTATGCTCAAGCAAATCTCTAAGTACTCAATACTCAACAAAGTATGAGACATTAACACCTCTTGCGATTATCCTAGCGACATTTGCGTGTGTCCTTTGAGTAAAACTACGTAACTCCTTGGGTGATAGTTAACGGGTCTTCAACCATCCACTTTGACTGGCGATAACTAGACAAAGCAGGTCTTGACTCAAATTCTTAAGCCCGAGCAAGTTATCAAATAAGAACACGTCTTTGTGAAAGTCAACTTCAATCTCAACTAAGTGATAGATGATTAACTCCGAACTAATCAACTTGTGTCAAATGCCCAACACGTTAATAAACATACAATCGGAACAAATGATTCCTCAACATCAATGCCTTCTTCCTCAAAGCGGATGAGGAAGTCATTTTCCATAATGCTCATGTGGTTGATTTACAGAGTGCACAATGGAAGGAACAATAATCCGTGAAGATTTGGCAAAGGAATACCAAAGAGCGGATCATTATTCAATGGTGCATCTACAATATAATAATATTCATTATCAACGCCTTGTGAAATAACTAGAGGTAATGTTTCTTGAGGATTCCAAGTACTTCTTAGATGGTGAACCGGTTGAGTCGATGAAGCTGGAGCATGAGCTTGAGAAACTAGATGATCAACATTCGTTGGAGGTTGGAAGTACTCATCAAACATATCTTGAAACAATGAATCCCGAACAATGAATCGAGTTATCCTTAGTAAGTGAAGTATTAGGCGTTGAAGGAGAGTCATATGACCATAATTCAAGCATCCATCAACATGTAGTATATGCTTTTCTCCCCTCAAAATTGCATCCGAAGTTGCCATTTTTGATTTGAACAAGTGAATAAGAATATACACCAATGAATGTAGATCCACTTGAGGTTGAAAGAGTGTGGAAAAATATGAAGCTTTTGATGAAGAATGTCGATGAGAATGGTCATACACATGAATTTCTCTTCTTTTGAAGATAAAGCGCCTGAGCGATACACCTTTATTTTCTTTGAGGAGCAGGGCTGAAGTGTTATCTGCAAGCGCCATAATGATGAAGTACGAGGCTGAGCCGAAGTGAGCAGGCGTCATTGCCGATTGAATATCAAGGTTGAGTTACTTGAACCGTGAGTTATGAGATATCAATCACATGTTATCCATACTTTAAACCATTCCATGTATTGAAGGATTGAAGTATCTGTGGCCGATTAAGGACTACTGCATTTACATTACAAGCTTGATTGCATATATATTGGTTAGTGACATTTGTATCCAAACCCTTTGGGGTTTCACGGTCAACCTTGATTTTGTCAACAGAAAACTGCTTTCCGGTATGTATCCACCTAAGTCCAGCATCTTTAAACATTCTACCAGACGGTATCCACTTATGGCAAGGTCTAGGATTGTTAGGCTTCTTATGCATAGTGGAAGACTTATCCTTATTTCTAGTATCCAAGGATTTAGAAGTTGGTATCCATCTAGGCGAAGTTTTTGGTTTGTTTTGCTTCACAACATGTTGAACCTTGGTCACGTTAGTAGTCTTAGTGGATTGTACCTTAGCATGAGAATTAGGAAAATGTTTCTTATTCGGAAAAGACTTAGAATTTCTAGTTTCATTTTCTACATGCATAGTATTCTTTTTCATATAACTACTCTTAGATGCAAGCCAACCCCTAGTCTTTTGAGTGTTCCTAGGTAATGGTTTACAACTATTAGTAGTGCCTTGAAATCTTGTAGAATTCATCACCCTAGATCTTGCACCTAAAATTCCGTCTTTTTGAATTTGTACCTTTTTCCTAGCATCTTCTAGATAATAGTTCTTCCACAAGTCATTCATATCATATGAATTATAGGTTTTAATGCATAGTTTTGACACTGTTTTCGAACTAATCCTAGAGGTGCTGGGAGTAAAAGTAGGCGCATGTTGAGGTTTAGAGGAACTAGAAACATAACTCTTAGGTAACACAGGTGAAGTGGTTGGTTTGACAAAACTTGTTTCTCATCAACTTGGGAGGCAAACCATGTTTTGAAAATTTTGGTCTTCGGATATAAATGCGTTGAGTCGCCTAACAATGAACCGGTTTCTAATGGGATGAGAAGCTGGTTTCCCAAGGTTGATGGTTTGTAAACTTAGTGTTCACTTTTCCTACAGTTTTCTAAGCTCATTCTTTAAAGGCAACAATAGCGAAACTCTTTTTACGAAGTTGAGCTTTGAGTTCATCAATTTTGCTATCAAAGAGTTTGTTTGTTCCATTGACTTAGTTCTAGTTTCTTTGTGAGTCGCTTAGTTCTGTGATGCTTTCTCAAAGACTCATTTTCTTTAGTAATTTGGCCACACAAACCGCTAATTCATCATTTCTCATTTGAATATCATCAATAGCATTAACATCGAATTGTTTGTAACAAATTACTTTTCACATGCATATCGAAATATGTTTCTTCAAATTGTTAATAGTCGAGTTTTGTCATGAAGGTGATCTTTTAAATTGTTTATTTCAAAAATTCACGAAATTCGGAAATTCGATTTTACATGGTTTCTTGGTTTGAAAACTTTCCTCCTTTCTTTGTATTGCAATTTCGGTGAAATGCAATGTTTTCAAGTTTTGAGAATTTGTTTGAAAGTTCACCAAAAGCCTTTTTATCAACCATGTCAATTATTTTGAAATTGTTAGACTCGGCCTCAACCAAGGAACATTTATCGAATCATGTTCGGCATTAAGATCGGTATGTTTAGGTAAATTAGCGGATGCACTATATTGAGCAGTTAAGGGTACCTCATTACATGACACTGTTCAATTTTCGATCGATATCTGCATCCACATCATGTAACAAGAGTCAACTTGGACCGTTGGTGTGTCAAGCTTATCTATCTACGAGCCTCGTATTGGTATCAAGCGATCAGTCATCGGTGCATTATCAGACTCAACACTACAATCTTTTGTTTTGCCCGCATTCATTACCCTTTATGATTACATCATCTACTTCTTGTGTGTTAGGAGTAGCGAAGAGCTGGTTACATCATTAATTGTTGTCTCGACATTACGCATTCGTGACACCCGACCTTTCAGCGGATACATTGCAGAATCATCACAACTATCTCTCGATTGCACGACACTCATTCGCGTTTCATCCTTTTGTGCGGCATCCTCGATGTACTTTTCCATATTATCCATGAGTTGTATAAATGTCTCAATGAATTCTGAATTTCCATTCCAATATGTTTTGAAGGAAATTCGGTCAAGTGTTAATCGTAATCTATTTGAATATTCCCCAGCGATGAATGGTGAAATTGTTTGTAGATTACTTGAAGAGCGCACTGGAACCATCCTTTTGAACCTTTCTATTGGTATGTTGCGACTTTAAATGTTCTAAGTTCAACGACAAGCTTCTCGTCAATGTAGGTAAGTCTGGCGGAAGAGCACTACATGTTCGATCCCAGTTGTGGATAACGTTTGTATGAGGTACAAATGAAGTAGGCGATAGGGCTCAGCGCTGCATTCCATTTGCATGGCATTACGTAGCATTAGCGGTGCAATTCATTCTCATTTACTCGGAACATGAAGATCTCACATCTCATTGATTAATTCAAACATCTTTAATCGTTCGATTAGCATTCATTATCATTGTTGTCCACAACATCATACAATTTAAACGCCACGAAATCAGGGTCGATGGTGTAAGACATGATGTTGTAGTATACACGGATTTTATAAGTCTATGATTTAAACCGGTGTTAATACAAATAAGCGTGAAAATGTTTATTTATATTTTACGATCTTCTAATGTTTTGTTGATAACAAATATAAAATCATTTAACGAAACAAATAGAGTACGTAAATAGTTTGAGTTAATAGTTTTCTAACACACTTACGCTTTCATAAAACACTAAAACAAGTATAAGTGATTTTATGATTTAGATAAATATATACAACAACTAGTGTTTGCATATTGGGTTAAACATATACTTAAACTAAGTATACTAAAATGGGTAAAAACTAAGTGTATGCTAAATTGGGTAAATACAAGTATATACTAAATGGGTAAATACTAGCAAATGGTTTTGACCCATAACCCATGGTTTTATATATACCACTAACCAAGTTCATTGTATCTAGAAAGAAAACCATGGATCAACCCATAACCCATGACCATGACCCTTAACCAAAAATACCCATGGGCAAAAGGAGGACCACGGATCCCAACTTTGTGCTAGCGGATCCCTTGTGGTAGGGATCCGTGAGATCAGGGAAAGAGAGAATTTCCTCTATAAATAGAGAGCCATTTCTTCCTCTCTACTTGCACTTTTTATAAAGACTTCCCAAAGTATTCTAACCCTCTAACCTCGTATCTAAGTGATCTATGTGGTTTGTCTTTTGTTTTTGTGTGATCTTCTAGGTTCCTCTTAAAGGAAAGATCACCACTTCTTGAAGACGTGCAAGCTCGAGTCCATGAGTTGCCATGCTTCGTCATCATCAAGACAACGAAGGTTCTCTTGTTGATAGATCTACCTTTCTCCATAGGCGTTGGGTTGAAGGCATTAGTGAAGAATGCCGAAAATGTAAAGATGCAAGCATTAGTGAAAGATGCTCATCATTCGTGTCAAGGCATTAGTGAAGAATGCCAAGTGTTGTGTCAAAGGCATTAGTGAAGGATGCCAAAGAATCAAATCAAGTAGCATTTGGGAAGAATGCTTGGGTCGTATAATCGATGAGGTGCATCGTTATACATATAAGTATTGTTTATTTACAAGGATGGTGATATCCTTGATGATGTTGTAACAAGGGTAGATCTCCTTAGAATAGGTGTTGTGTCGTGAAGGTGTAGTTCACCTAAGGTGTGAAAGAACTAGGTACTTAGCCTAGTACCTAATAAAGGGTAGGCGACGTTGTGATATGATTAGTTCTCCTAAGGTGTGAAAGAACTTCGGTGGTTAGCCTAGCACCGTATAAAGGGTAGGCGACGTTGTGTTAGGTGTGATTCGCCTTGGTGTGAAAGAACTCGGTATTTAGCTTTGTCGGAAAAAGGTTAGCGACGTTGTGAAGGCTTCTCCGCCATAAGGAGATTGGTGTAGTGCTTACAAACTCTCGAGTAGGTGACTCGGGAGTGGAGTAGGGCAAGGAAGGTGTCCTTGTGGCGAACCACTATAAATAACTTGTCGTGGTGATGTGCTTCTTACTCTTTATCTTTCATGACATGTTTATATATCTATCTATCAACGTCCAACATAAACAAACAAATAGATTGACATAAGTCGATCTAAATATTTAAAAGAAAGTTTTAAATTGGTAAAACTATTCAACCCCCTTCTAGTTTTCCACAATTGGCATCGAGCTTAGTAACCAAGTTTCTTAAAGTATGTTGTACTTTAAAGACTTGATACGATCCGTGTATGTTTGAAAACTACAAAGAAGGATTTTTTTTAAAGATCATATTTTCTTTTAAATCATTTTGTTGGACATTGATAGATCACTCTAACAACTTTTGTTTTCAAGAAATCTTCATACTAGAATCTCTCAAAATCTTCATTCAAAGAATAATAATGACAACATTCAAGGAAGGATCTATAAAGTAATCACTACTTACGTACACAAGTACAAAGGATTACTTTAAAAGCTCATAAGTATTTTGGCATTAAGCCAAACCAAGAAGCATAGAGGTATGTTTTACCTTTCATTAGATAGGTTACATGAGTTCAATTTATTTCATAGTTCTCTTGTTTAATAATCACTAGCATCATTAGAAGTCTCTTTCGTCACTTTTCCGTCTTTTTCGTCATCGAGAATAGTATTCCTTTTGATTCGTCAAACTAACGCCGTCGTCACATATGAACCCTCGATATGTGATTCATCAAAAGCAAATCATCTAAAAACAATCTTCATCAAATACCTCCAAACTATTTTTTTATCTATAAGCCCACTACAAAATAATGCCAAAACACCTTCTTTACATTCACGATGTGGGATCCTACAGTTGTACTAGCGGGATCCCAAATACAAAGGATCCGGGAACCGTGGAGCAGAACTCGGCTATCACGCTTTCAAAATTTCACCACTGATTACTTTCCTTCTATTCACACAACACAAAAACGACCAAGCCACTAAATTAATCCTCATTGGCTTCCATAATTTCAAGTATTCCTTCCTAGAACACCATTGTAAGTAATTACATTAACTTGTTCTAATTTTCATCATTCTAATTCAAGGGTTTATGGTTTCTTAATTTCTAATCAATTAGGGTTTTTCAAATTAATCATGAAAAGGGGTTTTTAAATCACATTGTGTTCACAACATTGTTAATACAAATCAAAACCATAAACCCATATCAACCAATTTAACCTAAGCGAAAACTTGTATTTTTAGGACCAACCATGCCCAAAGCCACTCAACAAGATCATCATGACACCGTCCATTACCTTACTCATTACTATCGTAAAGGGTCGATCAAAACTAACCATAAAATTTTCAAAGCCTCACAAAGCGTGTGACAACTCATAATTCGGTCATTTCTCGACATAATTTATGCCTCATTATTTCAACATTTATCGTAAACTTGGTTTCGTGTTCCAAATCGCGTAACCTTTATGGTTTAGCGAATTCATGATCATAACATCACGTACATTTCATATGGACTAAGATTAGTCTACATTTCATTGACATCATTTGCATCATGATGGTTCATTCGTGACATTTCATTTCACTTTAAGCAGCGTAATTTCTTTATATTAAATAAGCGTTATCGCGTGAGTTATTATTTTGTATATTAAATCCGTTACTTTCAAAAATGATCGATGTATTTTAAACTTACATTTAGTTTATAAAAACTATATTTTTAGTTTTCCTAGTGTTTCAAATTTATTTGGTACATAAATCGTTAAAGTTAAATTATTCGGCGCTTTTCTTAAAATTAATCGGTAATTATTTTATCACTCAAATTTCACCGAATGTATTTTTACAATTTTATTATCCCATTACATTCTATTTTGATCTAATAAAAATCTCTTTTACCTAATGTACATTTACCTTACAAGTTACTTTTTCCTTTACCTACACATTTCATTTACACATTATATACACATTATATATATATATAAAAAAAAAAAAAAAAAAATATATTTTGTGACAAAAATCCCCATAATCCGGCCCTAGGGGGGGGAGGGTGGATGCAATTATGGTTGGTGACTTATTTTTCTACAAATACTATATCTATACTCCAAATATCACACATTTCATTCATCCTCTTCAATCATACAAGTTAGAAAAGTTTTCTCTTCTCCTTTCCTTATCTCTAGAACCGACCATGGTGATGTTCCAACAAGAAATCACAAAATTTTGCAAGATCAAGCATTAACAATCTAGATAATACTCTTTATTAGGTTTTGAAATAAAAACCAAGAGTGTTTAGGATTAACCTTGGTTCTTTGCACCTCATCATAGTACTTGTAAGCATGTTTCATTCATTTTTCATGTTTCCTTATCATCTCATATCCATCTCTTCATTTTTGGAGCAAGCATGCATGAATTGTGTTGTTTATACCATTTTTACTTGATTTTAGAGTTATATATATATTTGGTCATCCTATAATTATCCCCATGGTATTCTTTGGTCTTGATGGTGATTAGGAACCCATGACACCCTAAGAAGGTGTATGGTAGGATTAGATTAGCTTTGGAGTTGATTTGAAGGGATTAGAATAGGTTTTGTCCGAGAAAAACTATTTTCGATAACTATAATTTATGTTACTGTCCTTATTTCGATTTTGGAAAAACCGGCGGTTGAGTGCGAAACTTTGGCCTTGATATTTAGAAAATATACTTTAAAAGCGAATCCGTGGCCGCTTGAGCGGATAAAGCGGAGTTATAACGAAGAAGTTATGGATTTTTAAAGTTTGACGACGAAGCGTATATTTTTCGAGAAAATTGACTTCTTTGTTTTACTTTGTCCGGTAAAAGCGAGCCTTAAGCTTCACAAATTATTTCGACTAGTCAAAAATATATTAGTTTACTTCGATACGAAGCTAAGGACATATTATCGTGAAAGCGGTTTGAAGCGACAAAGATATGCACGTTTTCATAAAGTTGCCGTAACTATTATTTTACGAAAACTATATATTATTTTTACGTTACAAGTGTTACATTAGGCATAACGACCATGTTTCTTGTTTTTAACGAGGTTGTGAAACTTTTGGAGCGAAATGTCTTCTAATAAAATCAAGTTCACCGCCATATTTTTCAAAGCGATAAGCCGTTTGTATAGCGGTGGTGTAGTAAATTAATTACGGATGTTCAAACTTGGCGAAACTCATTTTCGCACAACAATTAGCCAAAATCACTATCTTTAACCCTTATTATCTTTATGTTCGAGACCTTTTGAACGAAAACTCTGACTGAAACTTCTAGATATCGATACAAACTTTCCAAAACCGTGAGTTCGTTCTCTAACGATCGGCGACACCGTTCTGACTAGTTTTTCGAACCATTTTGTTAATTTCAAGAAATTTCCGCGACATTGTTTCTGACGAAAAGTGAAAATTTCACCATAAATCATTATAAAACCATTGTGGGATGACATTTGGCGTAAATACTTGTAAAGTGATTTTGATTGGTCAAGGCGTCAAGCAGTATTTTTCACGATAAGTAATATTTTCAAAACTACAAATGGTATAAATAACATACGAAATGCATGCATAACATTACATTGCAACTCATTACGTATCATATCCTTCACAATAGGTCAAGATTAACGTATCACATTACATCTCGGTGTACTCACTTTGTCTTCGCATCATTCCACCAGTGAGTTCCATAGCCCCTACTTTTACTTGTTTTCATAAGCATTTTGGGGAGATACATGCTCAACTATTTTATAACTATCATGATTATTTGTAACTACATGTAGCTCGAACTTAATGTTTAGTCATATCCTACATCATAAATCATTGAGTGAATGTCTTGGGATTACCATTGAAATGAATGTCTTGGGATTACCATTGAATGAATGTCTTGGGATTACCATTGGAATTTGAATGTCTTGGGAACTTCATTGGGGTTGAATGTCTTGGGATTATCATTGAGTTTTGAATGTCTTGGGAACATCATTAGGCCCGAATGTCTTGGGATTTTCATTGAACTAAATGTCTTGGTATAATTATGTCAAGTAAACATTGATACATTAAGTCATGCACTATTATGTGAATTCATTTGACATCATGCACTTGAACATAAACTATATACATCTTGGCAATGGGTTGTGAATACACGGGTTGCAAGTTTTGTATGGTGGAACTTGGGCCGAGTGGATTCTGATGCCTTTCTTGCATAAACGATTTTGAAAGGCTTTACATTTCAATTCAAACTCTATGAACTCACTCAACCTTTGTGTTGACACTTTTAGCATGTTTTATCTCGGTATCTAAGGCATTCACTTCATGGCATGCATTTGGACACATCATGGAGTCGTGGTGACGACGTCTCACTAGGTTTCGCACTTTAAAACATCGTTTGAATTGTAACAAACTTATTTACGCACAAGTTGATTTTCATTTGGGACCTACATTGTAAACTCGATTGTTTTATTAAATCAAGCGATGTTCTTTTCAAAGCGACACTTTAGGTCGTTCAATATAACTAATTGTGGTGCTATGACGGTCTATCCCGAAATTCCATTCCACTACAAAGCAGTAATTTGGGGTGTGACAAAGCGACTTATTCACGAAGGTCGTGTAGTCAAGGAATGTTTCCTTGAAGATACCGACATTCGTCAAGTTTTCTCGACAATCAACTTTGATTGTCTTCTTGACGATGATGAACAAATTTGTCCGGTTTTCATTTTGAGTTTTACAAAAGCTTTAGGATCATTAGAAACACCGATAATAGCATCTCAATCGCCTTTATCATCAACACACAAAACTTTACTCTTCCTCTCAACACTTTTGCTCAAATTCTTCGCATTCCTTGTGAAGGAATTTGTATGTACTCTCAAGATTGGGCAATTAACGCTCAAAACCTTACACTTGATCCTAAGCCTCTTTACAACACTCCTCTCGACAATCCAGAAACCATTAGTGATACTATCTTTAAAATTAGGACCGACCAATCCCGTTCTGATCGTAACAAAAGCTCATTCACCGTGATCCCTTTAAAATGGAACTTTTGAAATGCATCCATGTTTAGAAAATGGGAAGAAATCATAGGAAAACATCATTAGCCTAGTTGGAAACAAAGATCATCCAAACGCATGCCTTGTGCAAATGATCTATTGTCTTACCCACCAAAGGCCATTTAATCTTGCCTATTACATGGTAAGGAGAATGGTGGGGGTATTCAAAGCTTCAACATGGTACTCCCATATGGTATGCTCCTAACACGACTTTGTAAGTATGTTAGCACATTGCAACCATCCCTATCAACGATGATCATTACCTTTCCGATCACGTCATGGTACCTCTTACCAAACAACCCTACAAGCGGTTCATGGTCAATGGAGAAACACGAAGCTCTCTCGGACTCCTCGGGAGAAGAAGAAGAAGATGAGGAAGACATCGACCCGTATCCAACATCAAATTGGAAATCCTTGAATACCACGAACAACTTCCAATCATTCCAAACGAGACCATGCGAATTTAAACAAATAAGAGGCATGATTCAAAACCTAACACAATCTCACTAAGCCGTCAAAAGGAAAAGGAAGAATTGACGAAAGAGACAATAGGAATGTGCTTAGTTTCATTTATTTTATGTTTGAATGATTTCTCTTTAGTATTTTTAGTTTATGGTATTTTGGATATTGTTACTTTACCTTGTAAGTGATGTTTTATGATAACTTGCTTGTTCCTATTAAGCTTGTTTTATAGATTTAATAGTGTACAAAATCGCACATCATTTTCTGTGTGGGTTACGTGTTGATTCGATCTGCGGATCTGGGATCCCTAGGATTAGCCTAGCGGATCCTTCCCTTGAAGGAACCGTGGGATCCGTGACATCGGATCAACAATGCGACATTCGGCACATCAAAGCGCTTTCTAGATAACATCACATTAGCTTGGCATATGTTTTAGAACCCAACTAAGTCCACGTCAAGGATGAGAAAGGCTTAGACTCACTAAAGGCTTACTTAAGATCTTAGTCTGATTTTATCATCACATCTAAAACTCACCATACTTCCGCTTCAACTACTCACAAACTATTTCTCATCTCTCAAAACACTTTAAGAAAGGGGCTAAACAATTTTAGGAAATTGCTTATAGTCTTTATATCTCAAGGTAAGACAAAATTAGTTTTCAATTCTTGAAATTTTAAGAATTTTCTTAATATCACCTCAAGCTAAAACACGATCACTAGGATCATTTATTATGACTTGTCACCCTCATAACTCTTAGTGTTATCCTTGGACATCCATTGGTAGTCTTCTTGTCCCATCCTTCTTCCATAAAAGCAATCATTTGCTATAACACTTATACCTCTAATCATTCAAGTACCCTTCATCCTAAACCCTTAGGAGAACCAAACATTCAAAATGAGATAAGCCTTAGCTCCCGAAACCTCATTACAAACTCATCATAGCTGCTTGAGGCGGATCCCTAGGATTAGCCTAGCGGATCCCTTCCAATAGGGAACCGTGGGATCCGGTGACGGTTTATGCCAAACATAGCTAAAACAATCATTTCAACTCACCTTCCTAACTCAAACACTTCATCTCATCTTAAATGAGTTCTTAGATCGATGAAACTCGAATCTCACCTTGTGCATGTCAATCATCACATTTCCAAGAACATTAGTGGATTAAGTCTTAAATGCAATTGCAAAGTTCTTCCCTTTATAACCCACATTACCAAGAACACTTTAGTTATCAAACACAAACATAATTATCAACAATTACAACCATCCTCCTTTGTCATTTCATCATGAGAAAAGCTCCTAGTGCTTACTCATCCACTCAAAAACCACCTAAGAAACTTGCTAGAATCATACACGAAGTTTCCTCAACCGAATCATCTCCGGTTAAGTCCACCTATGCTAGGATTTCTCCTACACCAAGGAAACCAATCAAACTAATTCCCAAGAAAAGTGTTCTCACTAAGATTTCATCACCAAATTCTATTATACCAAACATACCCTCCACAACTCAACCTAGTTCATTAATACCTAGAGCCATCTCCCAATCATCTCCACACTCTCAATGTAGAAGCTTTACCTTCTTGGCCATCTCATCTTTCACCATTACCAACTAATTCACTTGAAAAGATTGAGCAACAAAATCAAAGTGTTGAATCAACACTTGATCCAAAAGCAAACTCTATTATTCCTCCCAATAGTCTATTTTGGATTATGAAGACATCAAAAGCAACCACACGATCAAATGGAGGTTGATGCCTCTTTACCTCTACCCTCAAACATTGTAGAGTCACCACTTAATGAGCCTCCACCAAATCCTCCTTCATTTGAAAATCCTCGATCCACTTCACTGAACTTTCACCTCAAGAAACCCAAAAACATGACAAGGATTGCTATCATTGTAAACATGTTGAAAAGTTGATACATGAACTACGTGAAGAGCAACGTTTCATGTTTTATCACCTCCTCGAGCGTTTGAAGAGGTTAACAAGCCTAAACTACAATAAGCATCATATTCAAAAGGTCGAACTTAGAACATTTAGAAACCTTTCTCATCCTTGATCATCATTGAACTTTTAGTCGAATCTTAAGTTTGGGTTAACTTATTAGCATTAGTAGCACCTATTTGGCTAGTTCATTCTCTTAGTTTTAGAGATTTGGTTGTGTATCTCTTGTTTTATTGAATGAATAAATCTATGCTATGATTATTATGTGTGTTGTGCTTGTTAAATATCTCATTCCCTCAAATAGTACTCCTTGACATTTCTTCACTTCTTGAAGAAATCATGAGAATAAGCGGATCCTTCCAGATAACTGACGGATACCTCCTTGAAGGGAACCGTGGGATCCGTGGTACGACACAAATCTCTACTAACTTGAGTCTCTTTGCGAAATTATGCACTATACTCTTGTTTTCTAACCTTGTCTTGTAGTTATTCAAAATACACATGAAGATATTGACACCATAAAGCTAGGGGGAGCTTTGTGTCAAAACGACATTGCAAAATCATTTGCAAACTTAAATCCAAATTTTGGGTTACACTTCATGACACCCCATTGCAACTTTGCAATATTTAAGGGGGAACACGTTCTCGTCACTTAGACGAATCATTTTGCAAACTTAATTGCAAACACAATTAGTTTATTTTACATTATGTCCTTGACGCCCTTTCAAAGGGATGGAC
Organism: Chrysanthemum lavandulifolium; assembly: GCA_022545495.1. NCBI lineage: Eukaryota > Viridiplantae > Streptophyta > Magnoliopsida > Asterales > Asteraceae > Chrysanthemum > Chrysanthemum lavandulifolium. The sequence goes on from CM040244.1 coordinate 104,347,618, forward strand.
TCGTCAAGGGGAGTTAAGACAGTACCATTCCGTCACTTGCTCTCTTCACATTTTACATTTGTTTTCTCTTTCTTTTATAAAAATTGTGTTAGTTTCTTTTAACACTTTTGTTTCGACAAAAGGGAGAAGAAAGTAAAACTACAAATCAAACTTTACAATTTTAGATTTTTCCTTAAAATAACTTTATGTTTTGTCATCAACAAAAAGGGGGAGATTGTTAATACAAATAAGCCGTGAAAATGTTTATTTATATTTTACGATCTTCTAATGTTTTGTTGATAACAAATATAAAATCATTTTAACGAAACAAATAGAGTACGTATATAGTTTGAGTTAATAGTTTTCTAACACACTTACGCTTTCACATAAAACACTAAAACAAGTATAAGTGATTTTATGATTTAGATAAATTTGTACAACAACTAGTGTTTGCATATTGGGTTAAACATATACTTAAACTAAGTATACTAAAATGGGTAAAAACTAAGTGTATGCTAAATTGGGTAAATACAAGTATATACTAAATGGGTAAATACTAGCAAATGGTTTTGACCCATAACCCATGGTTTTATATATACCACTAACCAAGTTCATTGTATCTAGAAAGAAAACCATGGATCAACCCATAACCCATGACCCATGACCCATGACCCTTAACCAAAAATACCCATGGGCAAGAGAGGCGGACCACGGATCCCTAGCTTTGTGCTAGCCGAATCCCTTGTGGTAGGGATCCGTGGGATCCGGGGAAACAGAAGAGAATTTCCTCTATAAATAGAGAGCCATTTCTTCCTCTCTACTTGCACTTTTTATAAATACTTCCCCAAAGTATTCTAACCCTCTAACCTCAGATCTAAGTGATCTATGTAGTTTGTCTTTTGTTTTTGTGTGATCTTCTAGGTTCCTCTTAAAGGAAAGATCACCACTTCTTGAAGACGTGCAAGCTCAAGTCCATGAGTTGCCATGCTTCGTCATCATCAAGACAACGAAGGTTCTCTTGTTGATAGATCTACCTTTCTCCATAGACGTTGGGTTGAAGGCATTAGTGAAGAATGCCGAAAATGTAAAGATGCAAGCATTAGTGAAAGATGCTCATCATTCGTGTCAAGGCATTAGTGAAGAATGCCAAGCGTTGTGTCAAAGGCATTAGTGAAGGATGCCAAAGAATCAAATCAAGTAGCATTTGGGAAGAATGCTTAGGTCGTATAATCGATGAGGTGCATCGTTATACATATAAGTATTTGTTTATTTACAAGGATGGTGATATCCTTGATGGTGATATCCTTGATGGTGTTGTAACAAGGAGTAGATCTCCTTAAGAATAGGTGTTGTGTCGTGAAGGTGTAGTTCACCTAAGGTGTGAAAGAACTAGGTACTTAGCCTAGTACCTAATAAAGGGTAGGCGGACGTTGTGATAGGATTAGTTCTCCTAAGGTGTGAAAGAACTCGGTGGTTAGCCTAGCATAGTATAAAGGGTAGGTGACGTTGTGTTAGGTGTGGTTCGCCTTGGTGTGAAAGAACTCGGTATTTAGCTTTGTACCGGAAAAAGGTTAAGCGGCGTTGTGAAGGCTTCTCGCCATAAGGAGATTGGTGTAGTGCTTACAAACTCTCGAGTAGGTGACTCGGGGGTGGAGTAGGGCAAGGAAGGTGTCCTTGTAGCGAACCACTATAAATAACTTGTGTCATGGTGATGTGCTTCTTACTCTTTATCTTTCATTACATGTATATATATCTATCTATCAACGTCCAACATAAACAAACAAATAGATTGACATAAGTCGATCTAAATATTTAAAAGAAAGTTTTAAATTGGTAAAACTATTCATGTCACACCCTCATGGGGATGAAACACGAGTGTAACGGAAGGAACATAAGCACAAGATAATAGAACATACCAACATTAATATTTAAAGAAAGAGTACACCATTACAATACTAGTTTAGCCGTCATCGGCAAATATATTACAAGTTTAATTCCCAAAATATTGCGTTCTATTACATAATGATTTGTAGTGACAAGTGAAAACTTCATTATGCAAGACACAGTAGAAAAAAGCTTACTAACGATCACACGAAATGCATGAGAGAAAAGCGGGTCAACTATGAAAATAGTTGGTGAGTAAACACGTTTAGCAAAAATAAGAAAACTTGTAAGAAATATCAAAGCTTTCGATCGACGAAAAAAATGGTCCATAAGCAAAGGCATTGTAAATCCACTCGGTTCAAGTTCGCCCATACAAAACTTGCAACTTTGTGTTCACAACCCACCGCCAAAAGTAGTATGTCTAAAAGTCAAGTATAAGCGGTCATAATAGTTCACAATATTGCACCACGTATATAATCATTCGGGGATGCTCCGAACATGGGAGACTTTACCTTTGCTCCAACAAGGAGACTCCTTTGTCACTCGACCACCTAGGCGAGAATTATTGAGACCGCTCCACCAATAAGGCGAGACTTTATAGTGATGCTCGAGCAGGGAGACTTTGTCTTGCTCCACAAGGGAGACTCCTTTGTCACCGACCACCTAGGCGAGAATTATTGAGACCGCTCCACCAATAAGGCGAGACTTTATAGTGATGCTCGAGCAGGGAGACTTTGTCTTGCTCCAACAAGGGAGACTCCTTTGTCACTCGACCACCTAGGCGAAATTATTGAGACCGCTCCACCAATAAGGCGAGACTTTATAGTGATGCTCGAGCAGGGGAGACTTTATGCAGTTCAATAAGTTCAAATAAGTAATAGGTTCGTAATTAAGTTCAAGGATTTGATTCGAGTTCACAAGTTCTAGTCAAACTAGTTAATAAAAGTAGTAAACAATTTAGCTCAAGAAAGGTTCATGCATTTCGCCCAAAATATAGTAAACGGAAAAAGGGGTTGTGATTACTCACTTGGTAACCTGGTGTGATGACAAGAGTGAGTACACGAGGTATAATGTGATGCTTAAACCGGGACCTATTACGAATGATATGATATGTCATGAGTTGCAATGTAATGTTATGCATGCACCGTATGTTATTTATACCATTTGCGAGTTTTGAAAATATTACTTTTAAAAATACTCTTTTGACGTCTTGACCATTCAAAAATCACTTTACAAGTTTTACGTCAAAATGTCATCCTACAATGGTTTTATAATGATTTTGGTGAAATTATCACTTTTAAATCGCAAAACAATGTCGTCGGAAAATCATGAAATTAACAAAAATGGTTCGGGAAAAATAGTCGTAAAATGGTGTACGTCGATCGTTAGAGAACGAACTTCGACGGTTTTGGAAAGTTTGTATCGATATCTAAAGTTTCGATTCGGGAGTTTTCGTCAAAGGTCTCGATCATAAAGATATCAAGGGCTAAAGATAGTGATTTTGCTAATTGTGCGAGAAAATAAGTTTACCAAGTTTGAACATCCGTAAATAATTTACTATAACTCCGCTTGACAAACGACTTATCGTTTTGAAAATATGGCCGATGAACTTGATTTTACTAGAAGACAATTCGCTCCAAAAGTTTCACAACCTTGTTAAAAACGATTGCAAACATGGTCGTTCTGACTAATGTAACACTTGTAACGTAAAAATAATATAGTTTTTCGGAAAATAATAGTTACGGCAACTTTATGAAAACGTGCATATCTTTGTCGTTTTAAATCCGTTTTCTCGTATAATATGTCCTTAACTTCCGTATCAAGTAAACTAATATATTTTGACTAGTCGAAATAATTTGTGAAGCTTAAGGCTCGTTTTGACCGAACAAACTAAAAGCGCAAGCTGAATTTTACGAAAATCATACGTTTCGTCGTCAAACTTTAAAAATCCATAACTTCTTCGTTATAACTCCGTTTTATCCGTTCAAGCGGCCACGATTCGTTTTAAAATATATTTTCTAAATATCAAGGCCAAAGTTTCGTACCAACAGTAGGTTTTCCGAAAAATGAAACAAGGACAGAACCTATTTATATAGTTATCGAAAATAGTTTTCTCGGACAAAACCTATACTAATCCCTTCAAATCAACTCCAAAGCTAATCTAATCCTACCATACACCTTCTTAGGGTGTCATGGGTTCCTAATCACCATCAAGACCAAGAATACCATGGGGATAATTATAGGATGACCATAAATATATATATAACTTCTAAAATCATGTTAAAAATGGTATAAATCACATATCATGCATACTTGTTCCAAAAATGAAAAGATGAATATAAAATGATAAGGAAACATGAAAAATGATAAAAACATGCTTACAAGTGATAATGATGAGGTGTAAGTAACAAGGATTAGCCTAAATACTCTTGGTTTTATTTCAAAACCTTATATAGAGTATAAACTAGATTGTTTTAACACTTGATCTTGAGAAAATTTTGATCCTTTGGCTCTTGATGTTATGACCGGTTATGAGAAGCAAGGAAACAAGGAGAGAAATATTTTTGACTATGTGAATTTTGGTGAAGTAAATGAGTTAAGTGAAGACTTTTTAGGTAGTGTAAACTTATATACAATCAAGACCTTGCCTCATTAATGACCACCTTCCCTTGGTCGGCCAAGGGGGGAATGTAAGATATTATGGTTTTTTTTTTTTTTTTTTTTTTTCAAAATTTGTATAAACTTTGTGTATTATTTGGTAAGATATGTAAGAAATTGTGTAGGAAATGTACAAGTGAATGTAAATGGAAATTTTTGGTACAAGTAAGTTTTTAATAGTTCAAAATAGAATGTAATGAAATAATAAAAATTGTAAAAATACATTCCTTGTGAAATTTGGGTGATAAAATAATTATCGTATAATTTTTAAGAAAAACGACGTAATAATTTAACTTTAACGATTAATATACCAAATAAATTTGAAACACTAGGAAAACTAAAAATATAGTTTTTATGAACTAGATGTAAGTTTAAAAATACCTCGGGATCATTTTTGAAAGTAATGGATTAAATATACAAAATAATAACTCACGCGATAAAGTTTATTAAATATAAAAATTACGCGTTAAATGTGAAACGAAATGCCATGAATGAACTAATATGATGCATATTAAATTTAAGAAATGACCGGAATTTGAGAATTGTGACAATTCAACCCCCCTTCTAGTTTTCCACACCGAGAAATAGATTCTTTCGCGGGATTTTACAAAATCAAGAAGAAACCGTGATATAGTGACCAATAGAACGTTTTAAGATAACTAATGGATCGACAAAATGATAGAAAATTGTGTGTTAGGTCTTATGATTGTTTGTAGGATTAGCAGAGATGTTGTTTGGTTGTGATTTGGGTTGGTTGATGCACGATTTTACGGAGAAATTAAGGTCTAAAAACTTAAAAACCGTAATAACTTCTGTTCGGAGCGGATTTAGGCCTCGAGGGTTGACCCGAATAAATTTCCGTTAATTCGGCATGCCATTCTCCTCGTTCTCACGGTCATTTTGATGGGTAGAACGCTGAAAACGGAGTTACGGATCAAAAGTTATATCTGTTTGAAGTTTTGTCGGGAAAAGTCAACAAAACGCACTGATGAAATGGTCAAACCGCTTCTAAGAATCCTCTATGAAGACAAATCGCTAGTTACAAGTCGCTAGATGCACAAGTCGCTAGAGACAACTCGCTATGAAGACAAATCGCTAGTTGACAAGTCGCTAGATGCTCAAGTCGCTAGAGACAACTCGCTATGAAGACAAATCGCTAGTGACAAGTGGCTAGTGACAAGTCGCTAGATGACAACTCGCTAATAGTACCAACTCGCTAAGTAGACAAGTCGCTAAAGAACAACTCGCTAAGTGAACAAGTCGCTAAGGAACAAGTCGCTAAGAGGGCAAGTCGCTAAAGAGCAACTCGCTAGACTGAACAGTACGGCCACTACTTTTGTACTATATGTCGCTTTGTCTCAATAGACAAGTCGCTAGTGCTCAGTCGCTACCACTACAACTACAAGTCATGAAAAATATAGAAGCAAGTCGCTACCAAGAAAACTATTCTGAGACTCAAGTCGCTAGGTAGAAATGTTCAAAAACACCACTTTTCAATCCAAAAACAACCCAACCACAGTGAATCAAGCCTTCCAAATCAAAACCTAAGCACTTATAATGATTCTAAACACAAAAGTACAATCAAAATCCAAACTTTAACACAAGAGATGATCCAAATGATTCTAACCACTCTAAACTCATTCAAACCCAAAAACCTTATGAAAACTAGAAATCCAAGAACATGAAAGATGAGTGATCAAACCATGGCGCTCTGATACCATTTGTAATATATTGGATTTCATAAATACATCATATCATAACACAAATGGGGCGTATAGTTTAGAGTTCTAGAAGAAAGTAGAATGGGAGCCTTTCTAGAGAGAGAGTAAACAAAAGAAAAGGTTAGATTAGAGTGAAGGTCCAACCTCACCTTGGGAGGTAGAGGTATTTATAGTTACATACTACACGTCCTCCCTACGGTTGTGGATCGGCATCTGATGGGTAAAGACCGTCCAGTCCTCCACGGTGTTGCACTAAACTAAATAACTAACTAACTAACTAGTAAATAAAGTAATGTCTACGAGCTAACATATGCTAGACTAGAGTTGGAGGGACCGACTCTTCACTATGGATTTTCCAATTCCTAACATAATTAGATAGTGGGGGAAATTTGTCCATTAGTAAATATCAAAATAAGAGCAAACATTTGAAATTTTCTCCTGTGTAGTATATGCACTGTAAATTTGCCTTTTGGGGGGTAACAAGCAAATATTTAAACTTCATCGAGTTTATATGCATTTCTTATAAAAAAGAGTTTCAAACCCAAAAACGGTAGTTCACAATGTATTAAATATATTTGTTTTATTCATTGGATTTTAAGATCATTTGAAGACAAGATATTCTTTACATATCAAGGGATCAATCTCCACCTTCCATCTTCCCTCCATTTTTCTTTGATCTAATAGATGAGATTAATCCCAACAATTTAAAAACCCATTTTCATCTTCTTCTTTTTTCAAATATTACGCCTTCCGTCCTAAAATTATTGTCTCCTATTGACTTTTTAAGTCTTTCTTCTTTATCTTTGAACTTAAATATTTTTATTTGTGTTATATAATACTTGATGAAAATTATATTCAATGAAAATACATTTGAAACACAATCTATTCATATATTTTGCATCAAGTATTATACAACACAAACAAAAATACTCAAGGTCAATGTTGAATAAGAAAGACTTTGAAAGTCAATAGGGGTAATAATTTTGGGACGGAGGGAGTAATATCTTTTAAACCGTTAATCGTTAAGCGAAAAATATTACGACAAGCATTTAATTATCTTTTTATAGATAGATACTTTGATATGCTTTCGACAATTTTTCTTTTCGTGTTGTTCACGTTTTTTTTTTACTGAAATTTGCATGAAAAAAATCATATGTGATTAAAAACAATTTTGAATATCACATGTGATATTAGTGTTAAATCACATATGATAGTATATCATATGTGATTTAACACTAATATCACATGTGATATTCAAATTAATGTTTAATCACATGCGATTTTTTCCTGCAAATCTCAGATTCGAAAAAAAAATGAAAAAAAAAGACGGAAAAACGTGAAAAAATAATTATTTTTTCTTTTTTCGAAAGTATATCAAAGTGGTTGTCTAAAGAAAAATAATTAAATGCTCGTCGTGATGATGTAATTATTTCGGTTAATGATTAACGGTTTAAAAAATTTTTAAATTATAAAAATAAGCGAAATGATAAAATGCTTTTAAAATACAACAATTGATTTATTTTTAGATAGAAGGTAGGGATGAGTCCTTTAGTACGTGAGAAAATTTTGTTATGTAAAATAAGGGTAGAGATCCTCTCAAGTTATTTATAACTTGATTGATCAAGTTGCAATTATCAACCATTGGGTCAAATTGAATGACTCAAATTATCTCATGTTCTTTTGATTTGAGCCATTGAATTTAATCTAATGGTTGATAATTGACTAACTTGATCAATCAAGTTATAAATAACTTGAGAGGATCTCTTCCCGTAAAATAATTTTCCTCTTATTGATTTACAAATAATTTAGTTTAGGGATAATGTATATGGAGGCCACATAAGTTTTCAGCTTTTAACATATAGGTCACTCATTTATTGAAATGAACTTATACGCCGCTCAATTATATGTTTGTTTTCGTTTACGCCAATTCCGTCCAAATTTATTCTCAAAAACTAAAAAAAATAAACAAACAACCAAGCTCTAACTTATCCAAGTAAGACGAATGAAAAGTTTGATTTAAAATATTGAGTATACCTATAATTTAAAGAGTAAACTACACCGTTCGTCCTTGTGGTATCACGTTGACCATCAAGTATCGATCCTTTGACCAAAAAATTGCACCGTTGGTCCTTAATCTGCGAAACGTTATTTACCGATTAGTCCTCGCTCTAACGGCTCTCACTAACGCCGTTAAGTTTCATCACATGATACCCATGTGAGGGTATTTTAGTCTTTACCACTTTCTTCTTCCTTCATCAATCCATCTTCATCCACTCCCTTCTTAACAAGCACACTAGCACCACCACCATCATCATCTCATCACCACCACCACCATCTTCATTTTCTCGCCCACCACTTGTCACCAAACACAAAATCAATTTTCAAATTTCATCTTCATCCACTCCATTCAATATCTTCATCCACCCATCAAGAACATAAATTCAATAGCACAAAATCAGAACCCCTAAAACACCAAAATATTATCTTCAACTCGACACCATAAACCCCCATCACCACCTGATAACACAAAAGGTTTTAAATTCAAAAATATCAAAGAGTTTTCCGAACTTACAAGATTTTAAACTCCAAAATCTGGCAACCCCAAGATTTGGTTCTACCACAAACAAGAACAACATAATCACAAGTATATAAACCTGCGTTCTACCACAAGAACCACAAACCTATGGTAACAAAAACCACAAACCGGTGGCGATAAGATCTCGGTTTAACAACAAAGAAACACAAACACAAATCACCAGATGCACAAATCCAATCTCGGTTTAACAACAAAGGAACCACCAAGTACTTTTTATGATTTTTGATACAAGTGTGGTGCTTCTCCTGCGGATCGGTGAAAACTTAAAAAGAAAAATAAATGGTTTGATTGTGATGCCACCTTCTTTGAGGAAAACTAACTATCTTCATCATTTACCCAAAGTAAACCCATAACTAATTGTGGGGAGATGGGAAGCTGTGAGAATGATAGATCGATGATGATGTCCTTTTCTTCCTTGTTTGACTTTGCTCTTGAATCGAGATGGTTCACCTTTTATCAATAAAATCGAAGGCTAGAGTTCTTGATATAGATATGGCGTGGAGTGGGTTATCAGAAGGAGAAAGAAGAATTTGGATCTGAGAAAGAAAAGGAGTTAGGATGAGAAAGAAGAAAAGGGTTTGGATTTGATTTTTTGTTCTTCATGATGAAATAGGATTGTAATAGATGTTCTGTGTTTTGATGATGAAATGGATTTTTAGGTAAAGAATTGATTTATGTTTTTTTTCCTGCTTATGATAATGAATTTCTGGGTAAAGATGGTGATGAATTGATGATTGGGGATGTAGATGATGAAGATGTATAAACAAAGAACATGAATTGTGAAAGGACAAAAATACCCTCACGTGTATATCACGTGAGCATGCTTAACGAGAGTTAAATGAGTCTGTTAGTTTGAGGGACCAACGCTGAGTAACGTTTCGCAGTTAAGGACCAACGGTGCAAATTTTTTGGTCAAAGTACGATACTTGATGGTCAACGTATACCACAAGGACCGAAGGACGAATAGTGTAGTTTACTCTAATTTAAATGTGAATTTATATTATTAAAAATACTTTAGAAAGATAAAATTGCAATTTCGCGACTGGTTTTTTATTTATACTTGTATTAGTTTAATATGTTAAGTTATTGTTAGGTTCGTTTTTGCCATTTGAATATGAATTAAATTTGATCGAAATTGGTGTAAACGAAGATAAACACATAATTTGGTGGCCTTTAAGTTACTTTAAAAAAATGAGTGACCTATATGCGAAAAACTTAGAAATTAGGTGACCTCCCGATATATTATCCCTTTAGTTTAATAGCTTTATTTTCATTAATGATTGTATAGATCTAGGTAACTAGCAATTTATTCTTATATTTCACTATTATATTAGCCAGTGTTTCTTAATTGCCATTTTTACAATCGTATATTGATTCCTAAATATAAGTTAGCCAAAGTTCTGCATGCATAAGTTTAAAAAAAATATGTGTATTTTTTTAAGAATGAAGATCGTGTGAAAAATCATGGATTGAAGAGTGTGTTTTGCTGTTGTATTAGGGGGATCCGTTTGTTTATGGCACAACTCTTGTTGGTAGAGATGGTCCAAATGAAGAATGACGTGCCCTTTTTAAGGCTGCCCCAGTAAGAGCATTCAATCCTCTTCATTTTTTTTTTGTCACATTAGCTTTCTTTCTCCAGCGACCTTTAGGCGATTGGGTGTCCCAATAAGACGACCTACACTACAAAAAAACATATCCCATAAATATACCTTTTATATTTATTAAATACACAAAAAAAAAAGAAACCAGCCGATCGTGTAGGCGATCACTTCCCTCCTAGAACCATGCTCGATCGAATGGCCGTATAAACAGGATTGATTAGAAATCGATCGACCTAATCGATCTTCCACTCTTACTGCGTCCAGCCTAAGAGAAATGCTATACAATTTACCAGATGTTTTTAATTTTTTTCCAACCTATTTATCTTTTAGTAGTGGATCCACTAAAAAGTGAATCAAATTAAAAATTGTAAAAAGCCTGGTTCACACGTGTCCTTCCATATCTCATATCAAATTTCTTTTTTTTTTAATATTTAATAGTCAAATGAGTAATTTGCTCATTTGAATTATTTTCATATTTCACCCTTAAACCTTAAACGCATGTAAATCATAAACGATAAACTTTTACAAAAATTCGATTTCACCATAATTTTCCAAAATTTAATTCTCTTTAAAATGGTATGAATTTCGTCATATGAATCGCAACTTTTATTTTCATACTATAAAAATAGTTATGATTTTCTTGTATTGTTTTACATCTTCAGTCTTAAATTTATTTAACTTAATGACCGAATCATGTAAAACTTAAAATACGAAAATTGTAGCTTTTCGGTCATTCTTTACCCATAAATTCGAATTACTCAAATCCGATAACATATGTGTAAGATATCACACGTCAAGGATGGCGTTTTAGTCATATCTGTTGCGTACAAGGTGTTTGATGAAATGTCTAACCTAGATTTTTAGTGTTAAAATTGCGTTAAATGCTCTAATTTTTTTACCACAACGCATCATTAATTATTTTATTAAAAATATACATTTTGTTCATCAGTTAGTCTTGTCATCGGTTAGTGTTGTTCATCAGTTAATCTTGTTCAAAACTGATGAACTGATGAACAATATTAACTGATGAACAAGACATATTAACTCCTTAAATGATGAACATTCTTTTTTTAATTGTTTTGTTGATTTCTTGAGATTTGATTTTTGGTTATGAGTGTTTGGTTGGTGTGCATCAATTTAGTAGTCATGAATTGGTAATTAGAGTGATTTTTAGAAGAAATAGCAATTTTCATGAATTTTGTAATAAAAAAGTATCGTTCATCAATAAAAGGTGTTGTCCATTAATAAAAATAGTTGTTCATTTGTTCATCAATAAAAAAATTGTTCATCAGTTGTCTTAAAGAAATCAGAATATTCATCTGTTATAGTCACATTGTTCATCAGTTCATCAGTTCATCAATTAGTTTTCTTTGATGTTACATTATAATGTTCATTAGTTTTCTTTGATGTTACATTATAATGTTCCTCAGTTACATAACTTGTTCATCGTTTTTTTTAAACAAATAGTGTTGTTCATCAGTTTTCCGAATAAAAAAATCACGTTGTTCATCAGTTAGGTTACAATCAGTCTTGTTCATCAGTTAGTATTTTTTTATCAGTATTCAGCATAAATAAATAAATAGTATGTTTCTTAGTTCATCAGTTATTTTTTATATTGTTCATCAGTTATTTTTTTATAACGTTCATCGTTGTTTTTTTATAATGTTCAATAGTTTTCGAAAAAATAACGTTCATCAGTTATTTTTGATATTGTTCATCAGTTGTCTAAAAAAATCGCCAATGTTCATCTATTAGTTATTCATCAATTCATCGATTAGTCTTGTTCATCAGTTATTATTGTTTATCAATAAAAAAGTTATTCATCAGTGCTCTTAAATTCTCTTCATCAGTTTATCGGTATTAAAAAAAAAATCATAATGTTCATTAGTTGTCGAAAAAATCATAATGTTCATCAGTTTATCATTTGGTTGTTCATCAGTTAAAATAAACAAAAAATAACAAAGATGTATTTTGGTATACCAATTAGTGCATTTGAATGTACTTTATATATAAAAAAAAAAAAAAAAAAAAAAAAAAATCTCTTTTAAGCATTTTATCAAACACTTTTGTCTCTTAAATATGACTAAGACGTCATCATTAATATGCAATATCTCACTCATATCATATCGGTTTGAGTGATTCAAATTCTGGTAAAATGGTCAAAAGCCTACAATTTTCATGTTTTTAGTTTTGTAAAATTCAACTTTTAAAGTAGTCAAAATTATAGTTGAAAATTTCAAGAAAATCAACACACACTTAAAAGTTATAAAAAAGTTGAGAATCATATATCATAATGCATACCAAATTAAAGAGAATTAAAATTTTAAAAATATGGTGAAATCGGTTTTTAATAAAAGTTTGTTGTTTAAAAGTTATTTACGTTTGAAGTTTTGAGGTAGAATAAAAAAATGAGATAAAAGGACCAAAATGCCCCTAACAGAATTTAATAAGAAAAAAAAGGAAGGATTGAGTGGAAGACATATACTCTTTCCGTCTCATATTAAGTGTCCACTATTCATATACACAAAGTTTTAGAAAATTCTAATAACTACACTCTCCACCAATCAAATATCATTTTCATCCACTAAAGTCTCATCTTATTGATTGAAATATTCTATAGACACTTAATTTGAGACATTTAAAGATTTCATTATGAACACTTAAATTGAGACGGAGGGAATAATATTTAATGACAGGTTTTCTAAACTTTTTAATTTGATCTCAATTCTTATCTCTCTTGTTCCTATTATATTGATATTAAAGTTAGGAATATAAGTAGGAATTCAAATTTGAAAAATTTATCATTTACCCCCTTTTTAATTGTTTAGGATTAGTATGTAGAATTGGTCTTTATGTTTGTTTTTTAGGCTTTTGTATTATGTTATTTGTTGTATTATTTCTTTTGGTAGTACTAGTTTGTTGTTTTTCAAACTGTAACATCTTGTTCCTCAAATTGTAACATCTTGAATTTTGACTTACCAAAGTCATACAAATTTATGAAATGCCACAAATTGTAACTTACTATTGTGGTATGACTTGGGTAGGTCAAACCTATTAAGAAATGCACAACGATTTCAATCACTTACAATGCACAACCAAACATTATTAGTTACACAATAACCCAATTTTTTTATTGATCGATTTCATGTTCACAACTACTATAAAGTTTCCTATCATCTAAACATACACTTATTAGACCCACAACTCTCCTATCATCCTTTCCTTCATTTCATTAAGATATTTAAACAAAATTTCCATATTTTTAATATTTTTCCCAAATCTTTAACCTTTGATAACCCGATGTCGCCTCTTCCTTCTCGTTCTTAACACCCAAACCCTTTTCATTTGAGCAATCTTCTTTCTCAACGAACTCAACAAAGCCTTCCCTTATCGTTTTGTGCCATTATTATTTTTGCTTTGGGTAGAATTGTGTTGCTTGTATTTAGGGTTCAATGTCTTCCGTTATTCACGACAATTGTGTGTTGCTGGTACTAATAGGGTTGAGGGTTAGGTTAGATTTAACTAAGGCATGTTATAATTGTAAATGGTCTATTATACCCTCGATGTACAAACAAAAAAGTTAGTTTGACTTTGGCAATCCCACAATCAATGGGCTTGTTTAGACTATAAAAACCATTTTGAACTACGGCGGTGAAAATGCCAAGTTTTAGTTTAACGTGATGTTTGTGGACAAGATTAAGGACCAAAGTGTATTTTAGTCTAAAAGTTAGCTTTATTTTCATTAATGATTGTATAGATCTAGGTAAGTAGCAATTTATTCTTATATTTCACTATTATATTAGCCAATGTTTCTTAATTGCCATTTTTACAATCATATATTGATTCCTAAATATAATTTAGGTTGTGTTTGTTTTTTAAAAAGAGACTCTACGCCTCGAATTTGAACCGCTCGAGACGATCGACGACATTTTGGCCGTTCGGACGTTTTTATTCCCGTTCGAGACCCGATCAAAGCGCGTTAAAATCTTAATGGTACAGACTTGAGAGGGTGTCTTAATTAATGACTCTTGTTGACACAAAAGTAACCAAAAAATTTTAGTACGAGCAAGCAAATGTACGGTTCAAACATGAGTTTTTCCCGTTCATATGCGGTCGATTCGAATATTCGCGCCTCATATTGATTCGGATGTGCGGTTAAATTTGATTTAGAGCTCTTAAAAACAAACACCAACTTAGCCAAAGTTCTCGCATGAATAAGTTAAAAAAAATGTGCGTTTTTAGGAATGAAGATCGTGAAAAATCATGGATTGAAGAGTGTGTTTTCTTTGTTGTATTAGGGGAGCCGTTTGTTTATGGCACAAAGCATTTGCAACCATAACTTGAGTTATGGTTTAACCTCCTGTCAACTTCTGCATGCATATGTTTTAACATTTCATCTTAACTCACCAAAGACACCCATAATCATAACATTCCCAAGGTTAAACTTAACTCACCAACAATTTACAAAACAACCCTCATTTAGGGCGGGAAAAAAAAAAAAAAAGCACGTTAACTTGGTAACGTCTGAGGTTTAACAATAGAAATAACACCGACTACGATGTGGTTAACACCGGATAACACCGAAATAACATGGACCATTGCAAGTGCTCTTATTGGTAGAGATGGTTCAAATGAAGAATGACGTGCCCTTTTTAAGAAAAATCCGATACATTTTATACTAGATGTTAACTTTTTTTCTTACCTATTCATCCTTTATAGTTTCTCTCTTGTTCCTATTATATTGATCTTAGAGTTAGGAATATAAGTAGGAATTCAAATTAGAAAGATTTATCATTTCTCCCTTTTTAATTGTTTAGGATTAGTATGTAGAATTGGTCTTTATGTTTGTTTTTTTAGGCTTTTGTATTATGTTCTTGTTGCATTATTTCTTTTGGTAATACTAGTTTGTTGCTTTTCAAAAAAATAAAAACGTGTGCATCTTTTTTGTTTTCCTGGAAAATGTCAAAAAGCTAATGACAAGCCCAACTACCAGGCTCAAACTATGCATCATTTTTCTAAAATCATATGACTTGTTAGTTAAAACAGAATAATCTCGCTTAATATTTTATTGTAAATAAACAAGATTCATCTGCGACTAATTCCACTGTATTAATTTAATGTATTTAGAGGCAATATACTTCTCCAAATGATGTTTCGAAATTAAAATTACTTCCCCATATGAGACCTCTCTTGACTTATCTATTCATGTTAGCACTTAATTATTAGCATATAAAATACTCCGTAATCTAAGGAGAATTACTTACCAATTTATTAGAATAAGATTACTAGCGTTACAAAAATGCAACTCTTTCTTTGATATCTAAAATATAAGGCATGAAGATTCACTCAAGTCTATAAACACATACAGCTATCTTTACATCCGGACAAATATTTGATAACTAACAGTAAAAATTAGTTTTTAAGCTGAATGGTATTGTAACATGGCAAATGATATGTACACGAGGCACGTTGTCTTGGTATCTCCGCTGCATCCGGCAATTTTCTGTGTATCAAGGTTACCCGCTAACGGATTAGGGAACTCGGTTCAAATCTCGTACAATCCCATCACGGTGTTATGCGATGAAGTGTTGAAAATTAAACTACTATAGGGATGGTGGAAGTTAGAGATCTGCTGATAAGTCAAGCAGCCGGCAATGAAACTTTGATGGTGCGTTGGCCGTTGGTGATTAAAAAGGAAAAGTAATACAGTAACATGGTAAAAGAAATCGAGGGCAAGGATGTCTTTTCCCCTTGAATCGTCGGTGTGTAGAGCAAAATGTACCTTGTACATATCATCTCCCTTGTAACATTTGAACACACTTGATATTCTTACTTATTGTATATTTTGCGTTACACGTAATGATCATTAACTAGACTAAATTGCATTTTTCATCATCATGGTTATATATGCTAGATTGCAGGCGCAGTATTTAACATTTCAAAAATGCACTCATTAATTGTCAGTGTGGTTGATCAGTTTCGAGCTTATTCTAGTCACACCATACTGTATATGTAAAGTGACTAAAGTAGGGTTCATACACATATATGGCATTTTCTAACTTGCCATTATATAGCTGGCTACTAATTAATTAATTACTCCGTATCAAAATGGAAATATGAACCAAGGCTTGGTCAAATATAATAAACTAACTTTTTTGTATTAATTAATATGAATTCCTTGTGACCTTTTAGTTCCTATTAAATACTAACTAGAGATTTGCTGAATGACACGAATCATTCAAAGTTATAATTATTATATAGAATGTAAAATACATTGTTAAAAATACCAGTTACTCGTTTAGTCGTTTTGAGCTTGTGTGCATTATTTGGAGTTTTTTAAGAAGAAAATTTCTTCAAACATCACGGATACCTTGACAGGTGTTCCATTATTTAGAACCCAAATATTGGCTACAAGTTATCTAATCATGCACATATCTTTTTATATCATACGCATAAAAAAAAAAAAAAAAAAAAAAAAAAAAAAAAAAGCGTTATCATTATGTCATTATGTACATGATTGGATGTACATACTGTGCTTACGGAAATGTGAAACAGCTAACAAAGTTTGTGAATTTCTTGTGTTATTTAACAAAATATTATTAATATGTGTGCTAAAACTTAAAATAATACAGATTATACTTTTATAAATGCTCAAAGATGTTCTGAAAATTGAACTAAACTATTGGTTAACTATTCTTTAGAGGTAAGGATTAATTTATATTGACTAGGTTTATACTTCCATGTTTTCAAGTTCAAAGTTGCAGATTCGTGATATGTAAATATTTGTCAGTGCATGAAAAAAAATAAAATAATAAATAAATAAATAAATAAAAGTAAAGAAATTAAGAATCCCTAAAAATTGGGAATTGGGACCAAGTCAGCGTATGTTATTCAACTTGTATTGCCAATGGATGTGTTTGTCGTTAATGATTAAGTAAAGTCAAAGTTAACGAAGTTTGTCATCAATATATGCCAAGTAACCTATTCTTGAACTGTTCAAATAAAAAAAAAAATAATAATAATAATAAATAACTTATTCTTGAGGAGTATGTATATATACAAGCCAACTTCTTTCCACTTATTACATACTCATACAATTATACATCCTTCCCTTAATTTTCATATAACCCAACTCAACTCATCATTTTTTCTTCTTTATATAGGAAGAATTAAGTGAGAAAAAGAGATATATTGCTTGAGGGCAAGATACTACGAGAGACAGATTGATAGAATTTTTTTTTTGTCGATACATGTACATAAACAACTAAAGAGATCAAGAGAAAGAGAAACATATATATACAATTACTAATAACGGAAGAGAGGGAAATATGTCTGGGAGAGGGCAAGATTATGTAAGGCTAAAAGAGAGATCATTGGAGGTAACACCATCATGGGCAGTAGCAGTGGTGGTTTTTGTTATACTCGTCATTTCAATCGCTCTGGAATACGCTCTTCATTTCCTCGGTCATGTACGTTTCTTCTCTTTATTACTTTTCGTGTAAATATGACACATAAAAAACATTCAAACCTTATTTTCAAGCCAAAATCTTAACTCCAAAGTTGTTACAAGATAACAAATCTACTATGACACGAAATACACAAATAAAGGAATTCTAAGTTGTATTACAAAGAACTAACCTCTAATATATTTTTATTTAACTTTCACAGTGGTTACATAAAAAGCACAAGAGATCTCTGCATGAAGCCCTTGAAAAGATCAAAGCAGGTACAATTTATAATCTCTAGCTTTTTACTTTTTATATCGTTGCAATGTGCAATATTGTTTATCTTTTGTTTTCTTGAATTCTGCTTCCAGAGTTGATGCTTCTAGGGTTCATATCTCTTCTACTAACTGTGGGTCAAGACCCAATTGCTGATATATGTATTCAAGTAGCGTTGCAAGAACATGGCACCCATGTAATAAGATAAAGGATGACGATGAATTCTATGATCCTTGTCTTAAGAAGGTAAGTGGTATCATATATGCACTTTTGTATTGCACACATCCAACTCAGTTAACTAGATAAACTAAAAGAGACTTATTTATTTTTCTCGTGTTTGTACGTAGTAGTTGCTGATTAAGTGTCTTAAGATAGATCTGTGTGTTTGGTTTGTATTTATGTTCATAGCAAGTTATGTTATTATATGAAACACTAAATATATTTAATGTGTAAAAGCTTTATAAACTTTGTTCAGGGAAAGGTGCAAATGGTGTCAAATTATGGGATACACCAGCTTCACATATTTATCTTCGTGTTAGCACTGCTTCATGTATCGTATTGCATTCTTACTTTGGTCTTGGGTAGACTCAAGGTAATTTCTTGAATATGGCTTTCTATAACCACAAACACGCACACCAATCATGCAATAAAAACTTCCTTAATATAGAATGTGACCCGATCTGAATCTGTTATGAAAATTTGTATAGATGAGGAAGTGGAGGGTTTGGGAAGATGAAACAAAGACAGTCGAATACCAATACCATAATGGTAAGTGTGTTAAAGTTCAATGCTTTTTGGTATATGAAGACTTCATCTAAATCGAGTTTATATATTGACATCTGCTTACTATTATCTATTTGTGTTCATGTCATTCAATTTTCAGATCCAGAAAGATTTAGATTTGCAAGAGAGACGACATTCGGACGTCGGCATTTGAGATTTTGGAGTAACTCGACAACTCTCCTGTGGATTGTAAGCACGCATACACAGTTTTTCATAAATAAACAAATGTTATTTGAATATAGCTTGGGAAAAGTATATACAATATCTGTTATTTTGATTTTCTTTTAATGATTAACATATTATTTATGTTATCTACAACTAAATGAAATCATTGAAGTTGTTAAGTGACCCAAACTACGAAGAATGAAATACATACTATAACACTAGATTATTACAAGAAAACATTATAATTTTTTTTAAGATGCTAAAAAAATATTTATCTAATTTATATTGTGCTTATTTTCTCTATTGATTAAGGAAACAAATTTTGAAATTATATGCAAAACTGCGGTTTTCTGTTATATGAGAACTAATTTAAAGTTACTGCATATAGGGTTGTTTCTTCAGGCAATTTTTCACATCAGTTGCAAAGGTTGATTACCTTACCCTTAGACATGGCTTCATCAATGTAAGTACCCAAAAAGTATATGATATTCGATCGAATAACTTTTTTGAATATATTTATCTGACAAAATTTGTTCATGTATAGACACATTTAACTCCTGAGAGCCAACTACAGTTCGATTTCCACAAATATATCAGCAGATCGCTTGAAGAGGATTTCAAAGTTGTCGTTGGAATAAGGTACCTCATATTATTTTTGATATTTGCTAAACAAGAACTACTTTTATTTCATAAGAACTTCAATATCTTAGTTTTTATTCGGACATGAAGCTTATAAGACATAATTTTGGTTTATGCAGTCCCATAGTGTGGTTTTTTGCAGTTTTGCTCCTTCTCACCAAAACACACGGTAAGCATGCATGATATATTCAGGATTACTAAATGTTCAAATACTTTTCTTAGATAAATTTTGTCATCACTACTAAGTATGACTTGGGTCTGTCTATCTATTTACCCATCTAAATCCAAATAATGATATAATTTATTTGTAATGACAGATTGGTATGCATACCTATGGCTGCCCTTCATCCCACTTATTGTAAGTACTTTTCTCATCTTAAGTATATATCTTTATATCATTCAGTAGTAATCTAGTTTGATTGTATGATAAAAAGGCTAAGTAGTCTAATCTATGTCGGGTTTAAATGTTTAATGCAGATAATTCTTATTGTGGGAGCAAAGCTACAAGTAATCATAACAAAGATGGGGAGAAGGACTCATGAGATGGCAGATGTGATTAAGGGTACACCAACGGTTAAGCCAGGGGATGATCTCTTCTGGTTCGGCCGACCTAAACTAGTACTCCTCTTGATCAACTTCGTTCTCTTTCAGGTTGATGAATGCTCAATCCTGCAAACGAATATCCTGATTGTGGCATTGTTTACATTATGTTTTAACATTTTCTTCTTTGATTTTTATAGAATGCGTTTCAATTGGCGTTTCTCTTGTGGAGTTGGGTAAGTCTTTAATCCTCTATAACAAACACATTTATGCTATCTCAAACAAAATTTATACAAAAGATTGTGGATTGATAGTTCTGCTTCTTATGGTATTATTCTCTGTTCTTTCTTATAGTACACGTTTGGTTTCAAGTCTTGCTTCCACCATCGCGATGAAGACATTATAATCAGAATCACGATGGGGTGAGTTGCGTTTACTACTCCATATTTTCTACCACAAGAATTTACAAACTTGTATATCTGTCACTGTTCCTTTATATGTATAACTCATGTGCACGTCAAACAGTTTGGTAGTAGCAAACATTCTATACGAATTCACAAGCTAATAATGACTTGTTTCTCATTTTCAGAGTCGTGATACAGTTTATTTGCAGTTACGTAACACTGCCTTTGTATGCATTAGTAACACAGGTAAAGTTTTTGGTGAAGTTCTACTATACAATCTTATGGCACCCTTGTGAGCAATAACAAGTACAAGCACGGTTTAACCTTTGAGTTTTTTGTTGACTTTGCAACAGATGGGATCAAGAATGAAACCGACCATTTTCAGCGATAATGTAGCAAAAGCACTAAAAACCTGGCACCACACAGCCAAAAAGAATGTCAAACACGGCACCCTTTCAGCTCCAGGCTCACCATTCTCAAGCAGACCGGGAACTCCACTACATGGAAGTACATCTCCAATGCATCTTTTGCATAGATACCAGAATGATAGTCTTGAAAGTCTTTCAAATTCTCCAAGACACTCAGGTTTTGAGCATGAAGGCTGGGCCAACGAGTCTCCTTCTACCCACCACCACCACAGATACCAGGAACGAGAACTTCAGAAGAGATGATATAGAAGATGAGATACGTGATGAGGTACCTGATTTTGAAGAAATTAAGATTGAAGAACCAAGCTCTAGTTCGACCCAATTGCCATCAGGACCAAGACCGGTTAGGACTCAACATGAGGTTGATATTTCAGATTTTTCATTCGGGCAGAGTAAGTAAATATTGTATATGATAGAATACCTTCACAACTAATTGTACTTGGTCTACCGATTTTCTACACTATATATATACACGTGTCATTTTATTTTATTAAATAGATAAAATCACTTGTTGATGAATGTAACAACTGATTTCAACTCTAAAGGGGTCAAAGTTGGTGCAATAATCGTTGATCTTATACAATATACACATGACATTATGATTTTTATAGTCACTAATATACATGTTAATGCTTCTATCATCATATAATTTCACAAAAGCATAACTAACACATAAACTATAACGCATTTAGCATGTCGAAGTATTTTTTTGTGAGTTGTTGCGATTATCTTCAAAGATTAGAGATAAGCCTTCTAAATACCTGCTAAGATGAACAACGCGTTAGTCTCGCCCCGGGTGTTATCCCAGGACCCGACTCCGGCGTGAGAATGAGTATGTGTTTTACCGAAAGGTATAGTATAAAATGTGTGTGTGAGAAAAATGATACCTTATTCCCAATTACTGTATGCGTATTTATACTACCTGATGTCACTATCTGGTTCCTAAGACCGTTGTACTTCAAGGGACCGTTGGTGTTGTCAGGGCTGACACTGTCCCTGACACTGTCTCTGGTGTACCCTCTGACATTCAGGAGAATGAGACGAATTGTATCCAGGCTAGATGCCAAAGGTACTGTCAGGTCAATGAGTCCTTCGGATGGTAGCCTGTCGGTACGCCTTTCGGTAGAGCGTTGAGTCCTTTCGGTAGAGCCTTGAGTCCTTCGGTTATTGGACCGATGGACTATATACGTCGTCATGTCCCCCCAGTATCATGTTATTTGTTTTTGACAAGTGACGTAATATTTAGTCTGGTCGTCCGTTGGATCCATTCGGATTTATTGGACTTGCTCTGGCTTCGCGGGCCTCTCCCCAAACAATGGGCCCAAGCCCATTGAGTAGAAGTGGGTTAAAATAGTTTTACCGAAAACTGTGGGATCTTGACACGTGGCAGACGCGTCGTGGTTGACGGTTCAGACCCGTCGCTTCGACACGATGGGACGTTCGTGTCCCCACCCTTTGGCCTATATAAGATGTTTTACCCCATTTGTAATTTCTACTTTTACTCGATTCCTTCGTCCTCCGCTTGGCAAATCCTTGACTAGTTCAAAGTAGTTTTATCCCACTATTCCTTCGCTGTTTACGTTGCACCTTCTTGTCAATATCCAATGGCTTTAGCTCGTGGCACCCACCGCGATCGCCCCAATCCGATATGCATGTATACTCTTCTTTGCTCTCAGAAGGGAGCTTGAGCATATCGTCGTGAGTATGGTATACTGGTGATTTACACCTCATTTACCTCCGTGAATTTACGATGAATAATCTCCCAACAATGCCATCGGACTTTATGAGCAATATTTTGCGTTTTCAGGCGTCCGGGTTCCCTTTTCCACATTTCTTTTGAGGGTGATCCGATACTTCAAGGTTCACATTTCTCAACTGGTGCCCATCGGGTTGAATAGATTGGTTATGTTCGAGATCTATTGCCGGAGTTTGGAAATTGAGCCCAGCGTGAATTTGTTCCAGGTTTTCTATACATTGAATAAGCAAGGACATTGGTTTTCCTTTCAGAGAAGGACTGGTGGAGAGTCTCGTCCGCGCTTCTTTAAGGAGACATGTTCGAGTCTGAAGAACTGGAAGGATAGTTTTTTCTTGATTGACCGGAGGGCTGTCCCTGATGCCATGCCTTGGAGGCATCCGGATTCAAACGTTTCGGATAATGTTCCAACCGGCGGCTTTGAGGAGGCCGATGTCCGGAGGTTGTCTTCAGTGTAAGTAGTTGGTGAGGAGTTTATGGATTCAGTGAGTTATTGTCATCACTCACTGAATCCACCATCTTCTTCTTGACTCAGTCTTCACCCCTTAAGTTCCGCCTCACTGTGTGGAGAGACTTCTTCTTCGCCTCTTCGAGTATCTCGAAGATGGCTCACCGAGAGACTATGCACTCGATGACTTTTATCTTGCTTAAGGAAAACACTTAGGTATTTTCTATTCAAATCCTAGATTCAGGGTTTGGGTATTTCTTGAACCTCAATGAAGCAATCACATGTTTCCATGTCATGTGATTGTTTTTGTAAGAGACCATATATTAGTTCTAAACTTCTAAGTAATAGTAACATTATTCAAGTACCTAGAAGACAAAGTCGAGAATTATAAATGAATATTCATGATAACAATATAACGAATAATGAAACAATTCAAATATTGACGTGCTCATTTCAAAATTTATGCTTTGTTATTCTCACCATCCTGTGGTTTCAGGATGATCCACAAGAAATGTGGCAAGATTCAAACCTACACTCTGACCATGCCTCACCGCCTTCAACCCATTAGTCTCCGTTACAAGGTAGGGCGGGGGTGAGGAACGGCATAAATGAGTTCATGCCACAACGATCCCGAAAATTTCTCAAGATTTTTGGCTCGTAATAAAGCTAAGGTCCTGTTCGGGCAAGCTATTGAACAGTGCATTAATAGAGGTGACAAAAGATGTTGGGGTTGAAAATTGATCATTGTTTAGTACGTGATATCACTAGTGGTATAACACGTGATATCACATGTGATATAACATGTTCCTCCGTTACCACCACTGATTCAACAAAAAGAAGAAGCCGACACATCTAAGATATCACCTGCGATATCCAAAGTTCCTCCAAAAAGATGAACAACATGAGAATGAAATACCTTTGCAAAGATCTTTCTTCATGAAATAAATGACCAAAATAAGTTGATAATAGAGTATGCAAATAGGTATGCAACAAGAAAACCATATGAGAACACTATTATCACTTGTGATATTAAAGGTTAAAAAGCATACTTGCTTGTTTCTGGAATATCATAAGTGATATTAGATTAACTATGTTTCTAAAATATCACACGTGATATTCGACAATATCACAAGTGCTTGATATTAGACAATATTATAAAGCAATGAAATCTCACAGATGATATTAAAGGTTAAAAATCATACTTGCTTGTTTTAAAATATCACAAGTGATATTAGACAATAGAGACACTACACATATGATATATAAGAGATTCAAAATAATAATCGACATATAAAAAACATTTCAATGCAGTTAAAAACAAAAATTTAACTAAAATTAATAAGCAAAATTACAAGAGCAGTTAACAAGATTATCAAACTTTTTTCACTCACACATTTCGTCAAACACTTGATGTGCAACTAGATAGGAAGAAGTATTAATAACTTGAACACATCATTTTTCACTCAGACATTTCACCGAACACCTGGAGCGCCTCACTCGCATCTTACGCATTCAAAGCTCTATCGATAATCAATTCATACTCATCATCACCATCACCACTACTAGTACTCGGACATTTCACCAAATACCTGGAGCGCCTCACTCGTATTTTTCGCATTCATATAAAATAATTACTTTCAAAACTTCTCATGTCACATGATCAATTTAAGAGTTAATATAAAACACCCATAAAGAACACCAAGAACTTTTTAACACAAATAAATACCACATTTACATTTACATCGCAATTTAATGTAAAAGTGAGATTTCATACCTTAATAACGATAATCAAACTCCTAAATTTTACCACAATAAATAAGTAAAACTAATACGTATCTCATCATTATAAGCATCATTAAAAAATTCATGCAAATTATGTAACTAAGAGGTATTCAATAAAAATATTGAAAAAAACGATACATACACATTTTTAGTTACCATCGAAAAAGAATTTACGACCCATTTTCAGATCAATCAAACTTGAACAAAAAGATAATAATAAAATAATAATGGAGATCACAGATTTATTTTGATTGGTTGATTTACAATTTAGGAAGGATGAGGGAAAATTGGGAAAAGGTAAAGAGAGAGAAACACTTTAATTTATGTGAAAAAAATGACGTATAAAAAGGAAGAATAAAAAATTATATAGAAAAAAAATAAGTTGTTAGATTAAATCTTACGTTTAATCCTCATCATTAGATCAAACTAAATAGATGGTGGGGGGATATGTCCTTTATTAAGTATCAAAATAAGAGTAATAATTTAAACTTTTCTTCGTATAGTATATGCACTGAATTTGTCTTTTGAGGTAACAAGCAAATATGTAAACTTCATCGAGTTTATATGCATTTCTTAAAAAAGAGTTTCAAACCCAAAACCGTATTTCATAATGAATTAAATATATTTGTTTTATTCATTGTGAGTATATGGTTACAAATAATTTAGTTTAATTTGTGTAATACTTTATTTATCTCGAATAATAAAAGTTAGACTAAAATACATTGTTGGTCCCTAATCTTGTCAACAAACATCACGTTGAACCAAAACTTGGCATTTTCATCATGGTAGTCCAAATCGGGTTTTTATAGTCTAAACAAGTCTCTTGACCAGATTGCCAAAGTCAACGTAACTTTTACATTTGTACATCGAGGTATAATAGACCATTCACAATTATAACATGCCTTAGTTAAATCTAACCCAACCCTCAACCCATGGACCAAATATGATTATGGCTATGCAACTAGCCGTTTCTTCCCTGATACGCTAGCATTTATTTTCGCGTGAACCAATAAACCCACCCAACAAAAACCTTTACTAATCATAATAACACACCAGAAAACGATCAACTAAAAATAAAAATCCGAATCTAAATCCTCATTTCCAGAACTTACAAAACCAACCCAAATTCCAACAATACCATGTCAATCGGAGCTAATGTTATCACTAATATGACATATTGTATTAGCAACATGCCAGATATAATGATCAGTAACATTTTGAATCGGTTGCCAATAAAAGAAGCTGTGAGAACCTCTAGTTTAGCGAGAAACTGGAGGTTTAAGTGGACTTTGCTCACCGATGTCATAGTTGATGAGGAGTTCTTTTATTATTTAACAAATAACTTTGATGGGAGGCATGTTACTAGACTCTTAAAGCAGCTTATGGGTCCCATAAGAAAGTTTCTTCTCTGTAGAGCCCAAAACGTTGTCTAGAATAAAAGACTTGAATTATGAAGAAATTCGTGATTGGCTTTTGTTTTTGGCTCGGCAAGGAATTGAGGAGCTAACAATTAGAAACTGGTATGGTCAACCAGTTACATTGCCAACCCAACTTTACTCTTGTATGGAGTTGAAACATCTGGAACTTCATTGTTGTGCTTTTCCTACTTTGGATTTTTTTAGTAGTTTTCCAAATCTGTTGAGCTTAGAATTATGTTATGTCAAGTTTCTAACAGGTACAGTTTGGGAGTTTATTGTTGGTTGTCCTTTACTTGAGTCTCTTAAAATGGATCGTGCTACTACAAACGAGATGAGACTATGGGATATTGCAAATCTTAGGAACTTGAAGAAGTTATATTTGTCATTCGGTATTTCGAATGTTGTGACAACAATCACAAAATCCAATACCTTTCACCTGACAAGTCTTCCAACTCTTGAGACCCTTACATTGGATTTTCAGGATTGCACGGTAAGACCAATTTGAGTTTTACACTTCTAATTTAACAATGTTAAAGAAATGTCTAACAGTAATGAAATTTAATCTTTAAAACTTGTCGTAGTTGATACAGGAAGCTAATTCTAGGATGAATGTCTTTGTTCCCTTTGCATCCCTGATTAATCTTAAGCTGACCGGATTCGATTTTGGGAATAGTGTTATGGTATCGCTCATCATTGAAATGATTCGTGGATCTCTAAATTTGAAAATGCTAGATACCAGAGTAAGTGTAATACTGTAATGCATATAAATCAAATAAACATTCGGAAATTGCCATGTTTTTGTATCTCAATACTATTTGATTTTGCAGGCTGCATACACGCTTAGTGTTCTACCTTTGGAAAACATTTCAAATGTTGTAGACAGAAACACAATCAGGCATGTGCAGCTATAGACTGTGGTGTTTCGAGATTTTCCTAGATCAGAGCATGAATTAACTTTAATAAAGTTTATACTTGCGTGTTCCCGGTCGCTAAAGACAATCTATATCAAGGTCATCGATTGGAGTAATGATGGGAATGAAAATATCAGGATGAACTGGGAGTTGGTTAGGAAGCTGCTGAAACTCCACCGAGCTTCCCTCACAGCCGTGGTAGAGTTCTTTTAGTGGTTGTAGTTTATGTATGGGTTAAATACCCTATGACAATTCATCTTGCAAAATAGTATTTTGGTATTTGTTTATACGGTTTGGTTAAATTTAGCTTCTTCATATGTTGTTGGTTGTGCGTATTGTTGGTGATGCAAGTTTGACATTCGAAAGTCAAACTTCCATTTAGCATTTTAATTTGATTGTAGAGTAAAACTACAATCCGTGAGTCAAAAACTTTAGCATTTCCAATATAGTTTAGTTAGTCAACATTCAAAATAGTGAATGGGCATTTTCTATTTGCATTTTGACTTTCTAAAGTCAAAATTGCAAAACCATTAGTCAATATTTGTTAGGGAGTTTATTGATATGTTTTGCAAGTTTGACTTTACAAAGTCAAACTTCTAATGGTTTTGTGTTGTTTAATCTTCAACTAAATTATAGTATACGTAACTTGGCAAATTGAGGGACCAATTGTGTATTTTAAAGTGATTATTAGGCGAGTTTTAAGTATGACAACCGCAAACACGCATAAATTCGGGGACAAAGTGTGAAAAAAGTCACTATTAGACCCCTGACCGTCTCTACCATAAAAGCTATTTACTTGTGCACACGAACCAATAAACCCATCCACAACTTTTTCCACACACACAATTTCCAATGGAAGATTTCCTATTTTGAATGAACTCATGGAGATTGTTGGTTCATCCAACTTAAATGATCGTATGGCGGTGTGGTTTGGGAAGAGGTGCACTAAGAAGGGGTTTGAAAAAGCTATTTCGTGAGTGCATTGGTCATCCGAAGAGGGGCATCATCAAGTGTAGGGGTCGATTGAAGAGAACGAAGCTTTGGGACCTCGGGGAATAGCTCTTGACAGTTTGGATGGGCTGAGGAAAGCCCGGGCAAGGCACACCGACCTACTTGTTCGATTCATAAAGATTTTTGGTGAAACCGATGAAGGTATTCGTATCAACGAAGGTTATGTTAAGAAAATGGCTGAGCATAATGACTGAATTTTGGGTATTTCATGGGGGTAGATAAATGGGGTCTTTTGGGTGCTAGTTTTGGAAATAGAGGTTGTTAAAAGGGGTATGTAAATTGGATCTTTTGTTCGGTTGTTGGTCATGGTTTGATCTAGTTGTTTCTTTTCTTGTAACCAACTATATGAATGATGAAATATTACCTAAGTTTTATATATTTAATTTGTTCTTGTATTGTGATATTGGGTGTACTGTTTCTAATTAGTATTAGCAAAACCAAACATCCCTTGTATCAAGAAACCAATCATCCCCTTTATCAAGAAACTTGTATCAAGAAACCAAACACCCCTTGTATCAAAAACCAAAGGCGTTGGTTTATAAATATGTGTTGAAAATGCAAATGCTTTAGTACTAAATCATAATGTATTGACAATGGTGTATTGTTTAGGAAGAAATTGGTATGGTGTTAGTGTTAATAGTGGGACTGAACACGCCCAATGCCTCAAATTGTAACATCTTGAATTTTGACTTACCAAAGTCATACAAATTTATGAAATGCCACAAATTGTAACTTACTATTGTGGTATGACTTGGGTAGGTCAAACCTATTAAGAAATGCACAACGATTTCAATCACTTACAATGCACAACCAAACATTATTAGTTACACAATAACCCAATTTTTTATTGATCGATTTCATGTTCACAACTACTATAAAGTTTCCTATCATCTAAACATACACTTAGCTAGACCCACAACTCTCCCTATCATCCTTTCCTTCATTTCATTAAGATATTTAAACAAAATTTCCATATTTTTAATATTTTTTCCCAAATCTTTAACCTTTGATAACCCGATGTCAGCCTCTTCCTTCTCGTTCTTAACACCCAAACCCTTTTCATTTGAGCAATCTTCTTTCCTCAACGAACTCAACAAAGCCTTCCCCTTATCGTTTTGTGCCATTATTATTTTTTTGCTTTGGGTAGAATTGTGTTGCTTGTATTTAGGGTTCAATGTCTTCCTGTTATTCACGACAATTGTGTGTCTTTGGTACTAATAGGGTTGAGGTTGGGTTAGATTTAACTAAGGCATGTTATAATTGTAAATGGTCTATTATACCTCGATGTACAAACAAAAAGTTAGTTTGACTTTGGCAATCCCGGTCAATGGACTTGTTTAGACTATAAAAACCCTGCTTTGAACTACCGTCGGTGAAAATGCCAAGTTTTAGTTTAACGTGATGTTTGTGGACAAGATTAAGGACCAAAAGTGTATTTTAGTCTAAAAGTTAGCTTTATTTTCATTAATGATTGTATAGATCTAGGTAAGTAGCAATTTATTCTTATATTTCACTATTATATTAGCCAATGTTTCTTAATTGCCATTTTTACAATCATATATTGATTCCTAAATATAATTTAGGTTGTGTTTGTTTTAAAAGAGACTCTTATGATCCTACGAATTTGAACCGCTCGAGATGCGATCGACATTTTGCCGCTCGACTGCTTTTTATTCCCGCTCGCACCGATCAAAGCGATAAGATCTTAATGGTCAGACTTGAGAGGGTGTCTTAGCTTAATGACTCTTGTTGACACAAAAGTAACCAAAAAATTTAAGACGAGCAAGCAAATGTGGTTCAAACATGAGTTTTTCCGCTCATATGCGGTCGATTCGATATTTACGCCTCATATTCGATTCAGATGTGCGGTTAAATTTCAGATTTAGAGCCTCTTAAAAAACAAACACCAACTTAGCCAAAGTTCTGCATGAATAAGTTAAAAAAAATGTGCGTTTTTTTTAGGAATGAAGATCGTGTGAAAAATCATGGATTGAAGAGTGTGTTTTTCTGTTGTATTAGGGGGAGCCGTTTGTTTATGGCACAAAGCATTTGCAACCATAACTTGAGTTATGGTTTAACCTCCTCGTCACGCGTCTGCGCCACATGTTTTAACATTTCATCTTAACTCACCAAAAGACACCCGCAATCATAACATTCCCAAGGTTAAACCTTAACTCACCAACAATTTACAAAACAACCTCTCATTTAGGCGCGGAAAAAAAAAAAAAAAAAAAAAAAAAAAAAAGTAAACGACGTTAACTTGGTAACGTCTGAGTTTAACACCGAATAACACCGACCACGATGTGGTTAACACCGGATAACACCGAAATAACATGGACCATTGCAAGTGCTCTTATTGGTAGAGATGGTTCAAATGAAGAATGACGTGCCCTTTTTAAGAAAAATCCGATACATTTTATACTAGATGTTAACTTTTTTTCTTACCTATTCATCCTTTATAGTCTCTCTTGTTCCTATTATATTGATCTTAGAGTTAGGAATATAAGTAGGAATTCAAATTAGAAAGATTTATCATTTCTCCCTTTTTAATTGTTTAGGATTAGTATGTAGAATTGGTCTTTATGTTTGTTTTTTTAGGCTTTTGTATTATGTTCTTGTTGTATTATTTCTTTTGGTAATACTAGTTTGTTGCTTTTCAAAAAAATAAAAACGTGTGCATCTTTTTTTTGTTTTCCTGGAAAATGTCAAAAAGCTAATGACAAGCCCAACTACCAGGCTCAAACTATGCATCATTTTTCTAAAATCATATGACTTGTTAGTTAAAACAGAATAATCTCGCTTAATATTTTATTGTAAATAAACAAGATTCATCTGCGACTAATTCCACCGTATTAATTTAATGTATTTAGAGGCAATACTTCCCCAAATGATTTTCAAAATTAAAATTACTTCCCCATATGAGACCTCTCTTGACTTATCTATTCATGTTAGCACTTATTAGCATATAAAATACTCCGTAATCTAAGGAGAATTACTTACCAATTTATTAGAATAGGATTACTAGCATTACAAAAATGCAACTATTTCTTTGATATCCAAAATATAAGGGATGAAGATTCACTCAAGTATAAACACATACAGCTATCTTTACATCCGAACAAAAATTTGTAAACTAACAGTAGTTTTTAAGGTGAATGGTATTGTAACAATTGAACACACTTGATAATCTTACTTATTATATGTTGTATATTTTGCGTTATAAGTAATGATCATTAACTAGGCTAAATTGCATTTTTCATCATCATGGTTATATATGCTAGATTGCAGGCGCAGTATTTAACATTTCAAAAATGCACTCATTAATTGTCAGTGTGGTTGATCAATTTCGAGCTTATTCTAGTCACACCATGTATGTAAAGTGACTAAAAGTAGGGTTCATACACATATATACTTGGCATTTTGTAACTTGTCATTATATAGCTGTCTACTTAATTAAATACTCCGTATCAAAATGGAAATATGAACCAAGACTTGGTCAAATAAACTAACCTAGCTTTTTTTATTAATACGAATTCCTTGTGACCTTTTAGTTCCTATTAAATACTAACTAGAGATTTGCTGAATGACACGAATCATTCAAAGTTACAATTATTATATAGAATGTAAAATACATTGTTAAAAATACCAGTTACTCGTTTAGTCGTTTTGAGCTTGTGTGCATTATTTGGAGTTTTTTAAGAAGAAAATTTCTTCAAACATCACGGATACCTTGACAGGTGTTCCATTATTTAGAACCCAAATATTGGCTACAAGTTATCTAATCACACACATATCTTTTTATATCATACATATTAAAAAAAAAAAAAAAAAAAAAAAAAAAAAAACGTTATCATTATCACATGATCATACTGTGCTTACGGAAATGTGAAAAAGCTAACAAAGTTTGTGAATTTCTTGTGTTGTTTAACAATATATTATTAATATGTGTGCTAAAACTTAAAATAAAACAGATTATACTTTTATAAATGCTCAAAGATGTTCTGAAAATTGAACTAAATTATTGGTTAACTATTCTTTAGAGGTAAGGATTAATTTATATTGACTTGGTTTATACTTCCATGTTTTCAAGTTCAAAGTTGCAGATTCGTGATATGTAAATATTTGTTTTACAGACTTAAGGTTACTATATATATATATATATATATATATATATATATATATATAATATATGATAAAGATCAAATAAAAGACAAATATCCTAAAAGATAAAAGATTTTTTTCAAAAAAGTTCACGAAAATTCCCAAAAATCCCACAAGATCGGGTATGATGGTGCATGAAAAAGTTGTGAAAACTTTTTCTAAAAGTGGATATTTTTCCAAAAAATTATGAAAATATACGTTTAAGATTAAATCTTTTTTTCATGATCAAAATTGGTTTTGACCCAACTTCTTTTTTTTTTCATCAAAATAACATTGCGCATCAAACTAAAACAAGTTAAAAATTTTGTGCATCAAAATTTTTTTGATCAAATCAAAATTTTGTGCATTAAAAACGTATCAAACTCAAAATTATAAAAATGTTTTCACAAAAGTTTTATGCACCAACATACCCGATCTTGTAGGATTTTTGGGAATTTTTCGTGAACTTTTTGAAAAAAATCTTTTTATTCTTTTTACGGATATTTGTTTTTATTTTAACTTCACCCTATATATATATATATATATATATATATATATATTTGAAAGTTTAATATTATTCACAACGCATCTAACCACCAAATAGCGGACGGCAAACAAAACCTTACAATCGATCAAAATTACACCAATCTTTCCAACTAATCGAACTTCCTTTAGATCTATTCCTATACCACAAGAAACCGAGAGACTTAACATTTTGAAAAATCTTCTCACCTGATATGGAGCCATTGAAAAACCTTTTTTCATGCCGCGCTATCCAAAGGCACCAACACGTTACCTTCTAGAGAAAGAAAACCGTTATATGAGGATTTAACTAACTTTGTCAGTGCATGAAAATGGAAAGAAAAAAAAAACAAAGTAAAGAAATTAGGATTCCCTAAAAATTAGTTCAACTTTGGGAATTGGGACCAAGTCAGCGTATGTTATTTCAACTTGTATTGCCAATGGATGTGTTTGTCTTTAATCATTAAGTAAAGTCAAAGTCAATGAAGTTTGTCATCAATATATGCCAAGTAACCTATTCTTGATCTGTTCAAAAAAACAATAATAATAATAATAATAATAAATAAATAAATAAATAACTTATTCTTGAGGGGTATGTATATATACAAGCCAACTTCTTTCCATTTACATACTCATACAATTATACATCCTTCCCTTCATTTTCATATAACCCAACTCAACTCATCATTTTTTCTTTTTAGGAAGAATTAAGTGAGAAAAAGAGATATATAACTTGAGGGCAAGATACTAAGAGATAGACAGATTGATAGAATTTTTTTTTTATCGATACACGTACATAAACAACGAAAGAGATCGATCAAGAGAAAGAGAAGCATATATATACAAATACTAATAAAAGAAGAGAGGCAAATATGTCTGGGAGAGGGCAAGATTATGTAAGGCTAAAAGAGAGATCATTGGAGGTAACACCATCATGGGCAGTAGCAGTGGTGGTTTTTGTTATACTCGTCATTTCAATTGCTCTGGAATACGCTCTTCATTTCCTCGGTCATGTACGTTTCTTCTCTTTATAACTTTTCGTGTAAATATGACACATGCACGAAAAACATTCAAACCTTATTTTCAAGCCAAAATCTTAACTCCAAAGTTGTTACAAGATAACAAATCTACTATGACATGAAATACACAAAAAAAGGAATTCAAAGTTGTATTACAAAGAACTAACCTCTAATATATTTTTATTTAACTTTCACAGTGGTTACATAAAAAGCACAAGAGATCTCTGCATGAAGCCCTTGAAAAGATCAAAGCAGGTACGAATTTATAATCTCTAGCTTTTTTACTTTTTATATCGTTGCAATGTGCAATATTGTTTATCTTTTTGTTTTCTTGAATTCTGCTTCCAGAGTTGATGCTTCTAGGGTTCATATCTCTTCTACTAACTGTGGGTCAAGACCCAATTGCTGATATATGCATTCCAAGTAGAGTTGCAAGAACATGGCACCCATGTAATAAGATAAAGGATGACGATGAATTCTATGATCCTTGTCTTAAGAAGGTAAGTGGTATCATATATGCACTTTTGTATTGCACACATCCAACTCATCAGTTAACTAGATAAACTAAAAGAGAATTGTAGGGTTAAGTCATGGTTGATAACAATTAACAGTAATATAATGCTAATATTATCATGCTTTATGTATAGAGTTCATCAAATCATTTATTTGAACGCTCATATTTTCTGACATGATTTGAATTTCTTAGAGAACGACAATCACTGCATTTAAATTACCATTTATGAATTAGACATTTAATTTCTAAATAAAATTGAGTATAGCGAATACATAGTTATTTGATATTCTTAATGATTAAATATATTGATATTTTACAATACAATAAATTTAGTTGTTAAATTACAATTTTATCTACTAGATAAGAAATCATAATTTTAAATCTAAATTACAAAATGCTATTTTTTTATATAGACAAATTTATATCATAGTTTTATTGAACTTTATTTAAGTTCGGAAATTATTGAATTTTACTTCACCTTCTCTAATAAGTAAAAATATTGATACATCGTTTTTTAAAATATTTATACATAATTTTTCTTAGCAATTTAACTCTGGACAAATAATTCGATTACTATTAGGATCTTAAGATTAAGTTCTTGAAAAGTATATATTAATTTCATAACAAAATTAATTATTATAAATACTTCAATATTATTTACGAATAGCTAAATGTTTAAAATCATTGTAGTCTCATATGTTTTCAAATGTAAACAATATTATTAAAAATTATATTTTGTATTTTCACAACTAATTATTTAGACATAATTTTATTATGAATATAGTATGATTTGGTTTCATCAACGTAGCACATTAAATATAATTAAATATCAATATGTTGTATTATAAATTGCTTCATCTTTAATAGTTTATCATATTTATTTATAAATAATCTATATTAATAGACAAATGGTCTATATCTAGGTTCCTTATGCGACTATGTTCTATCAACTTAATTTATATATTCATCGAAAGATTTTTATTAGGCAATGTTATATTACATCTTGATTTATGCAGGATAACTTATTTGGTGGGATCTAAACATACTAAAATTCAAAGTGGATGATGGTCTATTATTAAAGTTAAGTCTGCACAAGCGAAGACTTATTCATGGAATTATTTACTTCATTTTACTAATGACTTTTGTACGTTCCTTATAAGCTTAATCCTCATGAATCTATGCATGTTCTATTATCAGTTTGCTTAGATTCTTCTAACTGATCATTTTAGTCTTTCTATGTCAGTTGTAATCTTGATTCATATACAGAAATTTTCAATCTCTTGATAAGTATTTCTTAACACATATGTACTAACGTTTTACTTATATTCACGATTAAATACCAAGTCTTGTTACCATTTATAAGAACACGGTTTAAGCTTGCTTCCACATCTCATACTCATTTAGTATTACATTGTAAACTGTCTACTATTCTTCAGTATATTACAAGTTGTGATACTAAAGTCTTTTATGCAACATTCATCAGTTCACAGTATGGTTTGTGCACTTTAGATTACAAGTAGAACAATTGTACATTAAGACTGATACATTAAAAAGTGAAGACACAAAAGCATAACTAACACATAAACTATAACGCATTTAGCATGTCAAGTATTTTTTGTGAGTTGTTGCAGATTATCTTTCAGTAGGGATGGCAATGGGCGAGAAAAAACCCGCAACCCGCGGGTACCCACACATAAATGGGTAGGTAAAATCGTTATTTTTCACCCACGGGTGGGTTGTGGGTGAAAATTTGTACCCATCGGTGGATGGCGGGTGGGTGACGAGTGAGGCATACCCATCGCGGGTAAACCCATGACACCCATTTAAAATACCCACTAGGTATACCCGTCAAAATACCCGTGGGTGTACCCATAAACCCTCGAACTAAAATTAATTATACTAATTAAAATATGTATGATGTAGTTGGTATACATTTAATAGCTACCAATTCTCAAAAAGCACATTAATCTAAAAGTTTCTTTTTCGTTTCAAGAGGAAAAAGGAAATATGAAACATCAAGCAATCAATGTTATATACATGTTAACATGTATAATCTCAGTCACAAACTCACAATCTCAATTCGTCCCTAACAGGTATTCACTAACTGGTTTTCCTCAGTCACATTCTTAGTTCGTCCCTATGCTAAATTGTATGTTTAATTAGATTGTAGTTGGCTATATTGATTTTCTCCAATTATAACACACATTCTTAGTTCGTCCCTACTGATTTAGTATTGCTCGTTCGTCCCTATTGATTGGTATCTCATTACGCAGTTTCATCATTAGTTTTCATATAATGGTTTGTAATTTTGTTGCATAACACTAACTCGTGGGTTTACCCATGGGCAATAAATACCCGCGGGCATGGGCATGGGTAGAAAATTGTACCCATTGACGGGTGACGGGTGGGTGACGGGTGAAAAAAAAACTACGTGGGCGGGTGATGGGTAAGAGATACCCGTGCCCATTACCCACGGGTGCCATCCCTAAGCATTAGAGATAAGCCTTCTAAATACCTGCTACGATGAACAACGCGTTAGTCTCGCCCCGGGTGTTATCCGAGGACCCGACTCCGGCGTGAGAATGAGTATGTGTTTTACCGAAAGGTATAGTATAAAATGTGTGTGAGAAAAATGATACCTTATTCCCCATTCTTGTATGCGTATTTATACTACGATGTCACTATCTGGTCCCCGAGACCGTTGTACTTCAAGGACCGTTGGTGTTGTCGGTGACACCGCCCCTCGACATCGCTCGGTGTACCTCGACATTCGGGAGAATGAGGCGAATTGTATCCGAGCTAGATGCCAAAGTGCTTGTCGGTCAATGAGTCCTTCGGATGGTAGCTGTCAGATCGCCTTTCGGTGAAGCGTTGAGTCCTTTCGGTGAGAGCCTTGAGTCGCCGGTTATTGGATGATGGACTATATCGTCGTCATGTCCCCCAAGATCATGTTATTTGTTTTGACAAGTGACGTAATATTTAGTCTGGTCGTCCGTTGGATCCATTCGGATTTATTGGACTTGCTCTGGCTTCGCAGGCCTCTCCCCAAACAATGGGCCCAAGCCCATTGAGTAGAAGTGGGTTAAAATAGTTTTACCGAAAACTGTGGGATCTTGACACGTGGCAGACGCGTCATGGTTGACGGTTCAGATTCACCCGCGTCGCTTCCTGACACGATGGGACGTTTCGTGTCCCCACCCTTTTGGCCTATATAAGATGTTTTTACCCCCATTTGTAATTTCTACTTTTTACTCTCGATTCCTTCGTCCTCCGCTTGGCAAATCCTTCGGCTAGTTCAGGTGAGTTTTATCCCACTATTCCTTCGTCGTTTACGTTGCACCTTCTTGTCAATATCCAATGGCTTCTAGCTCCGTGGCACCCACCGGCGATACTGCCCCCAAATCCGATATGCATGTATACTCTTCTTTGCTCTCCGAAGGGGAGCTTGAGCATATCGTCGGTAGTATGGTATACCTACGGTGATTTACACCATCATTTACCTCCGTGAATTTACGATGAATAATCTCCCAACAATGCCATCGGACTTTATGAGCAATATTTTATGTTTCAGCGTCCGGGTTCCCTTTTCCACATTTCTTTTGAGGGTGATCAGATACTTCAAGGTTCACATTTCTCAACTGGTGCCCATCG
Source organism: Chrysanthemum lavandulifolium (assembly GCA_022545495.1). Taxonomy (NCBI): domain Eukaryota; kingdom Viridiplantae; phylum Streptophyta; class Magnoliopsida; order Asterales; family Asteraceae; genus Chrysanthemum; species Chrysanthemum lavandulifolium. The sequence continues at coordinate 104,385,906 of CM040244.1, forward strand.
GGTTGAATAGATTGGTTATGTTCGAGATCTATTGCCGGAGTTTGGAAATTGAGCCAGTGAATTTGTTCCAGGTTTTCTATACATTGAATAAGCAAGGACATTGGTTTTCCTTCGAGAAGGATCGTGGAGAGTCTCGTCCGCGCTTCTTTAAGGAGACATGTTGAGTCGAAGAAGCTGGAAGGATAGTTTTTCTTGATTGACCGGAGGTCGCCCGATGCCATGCCTTGGAGGCATCCGGTTCAAACGTTCGGATAATGTTCCAACCGCGGCTTTGAGGAGGCCGATGTCGGAGGTTGTCTTCGATGTAAGTAGTTGGTGAGGAGTTTATGGATTCGGTGAGTTATTGTCATCACCACCGAATCCACCATCTTCTTGACTCGATCTTCACCCCTTAAGTTCCGCCTTCGGGTGGAGAGACTTCTTCTTCGCTTCTTCGAGTATCTCGAAGATGGCTCACCGAGAGACTATGCACTCAAAGACACATTCTTGTTTAATGGAAAACACTTAGGGTATTTTCTATTCAAATCCTAGATTCAAGGGTTTGGTATTTATTGAACCCATGAAGCAATCACATGTTTCCATGTCATGTGATTGTTTTTATAAGAGACCATATATTAGTTCTAAACTTCTAAGTAATAGTAACATTATTCAAGTACCTAGAAGACAAAGTCGAGAATTATAAATGAATATTCATGATAACAATATAACGAATAATGAAACAATTCAAATATTGACGTGCTCATTTCAAAATTTATGCTTTGTTATTCTCACCATCCCGTGGTTTCGTGGATGATCCACAAGAAATGTGGCAAGATTCAAACCTACACTCGACCATGCCTCACCGCCTTCAACCCATTAGTCTCCGTTACAAGGTAGGGGCGGGGTGAGGAACGGCATAAATGAGTTCATGCCACAACGATCCCGAAAATTTCTCAAGATTTTGGCTCGTAATAAAGCTAAGGTCTGTTCGGGCAAGCTATTGAGCAGTGCATTAATAGAGGTGACAAAAGATGTTGGGGTTGAAAATTGATCATTGTTTAGTACGTGATATCACTAGTGGTATAACACGTGATATCACATGTGATATAACATGTTCCTCCGTTACCACCACTGATTCAACAAAAAGAAGAAGCCGACACATCTAAGATATCACCTGCGATATCCAAAGTTCCTCCAAAAAGATGAACAACATGAGAATGAAATACACTGCAAAGATCTTTCTTCATGAAATAAATGACCAAAATAAGTTGATAATAGAGTATGCAAATAGGTATGCAACAAGAAAACCATATGAGAACACTATTATCACTTGTGATATTAAAGGTTAAAAAGCATACTTGCTTGTTTCTGGAATATCATAAGTGATATTAGATTAACTATGTTTCTAAAATATCACACGTGATATTCGACAATATCACAAGTGCTTGATATTAGACAATATTATAAAGCAATGAAATCTCACAGATGATATTAAAGGTTAAAAATCATACTTGCTTGTTTTTAAAATATCACAAGTGATATTAGACAATAGAGACACTACACATATGATATATAAGAGATTCAAAATAATAATCAGACATATAAAAAACATTTCAATGCAGTTAAAAACAAAAATTTAACTAAAATTAATAAGCAAAATTACAAGAGCAGTTAACAAGATTATCAAACTTTTTTCACTCACACATTTCGTCAAACACTTGATGTGCAACTAGATAAGAAGAAGTATTAACAACTTGAACACATCATTTTTCACTCAGACATTTCACCGAACACCTGGAGCGCCTCACTCGCATCTTACGCATTCAAAGCTCTATCGATAATCAATTCATACTCATCATCACCACCACCACTACTAGTACTCGGACATTTCACCAAATACCTGGAGCGCCTCACTCGCATTTTTCGCATTCATATAAAATAATTACTTTCAAAACTTCTCATGTCACATGATCAATTTAAGAGTTAATATAAAACACCCATAAAGAACACCAGCAACTTTTTAACACAAATAAATACCACATTTACATTTACATCGCAATTTAATGTAAAAGTGAGATTTCATACCTTAATAACGTATAATCAAACTCCTAAATTTTACCACAATAAATAAGTAAAACTAATACGTATCTCATCATTATAAGCATCATTAAAAAATTCATGCAAATTATGTAACTAAGAGGTATTCAATAAAAATATTGAAAAAAAAGATACATACACATTTTTAGTTACCATCGAAAAAGAATTTACTACCCATTTTCAGATTAATCAAACTTGAACAAAAAGATAATAATAAAATAATAATGGAGATCACAGATTTATTTTGATTGGTTGATTTACAATTTAGGAAGGATGAGGGAAAATTGGGAAAAGGTAAAGAGAGAGAAACACTTTAATTTATGTGAAAAAAATGACGTATAAAAAGGAAGAATAAAAAATTATATAGAAAAAAAATAGGTTGTTATATTAAATCTTACGTTTAATCCTCATCATTAGATCAAACTAAATATATGGTGGGGGGATATGTCCTTTATTAAGTATCAAAATAAGAGTAATCATTTAAACTTTTCTTCGTATAGTATATGCACTGAATTTGTCTTTTGAGGTAACAAGCAAATATGTAAACTTCATCGAGTTTATATGCATTTCTTAAAAAAAAGAGTTTCAAACCCAAAACCGGTATTTCATAATGAATTAAATATATTTGTTTTATTCATTGTGGGTATATGGTTACAAATAATTTAGTTTAATTTGTGTAATACTTCGTATTTATCTGAATAATAAAAGTTAGACTAAAATACATTGTTGGTCCCTAATCTTGTCAACAAACATCACGTTGAACCAAAACTTGGCATTTTCATCGCCGGTAGTCCAAATCAGGGTTTTTATAGTCTAAACAAGTCTCTTGACCAGGATTGCCAAAGTCAACGTAACTTTTCTGTTTGTACATCGAGGGTATAATAGACCATTCACAATTATAACATGCCTTAGTTAAATCTAACCCAACCCTCAACCCATGGACCAAATATGATTATGGCTATGCAACTAGCCGTTTCTTCCCTGATACGCTAGCATTTATTTTCGCGTGAACCAATAAACCCACCCAACAAAAACCTTTACTAATCATAATAACACACCAGAAAACGATCAACTAAAAATCAAAATCCGAATCTAAATCCTCATTTCCAGAACTTACAAAACCAACCCAAATTCCAAAAATACCATGTCAATCGGAGCTAATGTTATCACTAATATGACATATTGTATTAGCAACATGCCAGATATAATGATCAGTAACATTTTGAATCGGTTGCCAATAAAAGAAGCGGTGAGAACCTCTAGTTTAGCGAGAAACTGGAGGTTTAAGTGGACTTTGCTCACCGATGTCATAGTTGATGAGGAGTTCTTTTATTATTTAACAAATAATTTTGATGGGAGGCATGTTACTAGACTCTTAAAGCAGCTTATGGGTCCCATAAGAAAGTTTCTTCTCTGTAGAGCCCAAAACGTTGTCTAGAATAGAAGACTTTAATTATGAAGAAATTCGTGATTGGCTTTTGTTTTTGGCTCGGCAAGGAATTGAGGAGCTGACAATTAGAAACTGGTATGGTCAACCAGTTACATTGCCAACCCAACTTTACTCTTGTATGGAGTTGAAACATCTAGAACTTCATTGTTGTGCTTTTCCTACTTTGGATTTTTTTAGTAGTTTTCCAAATCTGTTGAGCTTAGAATTATGTTATGTCAAGTTTCTAACAGGTACAGTTTGGGAGTTTATTGTTGGTTGTCCTTTACTTGAGTCTCTTAAAATGGATCGTGCTACTACAAACGAGATGAGACTATGGGATATTGCAAATCTTAGGAATTTGAAGAAGTTATATTTGTCATTCGGTATTTCGAATGTTGTGACAAAAATCACAAAATCCAATACCTTTCACCTGACAAGTCTTCCAACTCTTGAGACCCTTACATTGGATTTTCAGGATTGCACGGTAAGACCAATTTGAGTTTTACACTTCTAATTTAACAATGTTAAAGAAATGTCTAACAGTAATGAAATTTAATCTTTAAAACTTGTTGTAGTTGATACAGAAGCTAATTCTAGGATGAATGTCTTTGTGCCCTTTGTATCCCTGATTAATCTTAAGCTGACCGGAGTCGATTTTGGGAATAGTGTTATGGTATCGCTCATCATTGAAATGATTCGTGGATCTCCAAATTTGAAAATGCTAGATACCAGAGTAAGTGTAATACTGTAATGCATATAAATCAAATAAACATTCGGAAATTGCCATGTTTTTGTATCTCAATACTATTTGATTTTGCAGGCTGCATACACGCTTAGTGTTCAACCTTTGGAAAACATTTCAAATGTTGTAGACAGAAACACAATCAGGCATGGGCAACTATAGACTGTGGTGTTTCGAGATTTTCCTAGATCAGAGCATGAATTAACTTTAATAAAGTTTATACTTGCGTGTTCCCGGTCGCTAAAGACAATCTATATCAAGGTCAGCGATTGGAGTAATGATGGGAATGAAAATATCAGGATGAACTGGGAGTTGGTTAGGAAGCTGCTGAAACTCCACCGAGCTTCCCTCACAGCCGTGGTAGAGTTCTTTTAGTGGTTGTAGTTTATGTATGGGTTAAATACCCTATGACAATTCATCTTGCAAAATAGTATTTTGGTATTTGTTTATACGGTTTGGTTAAATTTAGCTTCTTCATATGTTGTTGGTTGTGCGTATTGTTGGTGATGCAAGTTTGACATTCGAAAGTCAAACTTCCATTTAGCATTTTAATTTGATTGTAGAAAGTAAAACTACAATCCGTGAGTCGAAAAACTTTAGCATTTCCAATATAGTTTAGTTAGTCAACATTCAAAATAGTGAATGGGCATTTTCTATTTGCATTTTGACTTTCTAAAGTCAAAATTGCAAAACCATTAGTCAATATTTGTTAGGAGTTTATTGATATGTTTTGCAAGTTTGACTTTACAAAGTCAAACTTCTAATGGTTTTGTGTTGTTTAATCTTCAACTAAATTGTAGTATACGTAACTTGGCAAATTGAGGGACCAATTGTGTATTTTAAAGTGAGTATTGGGCGGGAGTTTTAAGTATGACAACGGCAACACAGACAAATTCAGGGACAAAGTGTGAAAAAAAAGTCACTATTAGACCCCTTGACCGTCTCTACCATGAGAAGCTATTTACTTGTGCACACGAACCAATAAACCCATCCACCACTTTTTCCACACACACACAATTTCCAATGGAAGATTTCCCAATTTTGAATGAACTCATGGAGATTGTTGGTTCATCCAACTTAAATGATCGTATGGCAGTGTGGTTTGGGGAAGAGGCTGCACAAGAAGGGGTTTTGAAAAAGCTATTTCGTGAGTGCATTGGTCATCTCAAGAGGGCATCATCAAGCGTGGGGAGCGATTGAAGAGCAAGCTTTGGGACCTCGGGAATAGCTCTTGACAGTTTGGATGGGTGAGGAAAGCCGGGCAAGGCACACCGACCTACTTGTTCGATTCATAAAGATTTTTGGTGAAACCCGATGAAGGTATTCGTATCAACGAAGGTTATGTTAAGAAAATGGTGAGCATAATGGTGAATTTTGGGTATTTCATGGGGTAGATAAATGGGGTCTTTTGGGTGCTAGTTTTGGAAATAGAGGTTGTTAAAAGGGGTATGTAAATTGGATCTTTTGTTCGGTTATTGGTCATGGTTTGATCTAGTTGTTTCTTTTCTTGTAACCAACTATATGAATGATGAAATATTACCTAAGTTTTATATATTTAATTTGTTCTTGTATTGTGATATTGGGTGTACTGTTTCTAATTAGTATTAGCAAAACCAAATATCCCCTTGTATCAGCAAAACCAATCATCCCCTTTTATCAGTAAAACTTGTATCAGCAAAACCAAACACCCCCTTGTATCAGCAAAACCAAAGGCAGTGGTTTATAAATATGTGTTGAAAATGCAAATGCTTTAGCACTAAATCATAATGTATTGACAATGGTGTATTGTTTAGGAAGAAATTGGTATGGTGTTAGTGTTAACAGTGGGACTGAACACGCCCAATGCCTCAAATTGTAACATCTTGAATTTTGACTTACCAAAGTCATACAAATTTATGAAATGCCATAAATTGTAACTTACTATTGTGGTATGACTTGGGTAGGTCAAACCTATTAAGAAATGCACAACGATTTCAATCACTTACAATGCACAACCAAACATTATTAGTTACACAATAACCCAATTTTTATTGATCGATTTCATGTTCACAACTACTATAAAGTTTCCTATCATCTAAACATACACTTAGCTAGACCCACAACTCTCCTATCATCCTTTCCTTCATTTCATTAAGATATTTAAACAAAATTTCCATATTTTTAATCTTTTTCCCCAAATCTTTAACCTTTGATAACCCGATGTCAGCCTCTTCCTTCTCGTTCTTAACACCCAAACCCTTTTCATTTGAGCAATCTTCTTTCCTCAACGAACTCAACAAAGCCTTCCCCTTATCGTTTTGTGCCATTATTATTTTTTTGCTTTGGGTAGAATTGTGTTGCTTGTATTTAGGGTTCAATGTCTTCCTGTTATTCACGACAATTGTGTGTTGCTGGTACTAATAGGGTTGAGGGTTGGGTTAGATTTAACTAAGGCATGTTATAATTTTAAATGGTCTATTATACCCTCGATGTACAAACAAAAAAGTTAGTTTGACTTTGGCAATCCTGGTCAATGGACTTGTTTAGACTATAAAAACCCTGTTTTGAACTACCGGCGGTGAAAATGCCAAGTTTTAGTTTAACGTGATGTTTGTGGACAAGATTAAGGACCAAAAGTGTATTTTAGTCTAAAAGTTAGCTTTATTTTCATTAATGATTGTATAGATCTAGGTAAGTAGCAATTTATTCTTATATTTCACTATTATATTAGCCAATGTTTCTTAATTGCCATTTTTACAATCGTATATTGATTCCTAAATATAATTTAGGTTGTGTTTGTTTTTTAAAAAGAGACTCTTAACAGTCTCTGAATTTGAACCGTTCAGACGCGATCAGACATTTTGGCCGTTCAGACCGTTTTTTATTCCCCGTTCAGACGCCGATCAAAGGCAGTAAGATCTTAATGGTCTAGACTTGAGAGGGGTGTCTTAGCTTAATGACTCTTGTTGACACAAAAGTAACCAAAAAAAATTTAGTACGAGCAAGCAAATGTGCGGTTCAAACATGAGTTTTTTCCCGTTCATATGCGGTCAGATTCAGATATTTACGCCTCATATCCAGATTCAGATGTGCGGTTAAATTTCAGATTTAGAGCCTCTTAAAAAACAAACACCAACTTAGCCAAAGTTCTGCATGAATAAGTTAAAAAAAATGTGCGTTTTTTTTAGGAATGAAGATCGTGTGAAAAATCATGGATTGAAGAGTGTGTTTTGCTGTTGTATTAGGGGGAGCCGTTTGTTTATGGCACAAAGCATTTGCAACCATAACTTGAGTTATGGTTTAACCTCCTGTCACGTCTGCGCCACATAAGCTTTAACATTTCATCTTAACTCACCAAAAGACACCCGCAATCATAACATTCCCAAGGTTAAACCTTAACTCACCAACAATTTACAAAAACAACCCCTCATTTAGGGGCATGAAAAAAAAAAAAAAAACAAGTAACGCACGTTAACTTGGTAACGTGCAAGGTTTAACACCGAAATAACACTGACTACGATGTGGTTAACACCGGATAACACCGAAATAACATGGACCATTGCAAGTGCTCTTATTGGTAGAGATGGTTCAAATGGAGAATGACGTGCCCTTTTTAAGAAAAATCCGATACATTATATATATTAACTAAAAGGCAGGACCCAAGTTGTGTGCAACAAGGCATTAATTGCAAACTTTTCTAACTTGGCAAAAATAGTCCCTGAGGTTCAAGTGGCACTGCAAAATAAGTCCTGCATCATTAATTGCAATCTATAGCAATCTGGGATAAATAGTCCTTAAGGTTTAGCGACGTTGCAAGGTAAGTCCTAACCAAACATTAAATGCAAAGTTTCACAACTTGGCAAAACAGTCCACGAGGTTTAAGTGTCGTTGCAAAGTAAGCCTCAGAGCATTAATTGCTATCTATAGCAATTTGGCAAAATAGTCCCTAAGGTTTAAGTGTCGTTACAAAGTAAGTCCTTTGAAGCCAATCCATTTGCATCGCGGGTTTCTACACTCGTTTAACCTAAACAAACTATGATTATATATTGTTTTGCTTTTTGGGAAGTAAGATTTATCTCTATTTGAATTATAAAGTGTAGGTTTGACCTCCAAAGTCAAGCTATTTAAATTGGTATACAACACGTCTTAAGGTGTGTTTACTAAATTAAATGGGTATATATGAAAGTCTATATAAGCCTCTTATAGGAGAGAGGCAAGCTTTCGTGTCTTTCCTAATTAAAAGACATTAAAGGTTTTGGGCTCACTTTTCTCCCTACTAAAAGAAAAGTAAACACCCCATTAGTTGTTGTCCAAATTTTTTGATCATTAATAAAATTGATTTTTTTGAGCTAGAGATTACTTATTTTCCCACTATCATTTTTTAAAGGAAAATAACGATATCAGCATGGGATTTGTATTTAAAATCGAGGGCGTATTGTGCAACATATTTATAGAACTTGAAATGAAGTCTTAGTCTCGTGAAGGGACCAATAAGGCATATTCTTAAACAATAAGAACATCATTTTCATTGAGTAAGTGTAACCCTAAACCCTAAATAATACTCTTACACTTACTCAATGAAAACACAATATCACACTAACCACCAAATTTGCATATTGATCCAATGTGAATGTGTTCATATGTAAATACATTAAAAATACGAGCCGAAAAAATGTTATCCTAATAGTTACCATGTCGTATACGTCGCAAATAACTATCCTCAATTATTTTATAACATGATTCTACACTGCAAATGAAATTACATAATGAGTTGTTCATTCATTATCCTAATGAGTTGTTCATGTTCGTTTAAATCGTTTCCAGGAACGCCTCTCATCCTAGAAAGCTAAATCCCTTTCCATGTGTGGGAGACTTACTTTGATTAAATCCGTCCTCAAAAGCCTTCCGATTTACTTTTTATCCCTCTTTAAAACCCCCGTGAAAATTATTAAGGCTCTTGAGTCTATTAGACGCAGTTTTTTTTTTTTTTTTTGGGTCTCAAAGAGAAAAGTATCAACTGGATGAAATGGAAATCTATTCTCCTTGATCCGAAGAATGATGGTTTACGTGTTGGAAGTCTTCGGTCTAAAAATCTTAGTCTTTTTAGGAAATGGAAGTGGCGATTTCTCAACGAAGAACATACTCTACGGCGTTGCGTTATTAAAGAATTTTATGGGATTGATGGTGGGTTTGGTTCATATAGCTGCTCGTACAATGGCAGTGGCGTTTGGATGGATATTGTTAAAGCTATCGAGAGCATTGAAGTTGTGGATCTTAACTTCAAAAACTCTTGTGTGCGTAAGATCGCTGACGGGGCAAACACCTTTTGGCACGAGCCTTGGTGTGAAGACGGGTCGATTCTTAAAGTAAAATTTCCTAGGCTCTCTACTCTCGAGGTGGACAAAGAGTGTAAAGTTAAGGATCGTGGACACGTGGTCAATGATTCTTGGGTTGGTAACTGGTCTTGGCGCATTGCTCCTAGAGGTTGCGCTTTAGACGACTTAAATGCCCTTTCCTCTCATATAAGCAATACGATTTTCTCTTCAGGTGGGTGTGACAAATGGACCTGGTCGTTCGATGTTTCCGGATCATTTACGGTTAATATTTTATCTAAGATTTTGGATAACAAATTTCTTGGTGATCACAGTCTTGGGTCCATCATAAATGGAACAATTGGATCTAGAAAAGTTAATATCATGGTGTGGAAATCCTCTCTTAATCGCCTTGCAACCCGCCCCAATCTTATTGTTCGTGGTGTCGCCCTTTCTTCTTCAATGTGTCCTTTATGTGACTCGGAGATTGAAGATATCAAGCATATTTTGATTAAATGTCATTAAGTGAGTTTGGTTTGGAGAAAGATCTGGAGTTGGTGGAACCTTCATCCCCCGACCGTTTTTCCTACATTTTCTTTATCTGAAGTCGCTTTAGGAATCCATCAAGTTCATAATAGTCCTAGGTTGGTCAAAATTATAAATGGGGTGTTCCAAATAGCCTTATGGGCTGTTTGGAATTGGTGTATTCGATTGATTCACGCGGTTAGGGATGACATTTCTAAAATCAAGAACGAAGACATTTTCCCGAGTATCCAACACATGGCTAAGTGTGACAACTCGCAATTTCAGGTCATTTCTCAAAACAATTCATGCCTTACAATTTCAACATTTATCGTAAACTAGGTTTGCGTGTTTCAAATTCGCGTAACCTTTATGGTTTAGCGGCGAATTCATGATCATATCATCACGTACATTTCATATGGACTAAGATCAGTCTACATTTCATTGACATCATTTGCATCATGATAGTTCATTCATGACATTTCATTTCACATTTAACGCGTAATTTTTATATTAAATAAACGTTATCGCGTGAGTTATTATTTTGAGCATTTAATCATTACTTTCAAAAATGATCCCGATGTATTTTAAACTTACATTTAGTTATAAAACTATATTTTGAGTTTAACTAGTGTTTTGAATTTATTTAGTATATAAATCGTTAAAGTTATATTATTACGACGTTTTCTTAAAACTACTCGATAATTATTTTATCACTCAAATTTCACAAGGAATGTATTTTTACAATTTTTATTATCTCATTACATTCTATTTTGATCTATTAAAAACTTACTTGTACCAAAAAGTTACCATTTACCTTTAATTATACATTTTTCCTACACATTACTTACACTTTTCTTGAAATTGTTACAAGTAAATATTTTATACAAGTTAATAAGAAAAAAAAAATACATTATTGATAAAACATCCCCTAGAACCGGCCAAGTGGGGAGGAGGTTGCATTTATGAGTTGGTAAATTTTTCTAGCTTATATAGATCTATACTTCACCATCCTTTCATTCAATCATTCACCACAAATAATTCAACAAGTAGAAAAACTTCTTCTCTCTTGGTTTTTCTTTCTTAAAACCGGCCATCTACAAGGAGTAACAAGGAAATCATCATTTTTTTTCTCAAGCACAAGTATTACAATCTAGAACACACTCTTTATTAGGTTTTGAAATAAAAACCAAGAGTGTTTAGGCTAAACCTTGTTCTTTGCACCTCATCATATTAACTTGTAAGCATATCATTTATATTTTTCATATCTCCTTTTCATTTCATAAGTATCTCTTCATTTTTAGAGCAAGCATGCATGATTTGTGTTGTTTATACAATTTTTACATGATTTTTAGAAATATATATATATGGTCATCCTATAATTATCCCCTTGGTATACTTTGGTCTTGATGATGTTTAGGAACCCATGACACCCTAAGAAGGTGTATGGTAGGATTAGATTAGCTTTGGAGTTGATTTGAAGGGATTAGAATAGGTTTGGTGCGAGAAAACTATTTTCGATAAGTTATAAATGTGTTCTGTCCTTGTTTTGATTTTCGGAAAATCCGACAGTAAACACGACTTTTGGCCTTGATATTTAGAAAATATACTTTAAAACGAATCCGTGGCCGCTTGAGCGGATAAAAGCGGAGTTATAACGAAGAAGTTATGAATTTTAAAGTTTGGCGACGAAATATATTAATTTCAAATTTCAACATACTATTTTTACTCTATTCGGTCAAAAGCGAGTCCTAAGCTTCACAAATTATTTCGACTTGTCAAAAATATATTAGTATACTTTGATACGAAGCTAAGGACGTATTATACGTGAAAGCGGATTTGAAACGACAAAGATATGCGTTTTCATAAAATTGCCGTAACTATTATTTTCTCAAAACTATATTATTTTACAATACAAGTGTTACGGTGGTGAAACGACCATGTTGGAGGTGTTTTTAACCATGATGTGGAACTTTTGGAGCAATTGTCTTCTAATAAAATCAAGATCACCGAGCATATTTTTCAAAACAACCAACCGTTTGTATAGCGGAGTTGTAATAAATTAATTACGGATGCTTAAACTTTGCCGAAACTCACTTTTTACATAACAATTAGACAAAATCACCATCTTTAACCCTTATTATCTTTGTGTTCGAGACCTTTATGCCGAAAACTCCTGGACTGAAACTTCTAGATTTCGATACAAACTTTCTAAAACCGTCGAGTTCGTTCTCTAACGTTCGACGTACACCATTTTACGACTAGTTTTCCAAAGCCATTTTTGTTACTTTTATGAAATTTCCGGCGACTTTGTTTCTGACGAAAAGTGAAAATTTCACAATAAATCATTACAAAACCATTGTGGGATGACATTTTGACGTAAATACTTGTAAAGTAATTTTGAAGGGTCAAGACGTCAAAAGAGTATTTTTCGACGATAAGTATTATTTTCAAAACTCGCAAATGGTATAAATAACATACTAAATGCATGCATAACATTACATTGCAACTCATTACATATCATATCATTCGTAATAGGTCCAGATTAAAGTATCACGCTATACCTCGGTGTACTCACTCTTGTCATCACACCGGTTTATCAAGTGAGTTTTCATAGCCCGTTTACAAGTTTTACATTATTTCAAACCTACGGGAGAATACATTGCACAACATTTTATTACGATACCAAGTATGTTAAATTCATTTACATTGCTTGAGTTACAACGTTGCCGATTAAAAGTCCCCACTTTAATGCATGAGCCGTTAATTTCCTAGAAGCGTGTGTGAGTGGATAGATCTATCGAGGTGGCGCCTCCATCCGGGTTGGTGAATCCCAATTGTCATACGGATGCATTTCATTCATGAACATTATTAGAGTTGTTTGGCAAGACACTCTGTTGGGGCGTACATCGATCGAGCTTCGGTATCATGCGCTTAAGCAATTGTAACATTTTTACGTGACATAATTGTCATGCACGTAACATTTTACGTGACATAATTGTCATGCACGATCTATACTTGCGTAGTCGTATAAAACATTTACATAAACCTATGATTTCTCACCAACATTATTGTTGACCGTTTTAGCAATGTATTTTCGATGGCCGAGGCATTATCATCATGACATGGTTTAGGAACCACCTTTTGAGTCGCGTCCGACTTACATCATTGTACATTATGGCACTTTCTTTCAAAACCATCGTTTGGACTTGTATTACATTTATATTTCCGCAAACTTTGTAAACTTTGGGACCTATGTTGTAACTCGATTATTTTATTAAATCAAACGATGTATTTTCCAAACGACACTTTAGGTCGTTCAATATAATGTGATTGTGATGCTATGACGATCAATCCCGAAATTCCATTCCGGCGCAAAGCAGTAAATTGGGGTGTGACAGATTGGCATCGAGCTTCAATTATAGAGAACTAGGTTGCATCATTGACCCTAGACTATAACTACATCATCATAGCATCTCATCATTTCATCATAAGTGCATGTTCACTTTACATGCGGTTTATACGCATACATTTTCGGGTTATTTACTTTCATTTCATATCGATTGTCACATGGATGCCTTTAAATGCCCATTCCATTATTCTTTCTTCATACTCTAATGTGGAGAATTCCTTGTCAGTCCCTATCACAATTTTCACATCAATTGACTCATCACCGATAACGTCGAATGCCGAGATAAACCTTTAAGTAAGGCGAAGTCACTCTCACTCCTTTGGTTCACCACTAACATGTCGAGTTACACGTTATGCACACACTTAGTCACTAAACCATCATACGTTTGAAGCACTTACTACACCTCATAACCCATCTTTTCGGAACCCGTCGATCATTTTGAAAAATAACCTCAAACTTATCATTCTTATCACATTTCTTTGGAGCGTTTATTATTAACATCGGATTTTGCTACGTCTCACATTTCCTCTTGTTTTGAAGAAGATATGGCATCAAGAAAGCCACAAGAGAAATGACTCGGCGGCTATTCAAAAGTTGGTAAGGGATAGTGTAGCGAGGCATTAAGGATTGAAAGGAAGCGGTGATCGCTGCTGCTGCCGAGGCGCGGTCTGGCCAAGCCGCAAGGCTTCTTCTTGCTCTTGGAAATGCAGGAGGATCCGGAGTTAAGAGTCGTTCTTACAAGGATTTCAAAGTGGAGATCCCACCAAGTTTAAAGGATCAAGGAGCCACCGCCATGGTGCGATGGTTCGAGAAATTGGAGTCCGTGTTTTTGCCGTGTAATTGCCGGATGATAGTAAGGTCAAGTTTGCTACAAGTACACTACTCGATGGAGCATTGTCGTGGTGGAACTCATATGCTCAACCAATGGGAATGGAGAATGCTTTCAAGCTTACTTGGGAGCAATTCAAGGGTTTAGTAACTAAGAAATTTTGTCCTCGTCGGAAGTGAAAAGTTGGAGATGTAATTCTATGAACTAGTAACAACTGGGTATGATATTGACACTTACATTCGGAGATTCCAAGAATTGGCGCGTTATGCCCGTCTATGGTTTCGGATAACGAGAAGTTACTAGAGGCTTTTATCGGGGACTTCCCGAGGTTATTCAAGGAGATGTGACTTCGTTTGATCCACAAACAATCGAGGAAGCTATTAGGGTGACTCAAAAGCTCATGGCCCGGTGGTGAAGAGGTAAGTACACCAACACCAACCAAAACAACAACAACCCCAACAACCGCACCAACTACCACAATAACCAAAACAACAACAACAACGGCGATAACCAACTCAACAACAACAAAAGGAAATGGGAAAACAACCAAGGAGATTATAACAACAACAACCAAAACCGCAACACTAACCATCATCAACAACGAATAGAAGGCAAGAAGTCGCTATGGTTTATGTTCTGCACTAGAAAGGTAGAGGTTATCTTGGAACACACCCATTATGTAATCAATGTAATTTCCATCACTCGGGTCCTTGCCACGCCAAGTGCTACAAATGCCAAAACCGGGACATCTAGCCGAGGATTGTAAAGGTAAAGCCATAGTCACGTGCTTGGATGTGGGAACAAGGACACTATAGGAATCAATGTCCTCAAAACCAAGGTCAACAAGTTGAAGATGCTCATGGAATGCATACATGTTGGGAGGAGGAGAAGCTCGTCAAGGTATCAACGACGCGGAAGGCGAAGAAGTTCGGAAACTAATGATCTTATTTTCCTTATGTACTATGTCGTATTAATTTTATGTTTTCCATCGATCACGAATCGTTATAACCTAAGATGTACTACTTTTGATAAACCACTCGTTGTAAAATATTCTTATCTATCGTACCTTATTTTCTTTCCGATTTGTTATTACTTACGAAATTTTATTCCTTTTACTCTAACTATCATTGTAACGACACGGTATAAATCCTTGTAAACATTGAGAGTTATAACAACTAAACCGAACGTCACGTCATCGTTCCTTAATTATGCATAGCCCAGCTAACTATGTCTAATTACGGAGGATCACGTTATGTTGGGAGCGATTATTATAAATCTTAGTGCAAGCAAAATCTTCACATATTTCAAAGTCAAAGTGTTACTTATGAGAGATTCATCCGATATTTTCTTTACTACGATGTTTTGTGCGCTCTCGATCATCGATAACCGTAACGACACTTCTCCATGTCTTTTCTCCTCGTTATTCATCACAAACTCAAAATTTGATAGACTAACACGAACCCGAATTCGGGACTGAATTCCTTTTTAATTGGGCGAATGTGACAACTCGCAATTTCGGTCATTTCTCAAAACAATTCATGCCTTACAATTTCAACATTTATCGTAAACTAGGTTTGCGTGTTTCAAATTCGCGTAACCTTTATGGTTTAGCGGCGAATTCATGATCATATCATCACGTACATTTCATATGGACTAAGATTAGTCTACATTTCATTGACATCATTTGCATCATGATAGTTCATTCATGACATTTCATTTCACATTTAACGCGTAATTTTTATATTAAATAAGCGTTATCGCGTGAGTTATTATTTTGAGCATTTAATCATTACTTTAAAAATGATCCCGATGTATTTTAAACTTACATTTAGTTATAAAAACTATATTTTGAGTTTAACTAGTGTTTTGAATTTATTTAGTATATAAATCGTTAAAGTTATATTATTACTGACGTTTTTCTTAAAAACTACTTGATAATTATTTTATCACTCAAATTTCACAAGGAATGTATTTTACAATTTTATTATCTCATTACATTCTATTTTGATCTATTAAAACTTACTTGTACCAAAAAGTTACCATTTACCTTTAATTATACATTTTTCCTACACATTACTTACACTTTTCTTGAAATTGTTACAAGTAAATATTTTATACAAGTTAATAAGAAAAAAAAAATACATTATTGATAAAACATCCCCTAGAACCGGCCAAGTGGGGAGGAGGTTGCATTTATGAGTTGGTAAATTTTTCTAGCTTATATAGATCTATACTTCACCATCCTTTCATTCAATCATTCACCACAAATAATTCAACAAGTAGAAAAACTTCTTCTCTCTTGGTTTTTCTTTCTTAAAACCGGCCATCTACAAGGAGTAACAAGGAAATCATCATTTTTTTTCTCAAGCACAAGTATTACAATCTAGAACACTCTTTATTAGGTTTGAAATAAAACCAAGAGTGTTTAGGCTAAACCTTGTTCTTTGCACCTCATCATATTAACTTGTAAGCATATCATTTATATTTTCATATCTCCTTTTCATTTCATAAGTATCTCTTCATTTTGGAGCAAGCATGCATGATTTGTGTTGTTTATACAATTTTACATGATTTTTAGAAATATATATATGGTCATCCTATAATTATCCCTTGGTATACTTTGGTCTTGATGATGTTTAGGAACCCATGACACCCTAAGAAGGTGTATGGTAGGATTAGATTAGCTTTGGAGTTGATTTGAAGGGATTAGAATAGGTTTGAGTGCGAGAAAACTATTTTCGATAAGTTATAAATGTGTTCTGTCCTTGTTTTGATTTTCGGAAAATCCGACAAGAGGTACGACTTTTGGCCTTGATATTTAGAAAATATACTTTAAAAGCGAATCCGTGGCGCTTGAGCGGATAAAAGCGGAGTTATAACGAAGAAGTTATGAATTTTTAAAGTTTGGCGACGAAATATATTAATTTACGAAATTTCAAGATACTATTTTTACTCTATTCGGGTCAAAAGCGAGTCCTAAGCTTCACAAATTATTTCGACTTGTCAAAATATATTAGTATACTTTGATACGAAGCTAAGGACGTATTATCGTGAGAAAACGGTTTGAAGCGACAAAGATATGCATCGTTTTCATAAAATTGCCGTAATTATTATTTTACGAAAACTATATTATTTTTACAATACAAGTGTTACGGTGAATGAAACGACCATGTTGGAGGTGTTTTTAACCATGATGTGGAACTTTTGGAGCAATTGTCTTCTAATAAAATCAAGATCACCGAGCATATTTTTCAAAACAACCAACCGTTTGTATAAGCGGAGTTGTAATAAATTAATTACGGATGCTTAAACTTTGCGAAACTCACTTTTTACATAACAATTAGACAAAATCACCATCTTTAACCCTTATTATCTTTGTGTTCGAGACCTTTATGCGAAAACTCTGGATGAAACTTCTAGATTTCGATACAAACTTTCTAAAACCGTCGAGTTCGTTCTCTAACGTTCGACGTACACCATTCGACTAGTTTTCCAAAGCCATTTTGTTACTTTTATGAAATTTCCGACGACTTTGTTTCTGACGAAAGTGAAAATTTCACAATAAATCATTACAAAACCATTGTAGGATGACATTTTGACGTAAATACTTGTAAAGTAATTTTTGAAGGGTCAAGGCGTCAAAAGAGTATTTTTAAACGATAAGTATTATTTTCAAAACTCGCAAATGGTATAAATAACATACTGAAATGCATGCATAACATTACATTGCAACTCATTACATATCATATCATTCGTAATAGGTCCAGTTAAAGTATCACGCTATACCTCGGTGTACTCGCTCTTGTCATCACACCGGTTTATCAAGTGAGTTTTCATAGCCCGTTTACAAGTTTTACATTATTTCAAACCTACGGGAGAATACATTGCACAACATTTTATTACGATACCAAGTATGTTAAATTCATTTACATTGCTTGAGTTACAACGTTACGAGTTAAAGTCCCCACTTTAATGCATGGTAGTTAATTTCCTAGAAGCGTGTGTGAGTGGATAGATCTATCGGGTGGCGCCTCCGTCCGGGTTGGTGAATCCCAATTGTCATACGGATGCATTTCATTCATGAACATTATTAGAGTTGTTTGGCAAGACACTCTGTTGGGGCGTACATCGATCGAGCTTGGTATCATGCGCTTAAGCAATTGTAACATTTTACTTGACATAATTGTCATGCACGTAACATTTTTACGTGACATAATTGTCATGCACGATCTATACTTAGTAGTCGTATAAAACATTTACATAAACCTATGATTTCTCACCAACATTATTGTTGACCGTTTTAGCAATGTATTTTCAGGTAACTGAGGCATTATCATCATGACATGGTTTAGGAACCACCTTTTGAGTCGCGGCGTCGACTTACATCATTGTACATTATGGCACTTTCTTTCAAAAACCATCGTTTGGACTTGTATTACATTTATATTTCCGCAAACTTTGTAAACTTTTGGGACCTATGTTGTAACTCTGATTATTTTATTAAATCAAACGATGTATTTTCCAAACGACACTTTAGGTCGTTCAATATAACTTATGATTGTGATGCTATGACGATCGATCCCGGGAATTCCATTCATTGCAAAGCAGTAAATTGGGGTGTGACAAGAAGCTATGGATGTTGGCCCACATCATCTCAAGTGTGAAGGCGGATTGGATATGTTGGGTAGTCAAGCCTTTTGATATCTTTTCCTAATTACCTATGTAGGTTTTGTTTGTTGTTGTTTACGTGGTTTGTGGCGTTTTAGCCCTTGTTCTTCTTTATAGCTCGGTTTGTGAGGTCCGGTTTTGGTATTCTCTGTTTATAATATATTGCCTTTCAAAAAAAAATCAAACGAACATAAATGATTGAAGATAAATATAAGTAGAAAACAAACATAAACTTTATTAAACTATGCATAGTATTTAGTTTTATTAATGTTGTTTTGTTTAAACAAACCAATTTTAAAAGTATACAATTATAAGATATGATATACGTACATAAACAAATTAATGAACATAAATGAGCGTTAATAACCGCATAATTGGACGTTCACGAACACGACTTGTGTTCATGTTCGTTCATTTAACTAAACGAACGTAAAATATTGTTTATGTTCGTTTATTAATTAATAAACGAACATAAACGAATTTTTTACCGAAAGATTCACGAAATGTTTACTGAACATTTAGTTCGTTTACGGTCCTAGTTGCACGATCGAATCAATTGTCCAAAATTAACATCGAATGTCTAATTTTATCTCATCCGTCTCGATTTAATTGTCGGAAGAGAAATCGCGAAGTTTAATAAAAGTGGGCCACTTTAATTTTCAACCACACGAATAGAATATTCTCTTTAGATTCTCTAGTTTTTCTTAAAAAGGAAAGTGGACAATCTTTTTGAGGCATCCAAAATAAAATATAGACAATTAAATTGAGACGGAGGGAGTAACAATTAAGCCCACTCCACCTATGCAACAATTACTGTGTACTCTCGTTTACTTAAGGTGCGTGGTTAGTAAAAAATAACTCATTTTTTTAAATAAATTTTTTAAAACCCGTTTAATCAATTTTTTTTTCAATCTACCATTCTTCACTTTTTTCTCTAAAAAACGGAATTTGTCAATCTACTATTCAAGTATCTTATTCTAACATTAATCACTATTGGTAACATCTTTACCTTTCATTTTTGCCGTCACCGTTCACCGTTAGTTATTAGATAACGTTAGCAGATTTATGCCAAAGTTCATTTCTTAAAGATTAATTCCCGCCTCCTGTATGGTTTAGGTAAATAGCCAAAGTATTATATTTCTAAAAAGTTGCAGTATAAATTTAAAATTTGTTCTCAAAATTTTAAAATATATTTCTTTCGTGACGACAACATAATGTTGCATAGTAAAATATAAGTTATCAAGTGTTTTGTATATCCTTTTATAAAAGTTAATACATTTTTTAAATGATAAAAAAACCATGCTGCCGTGCTGCGTGTGATAAAAAAATTGGATAGTTTGGTTTGTTCTTAGGAATAATGATGGGTATCGGATTTGGAATGAGGTGGAATGATAATGGGTATGAAAAAGCGTATCATTCGATTGTTTATGTTTGGTTGATAAAATATGGTATGAAAAAGTGTATAGATATTTGAATTTTATAGTGGAAAAAGATGGGCGTACTTGAATGGATTTCATGAGCAAAATTGGTGTGTAATGAATCTATGATTATGATATCTTCGTTCGTTCTGGGCACAAAGCAAAACAAAATGAACACGTATGACTTTGAAAGTCGTAGTCTCATTCCCATCTGTGAAACCAAACGGACCCTAAGTGTATGTAGCATTCTAGCATGCATGCTTGTTTCAATAAATGATGAAAATAGTGAACAAAGATTCCCTAATTGCACAGCATGAATTGTCCCTCCCAAGTCCAAACGTATTCATAGGAAAAGTCAGGGACGGAGCTAGGGGTTACCGCTGGTGTTCGGGAACCCCATGGATTTTTATGATATAGTGTTAATTTTTGAAAAAAACACCGATTTTTCACAACATCTTAAATCTGTTTCGGTCCTTCGAAATGTGTTTCCAATATTACGGTTTAAAAATTTTGTGCACTTGGCCATTAAGTATATGTTTACAGGCCCGTCCCTGAGAAAAGTATACGTCAGTTCAAGATGATTGAGCAAAGTTAGTAGTGAACATAAATTATGATAAATAAAAAGGAAAAACGTTCCAATTATATATCAAATAAATACATGTCGATTGATCATAACTTGATAGATCCCCAAATTATAACAATTTTAAAAGATACATAATAAAACTAACCTTATAACTCTAATCATTTACGTTGAATTAAATTTATGTGATTTGCTAACGGGCATCTTTTAATTGTGTAATAAATGCATATATCGTGTTTTAGTACACTCAAATTATCATTTTTTTTAACAAAAAATGCATCGAAAGATATATTAATTACTCCCTCCGTCTCAAATTATCGTATTATATAATCTTGATGAAAATTATATGAATGAAAATCATTTAAAACCCAATATATTCATATATTTTTATCAAGTATTATATTACAAATAAAAATATTTATAGTCAAAGTTGAATGAAAAAGATTTAAAAAAAAGTAAAAGTGGACAATTATTATGGAACAGAGGTAGTACTATAATTAAATATGATTTATTATTTTACCGGGTTAATCTTTTTACTTAAAAAAAATATGATTTATAATTTAATAGAAAAAAAATTTACATCTGTCTACACTAAAAGTTAGCAAATCCCTTCATTTATAATGTTGATTTTCTTAATTATTCGAGAAGTTATGATAAAAACATTGTGATAAACATAGTCGAAAGAATTAGAGTTTTAAAACAATTTATTTATACAACTACAAACAAACATATTATTTATGGACTAAAAGATATATGAAAGGATGGTAAAATATTTTTCAATAGATTTTTTTTGAACAAATATTACGTTTCATTTCACTCTTCATGAATGGAGTAATTTGAGCACAACAAGAGTTACATCGAACATAAAGGGCAAAATCGAAGCCGACTTGCCAAACAAAATACACGAGCCAACAAGTTAAGCCAAAAGAAAGTACACCCAATAGTTGTGACGGACCACGTGACACCATACAAGTGGGGGAATCACCAAAGTGAGCTTTTAGGGAGGCAACCATACGAAGATGTAGCTTGACAAAAGTCACAAAGTCACGAAACATACATAAAAGATAAAACTAAGCGTCCTAAAAGGAGCCGAGCAAAACCCAATGGATCTAGAATCAAACCCGAGCTACTGAGAATATCGATGGCGGACCACAACAGATCTGAAGCGGTGGCGGTGTGGCGGCGGCAACAACAACGCGGCGAGAGATGACAGATCTGTGAGTAAGGCTTTTATTGTGGAAAATAAAGTACAAGAAGGATCGGACGGCGGTCGAAACCGACCGCCGGAGAAAAGGATTGGATTTGGGTAGATGTGTTTTAGAGAGAGGTAGAAGAGTTTTGGAGTCAATAGATTAATTGATTGCTTAAAATTTTGAGATATTTTATGATTTATGGCTATCTTTCGAACATTTAGGTAGATATTTGTGCAACTTTGCATATGAGATGGAGAATATGACTTGCGGTAGTAATTAACATCTCTCCATGATATGGAAGCTCAAAGCTCCGCCAAAGACCCGTATTCTTTGTTGGCAAATTCTACTCGGTAAACTTCCATCTCGAGATTTACTCTTCAAATTCATATCCATCTATTTGTTCATTGTAAGACCTCTTTTTTTATTTGGTGGTCGTTAGTAGATAGATGGGATTTTAAGTGCGCCTTTCGCGAGACTTTGGTAGACCTGTTTGTTTGGTGGATGGACATGGCTACTTTTTTGAAGTGCAAAGAAGTATGGGGAATGTCATTTTCTCGGTTTTATGGTATATTTGGAAGGCTATAAATAAATATGTCTTTTCTAATAAGGAAACATCACGTTATCATACTTTAGACCTTGTGAAATTCAAGACCGGTTGTTGGATTAAAGCTTTTTTTTCATCGTGCTCATCTTCACTATTGGATTTCTATGTAGATATGTTCTCGATTTCAATGAGTTATTGTCATCAGAAGTATGAAAACTTTCTTAGTTGGTGTGCTCCAGCTAATGGAGCTTTAAAATTTAACGTTGATGGGTCAGCCATGGGTAAGTTGGGTTTAGCAGGATTGGTGGTTTGTTACGAAACACTGATGGGGTTATTTTAGTTATTTTTTCAATACCAGTTGGTGTTTTGGATTCAAGTATTTATGAGGTAATGACCATTAAAAAAGCATGTAACATGATTAAAGAGAAGGAGGAGTGGAGGTCCGTTAATCGTCCGGATGGGAGGCCATGGGTTAATCGTCCGGGTGGGAGGCCATGGAAGTTGCTTCATCACTTTCACGAGATTGGTGCTTTCCTATCTGCGAGTTCTAATAGATTAGTTACGCATATTAAGCGAGAGCGTAACAATGATGTTGATAAGTTGGCCAAAGAAGGTGTATCTCAATCAGTTCCATTGGTTGTTTGGCAAATGGTTTGAGTGTCGTTCTTTGGAGTGTTGTTTAGGTTGTCTATTGAAGCTTTCTTGGACTTTTTTCTCATTTTATCATTGTTTGTTGTAATTCTTTTGTTTTGTGAGCATTTAGCATTGCAATTTAAATAAACATCATCTTTAAAAATAAGTAAATAAATAAATAAAAATAAAAACCGTCTTCTTATTCCCGTCCTTATTATTATTCTTATTCTAAATTAATTAGCAACTTGAAATCATAAACATAAACTCATTTGAAAATAGGTGTTCATGATCGCTAAAGTGCTACATGAATGCTCTTTTAGAAATAAGTTCTCTATGCTATAACAATTAAAATACTATTTAATTATATGACCATGACGAAAATAAAAAATTGAGTGTCTTTCTAATATAGCTTCCTTTCTTACAATAAGTGTTTTGATGAGTTTGTTAGGTTGTGAGAATGACGTAAACAATTTTCTTCACAACTCTTACACAAAAGACAACACTTAGGTTGAGCGTAGTAAGGGCAAACTTGATGAGTCCCCATCTCTCATGTGGCACCCAATACATTAGTCCCTCTTATTACACCATTTTCGGTCCCCATGTCGGTTGTCTCATCAAAATGGAGATGTGGGTCACCCAAACGACCGATTTGTAGGAATGTTTATATGTGTGATTTTTTATTTGAAATATATTTTTATGAGGTATGTTTTTTGTAGTGTGGGTCGTCTTCTTATACCAAGTTGGTCATGAAGTAGTCTAAAAGAGAGAACGTTGAGGTGGCAGGAGAGATGAAGACGGCCTGAAGGTCCTTATTACACCAAGTCTTGCTAACCATTTACTACTAATATTCTCACCGAAAACCTATCACCAATCTGCCCAATTTACACATTCTTCGTTGCTTCATTGTCAACCCCTTTTTGACTACCTTTATGGTCGTTGTACTCCTTTGGAGAGTCAAAACGCCACAGCCTGTCGATCGTTGATGTGTATCTCACAAAGTCGAATGAACCTCCATCGCAAGCGTTATACTTCCAAAAGAAGATAATCGATTACGTCCATCAACAACAATTATATTCACAAAGAAGTATCTTAACTCATTATTCTGATTTGTCATGTATACATATCTTTTATACCAATCCTAAAACCAAAAAATAACATCAAAAACGATAACCCAACTCATATCCTATACCATTCAACTTCCTAATCGAACCCATATCCATAAAGCATACCTAACACACCCGAAATTAGAGGGTGTCAAAAAGTCGACCCGTCCCAATTCAATCGCCCTATTTAATTCAAGTTACTCTAGTCAATTATCTTATCTGGGTTAACGCGAATCTTAATAGGATAAGATGTTAAGTTAAATATCTTGTAACTTCATTCGGATCGACCGATGACTCACACCCGATGAACCTGACACGATTAACACCCCGCCCCTCATGTATATAAAACCAATATATTATTCAAATTAGGTGATTATGTGGATTAAATTAGTTGACTAATAAGTTAAAAATATTCTTTTTATATTTGTATCCATTTCATGTTTTAGCAAAATAGTCACCACAATAAGCACATTTAGAACAAAACCATATAACTAAAAAAACAAGAAAAACAAACTACAATCACAATGGCATTTATGTTACCACCACCACTACTGAAACCTTATCAACCATTCATTATTACTAATAAAATCTACAGAAGACCATCATCATCATCAACCCAGAAAATAACTAAAAGGGCGTGCCACGTCAGCACCGCCGCCGGAATGAGTCATAGAAAGATGCCGGTTTTGCTTTTTGATGTGATGGATACAATTGTTAGAGACCCTTTTTATCATGACATTCCTGCTTTTTTTGGGTACCTTTTTTTTATATTTTAAACTAAGTTGACTTTTATATATTTGGTTTGATTAACTGTTAAGGGTGTTTTAAGATTGTTTATTTAAGCTATTTTATTTGGTTATTGGGGTTTTTTACTTTTTATTTTTTATATAAACATTTTTTTGAATATCGTCTATACTTTCTGTATTTTGTGACCATTTTACCATCCTTCTGTTAAGAGGGGTAAAATGGTAAAAAATACGTGTAATAGACGGTATTAAAAAAAATGATTATATAAAAAGCAAAAAGAAAAAAAAAGAAAAAAAATGAGAAATCATCTTTTAGTGAAATAAGTTAATAAGCTGTTTTAATAAGAAATCTATGCACTGGCTGCCCCGCACCGATCACCATTCCGGTGGAATAAATGGTATTGTAACTCGTAGTTTGGAGTTGGTTAGATTATCAGTTCTAATAAGCAACTTGTTTACAAGTTGGCGTTTTCATAAGGAGTTAAATGTAAAATGACTGATAGGCGAAATCAGTTATGTTGCAGCTACTTCTAAATGGATTATTTGACCTTTTAAGTAATCGGATAATGAGATTCAGTTACTATTTAGCAACTTGAAAATGCAATAATAAGATAATTGCTTTTAAGAAGCAATGCTCCCCCTTGGGGTGTATTCCATGCCTTCGCCTTCTTGCCTTTCCCGAAGGAACATCCACAATAGAGCCAGTGCGCTGATCGACCATTTGATTTGTTCTTTTGGAAATGCCAAACACCCTCTTAGCCATTATTCTTCAAGAAGTTTATGGAAGTTAACTTGCTGGCTTTATGTAAAGAATAGTTTTAGCTTTTCGTGATTTTTGCAATGCTGAAAACTTGAATACAATCATGTTAGATTGATGTTGATACTAAAAGGGTAAATGGATGAGGTTTTCTTGTTTAGGTTACTTGGGAGGCGAGTTTTTGACTAAGATCTACACGCCCTAATCGGGGTATCCAAGTGACCATGTCCCTTTTCCTGGCCATCTCCAAGATGTTTTACCTAGTGAGGTTCGAACCTAAGACCTCTTCTGAGGACATGAGAACACCGACCATAGGCCATCTTGGTGGTTGTCATTAGATGTTTAGTTGCCAAATTTAATATGATTAGGCCCTTTGATCATGTAAGAAGAGGTAAGTGATGTGTAGAATGACTAATTGAAACCTTTAATTCTTTGTGTTAAATTAATCTTTGTCACACTTCAATGAATTTGGATGCTTGTCTCAGAATGTCGATGAAGGAACTATTAGACTGCAAACATCCTACAGCGTGGATTGAGTTTGAAAAGGGTCTTATTGACGAGGTAATATGATGGGAATACTTCATACTATTGTGTGTAGAACTTTTCTCGTTCGAAATAACCCTTACCATGTTCTTAATAATTGTATATTTCACGTATACAAAATTGTTCATATTATGTACAGAATAATGCGGATCATATAGCTTTCTTGACACTTTGGCTATTGTGAAATTGTTATATTCAGGCGGAACTAGAAAGGATATTTTTCAAAGACGGACGGAAATTTGACTTGGAAGGTATGTTACTAGCTATTTATTGGTATTGAAATCATTTCCCCTGCTCCTAAATGTAGGATCACCGATCACGGACAGAATGATGAATGAATGTCTTATCATTTGGCAAAAATCATGGTATAGGTGGAAAAATGGGTTATTTGGGTGGTTGGGAGTATTGGGTGTCAAAAATGGGTCAGGTTGGCCTAAACTACTTTTCGTTAAAAAACTTTACGTTTCTTTCTAGTTTTATACTAGATG
Organism: Chrysanthemum lavandulifolium; assembly: GCA_022545495.1. Lineage (NCBI taxonomy): Eukaryota > Viridiplantae > Streptophyta > Magnoliopsida > Asterales > Asteraceae > Chrysanthemum > Chrysanthemum lavandulifolium. The sequence goes on from CM040244.1 coordinate 104,412,880, forward strand.
TTAACTTTTTTTCTTACCTATTCATCCTTTATAGTTTCTCTCTTGTTCCTATTATATTGATCTTAGAGTTAGGAATATAAGTAGGAATTCAAATTAGAAAGATTTATCATTTCTCCCTTTTTAATTGTTTAGGATTAGTATGTAGAATTGGTCTTTATGTTTGTTTTTTTAGTCTTTTGTATTATGTTCTTGTTGTATTATTTCTTTTGGTATTACTAGTTTGTTGCTTTTCAAAAAAATAAAAACGTGTGCATCTTTTTTGTTTTCCTGGAAAATGTCAAAAAGCTAATGACAAGCCCAACTACCAGGCTCAAACTATGCATCATTTTTCTAAAATCATATGACTTGTTAGTTAAAACAGAATAATCTCGCTTAATATTTTATTGTAAATAAACAAGATTCATCTGCGACTAATTCCACGTATTAATTTAATGTATTTAGAGGCAATACTTCCCAAATGATTTTCAAATTAAAATTACTTCCCATATGAGACCTCTCTTGACTTATCTATTCATGTTAGCACTTATTAGCATATAAAATACTCCGTAATCTAAGGAGAATTAATTACCAATTTATTAGAATAGGATTACTAGCATTACAAAAATGCAACTATTTCTTTGATATCTAAAATATAAGGGATGAAGATTCACTCAAGTATAAACACATACAGCTATCTTTACATCCGAACAAAAATTTGTAAACTAACAGTAGTTTTTAAGGTGAATGGTATTGTAACATTTGAACACACTTGATAATCTTACTTATTATATGTTGTATATTTTGCGTTATAAGTAATGATCATTAACTAGACTAAATTGCATTTTTCATCATCATGGTTATATATGCTAGATTGCAGGCGCAGTATTTAACATTTAAAAAATGCATGCATTAATTGTCAGTGTGGTTGATCAATTTCGAGCTTATTCTAGTCACACCATGTATGTAAAGTGACTAAAAGTAGGGTTCATACACATATATACTTGGCATTTTGTAACTTGTCATTATATAGCTGTCTACTTAATTAAATACTCCGTATCAAAATGGAAATATGAACCAAGACTTGGTCAAATAAACTAACCTTTTTTTATTAATACGAATTCCTTGTGACCTTTTAGTTCCTATTAAATACTAACTAGAGATTTGCTGAATGACACGAATCATTCAAAGTTATAATTATTATATAGAATGTAAAATACATTGTTAAAAATACCAGTTACTCGTTTAGTCGTTTTGAGCTTGTGTGCATTATTTGGAGTTTTTTAAGAAGAAAATTTCTTCAAACATCACGGATACCTTGACAGGTGTTCCATTATTTAGAACCCAAATATTGGCTACAAGTTATCTAATCACACATATCTTTTTATATCATACATATTAAAAAAAAAAAAAAAAAAAAAAAAAAAAAAAAGCGTTATCATTATCACATGATCATATTGTGCTTACGGTTTGATCCTCTCAAGTTGTATGACATAACTTGACTCAAGTTAGCTAATTGTGAGCCATTGGATTTGATCCAATGACTCAAATCAAAAGAGGTTCATTTGATTTGAACCATTGGATCAAATCCAATGGCTCATAATTCTTTAACTTGAGTCAAGTTATGTTTACAACTTGAGAGGATCTCTCTCCGTGTACGTTTACAATATATTATTAATACGTGTGCTAAAACTTAAAATAAAACAGATTATACTTTTATAAATGCTCAAAGATGTTCTGAAAATTGAACTAAACTATTGGTTAACTATTCTTTAGAGGTAAGGATTAATTTATATTGACTTGGTTTATACTTCCATGTTTTCAAGTTCAAAGTTGCAGATTCGTGATATGTAAATATTTGTTTTACAGACTTAAGGTTACTATATATATATATATATATATATATATATATATATATATATATATATATATATATATATATATATATATATATATATATATATATATATATATATATATATATATGAAAGTTTAATATTATTCACAACATACGAATCACCAAATAGCGGACGGACAAACAAAACCTTACAATCGATCAAAATTACACCAATCTTTCCAACTAATCGAACTTCCTTTAGATCTATTATTCCTATACCACAAGAAACCGAGAGACTTAACATCTTGAAAAACCGTTATATGAGGATTTAAAGGCACCAACACATTACCTTCTAGAGAAAGAAAACCGTTATATGAGGATTTAACTAACTTTGTCAGTGCATGAAAATGGAAAGAAAAAAAAAACAAAGTAAAGAAATTAGGATTCCCTAAAAATTAGTTCAACTTTGGGAATTGGGACCAAGTCAGCGTATGTTATTTCAACTTGTATTGCCAATGGATGTGTTTGTCTTTAATCATTAAGTAAAGTCAAAGTCAATGAAGTTTGTCATCAATATATGCCAAGTAACCTATTCTTGATCTGTTCAAAAAAACAATAATAATAATAATAATAATAATAAATAAATAACTTATTCTTGAGGGGTATGTATATATACAAGCCAACTTCTTTCCATTTACATACTGATACTACATCCTTCCCTTCATTTTCATATAACCCAACTCAACTCATCATTTTTTCTTTTTAGGAAGAATTAGGTGAGAAAAAGAGATATATAACTTGAGGGCAAGATACTAAGAGATAGACAGATTGATAGAATTTTTTTTTTATCGATACACGTACATAAACAACGAAAGAGATCAAGAGAAAGAGAAGCATATATATACATATACTAATAAAGAAGAGAGGCAAATATGTCTGGGAGAGGGCAAGATTATGTAAGGCTAAAGAGATCATTGGAGGTAACACCATCATGGGCAGTAGCAGTGGTGGTTTTGTTATACTCGTCATTTCAATTGCTCTGGAATACGCTCTTCATTTCCTCGGTCATGTCGTTTCTTCTCTTTATAACTTTTCGTGTAAATATGACACCTGAAAAACATTCAAACCTTATTTTCAAGCCAAAATCTTAACTCCAAAGTTGTTACAAGATAACAAATCTACTATGACATGAAATACACAAAAAAGGAATTCAAAGTTGTATTACAAAGAACTAACCTCTAATATATTTTATTTAACTTTCACAGTGGTTACATAAAAAGCACAAGAGATCTCTGCATGAAGCCCTTGAAAAGATCAAAGCAGGTGCAATTTATAATCTCTAGCTTTTTACTTTTATATCGTTGCAATGTGCAATATTGTTTATCTTTTGTTTTCTTGAATTCTGCTTCCAGAGTTGATGCTTCTAGGGTTCATATCTCTTCTACTAACTGTGGGTCAAGACCCAATTGCTGATATATGTATTCCAAGTAGAGTTGCAAGAACATGGCACCCATGTAATAAGATAAAGGATGACGATGAATTCTATGATCCTTGTCTTAAGAAGGTAAGTGGTATCATATATGCACTTTTGTATTGCACACATCCAACTCATCAGTTAACTAGATAAACTAAAAGAGACTTATTTATTTTTCTCGTGTTTGTACGTAGTAGTTGCTGATTAAGTGTCTTAAGATAGATCTGTGTGTTTGGTTTGTATTTATGTTCATAGCAAGTTATGTTATTATATGAAACTCTAAATATATTTAATGTGTAAAATCTTTATAAACTTTGTTCAGGGAAAGGTACAAATGGTGTCAAATTATGGGATACACCAGCTTCACATATTTATCTTCGTGTTAGCACTGCTTCATGTATCGTATTGCATTCTTACTTTGGTCTTGGGTAGACTCAAGGTAATTTCTTGAATGGCTTTCTATAACCACACACACGCACACCAATCATGCAATAAAAACTTCCTTAATAATGTGACCCGATCTGAATCTGTTATGAAAATGTGTATAGATGAGGAAGTGGAGGGTTTGGGAAGATGAAACAAAGACAGTCGAATACCAATACCATAATGGTAAGTGTGTTAAAGTTCAATGCTTTTTGGTATATGAAGACTTCATCTAAATCGAGTTTATATATTGACATCTGCTTACAATTATCTATTTGTGTTCATGTCATTCAATTTTCAGATCCAGAAAGATTTAGATTTGCAAGAGAGACAACATTCGGACGTCGGCATTTGAGATTTTGGAGTAACTCGACAACTCTCCTGTGGATTGTAAGCACGCATACAGTCTTTCATAAATAAACAAATATAGCTTGGGAAAAATATATATTCTTTTAATGATTAACATATTATTTATGTTATCTACAACTAAAAGAAATCATTTAAGTTATTAAGTGACGAAAAGCAACCACAGGTAAACTATCTATTGATTAAAAAGCCAAACATGTGCTAAAGTTGACTTTTATACTTGTAAGAAAATCACATAGCGCCCTCTAAGACTGAAATACCACCACACACTAGGGCCACTTTTATTGATCATTTAGTTATGCAATTATATATTGGGAAGTTGACATTATTTGTAAGTATGTTTGAAATTGTACCAAACTATATAAGATAATTAATAATGCATAATTTTTCAGAATATATTTTAGTATATTTTGATGGATTTTTCTAACATGTGCCCCGGCACATGTTAAGCACACAAAAAGGACTACGTGACTCACGAAAAAGAACGTTCAGACTCACATATTTTAATTAAAAGTGTATTTTTTGTGGGTCCGGATGTCCTTTTTCGTGGATCCCGTCATCCTTTTTGTGTCTTAATATGTGCCCGGGGCACATGTTAGAAAAACCCTATTTTGATTATCTAGTGCGTCACATGAATTTGATCATTACTTTTGTATTAAAATATATGATATTGACCATTTCTATGGATACAAAGAGTTGACAAGCTTTTTATTTTTAATGATTACAAAATGATTTGAAGAAAGGAATAACTTAACCAACTTATATTGCATTTGTTTTCAGTATTAGGTGGTGTTCGAAGTTTGACTTATTCGCTTGCTCATATAATTTCCACTTTACGCATTGGAATTTAATTTCTTAAACGTTCTTTATAGTAACTAATATACCTTTAAACCAATTGTGCCAAATGCATTCTATTTTATATTTGTTGGTAAGTGGTCTGAATTTCCAAGTTACATATAGAGATAAACATGAATCCTTTTTAGTCTTTTGATCATTTTCTTTTATCATAATTACTCCAAACTACGAAGAATGAAATCCATACTATAACACTAGATTATTATAAGAAAACATTATAATTTTTTAAAATGCTAAAAAAATATTTATCTTACTTATATTGTGCTTATTTGCTCTATTGATTAAGGAAACAAAATTTTGACATTATATGCAAAACTACGGTTTTCTGTTATATGAGAACTAATTTAAAGTTGCTGCATATAGGGTTGTTTCTTCAGGCAATTTTTCACATCAGTTGCAAAGGTTGATTACCTTACCCTTAGACATGGCTTCATCAATGTAAGTACCCAAAAAGTATATCATGATATTCGATCGAATAACTTTTTTGAATATATTAATTATCTGACAAAATTTGTTCATGTATAGACACATTTAACTCCTGAGAGCCAACTACAGTTCGATTTCCACAAATATATCAGTAGATCGCTTGAAGAGGATTTCAAAGTTGTCGTTGGAATAAGGTACCTCATATTATTTTTGATATTTGCTAAACAAAAACTAGTTTTATTTCCTAAGAACTTGAATATCTTCGTTTTTATTCGGACATGAAGCTTATAAGACATAATTTTTGTTTATGCAGTCCCATAGTGTGGTTTTTTGCAGTTTTGCTCCTTCTCACCAACACACACGGTAAGCATGATATATTCAGGATTACTAAATGTTCAAATACTTTTCTTAGAAACTTTTTTGTCATCACTACTAAGTATGACTTAGGTCTGTCTATCTATCTACGGATCTACCCATCTAAATCCAAATAATGATATAATTTATTTGTAATGACAGATTGGTATGCATACCTATGGTTGCCCTTCATCCCACTTATTGTAAGTACTTTTCTCATCTTAAGTATATCATTCAGTAGTAATCTAGTCTGATTGTATGATAAAAAGGCTAAGTAGTCTAATCTATGTCGGGTTTTTATGTTTAATGCAGATAATTCTTATTGTTGGAGCAAAGTTACAAGTGATCATAACAAAGATGGGGAGAAGGACTCATGAGATGGCAGATGTGATTAAGGGTACACCAACGGTTAAGCCAGGGGATGATCTCTTCTGGTTCGGCCGACCTAAACTAGTACTCCTCTTGATCAACTTCGTTCTCTTTCAGGTTGATAAATGCTCAATTCTGCAAACAAATATCCTGTAATGAGTGTGTTATTGTTTGCATTATGTTTTAACATTTTCTTGTTGATTTTTATAGAACGCATTTCAACTGGCGTTTCTCTTGTGGAGTTGGGTAAGTGTTTAATCCTCTATAACAAACACATTTATGCTGTCTCCAACAAAATTCATACAAAGATTGTGGATTGATAGTTCTGCTTCTTATTGTATTATTCTGTGTTCTTTCTTGTAGTACACGTTTGGTTTCAAGTCTTGCTTCCACCATCGTAATGAAGACATTATAATCAGAATCACGATGGGGTGAGTTGCGATTACTCCATCTTTTCTACCATAAGAATTTACAAACTTTTCCATGTGTCACTGGTCCTGTATATGTGTAACTCATGTGCACGTCAAACAGTTCCGTAGTAGCAAACATTCCATACGAATTCACAAGCTAATAATGGCTCGTTTCTTATTTTCAGAGTCGTGATACAGTTTATTTGCAGTTACGTAACACTGCCTTTGTATGCCTTAGTAACACAGGTAAAGTTTTTGGCGAACTTCTACTATACAATCTTATGGCACATTATCCGTCAAGGCACCCCTTGTGAACAATAACAAGTACAAGCACGGTTTAACCTCTGAGTTTTTTATTAACTTTTCAACAGATGGGATCAAGAATGAAACCGACCATTTTCAGCGATAATGTAGCAAAAGCACTAAAAACATGGCACCACACAGCCAAAAAGAATGTCAAACACGGCACCCTTTCAGCTCCAGGCTCGCCATTCTCAAGCAGACCGGGAACTCCACTACATGGAAGTACATCTCCAATGCATCTTTTGCATAGATACCAGAATGATAGTCTTGAAAGTCTTTCAAATTCTCCAAGACACTCAGGTTTTGAGCATGAAGGCTGGGCCAACGAGTCTCCTTCTACCCACCACCACAACAGATACCAGGAACGCGAGAACTTCAGAAGAGATGATATAGAAGATGAGATACGTGATGAGGTACCTGATTTTGAAGAAATTAAGATTGAAGAACCAAGCTCTAGTTCGACCCAATTGCCATCAGGACCAAGACCGGTTAGGACTCAACATGAGGTTGATATTTCAGATTTTTCATTCGGGCAGAGTAAGTAAATATTGTATATGAAAGAATACCTTCACAACTAATTGTACTTTGGTCTACCCATTTTCTACACTATATATACACGTGTCATTTTATTTTATTAAATAGATAAAATCACTTGTTGATGAATGAAACAACTGATTTCAACTCTAAAGGGGTCAAAATTGGTGCAATAATCGTTGATCTTATACAATATACACATGACATGTTGACATAGAAGGGGCTAGTTCAATAAAAGTCAAGAAAAAATCAAAGATCAAAAGAATAAATTATGACCATTCATATTTCATCAAAACAATAAAAACCTATTTTCCACCTTATTTTTGAAAATAAATCATTTTACAAACAGTAATTAGTTAGCGAGAAAAATACATCATCGCGATGAGAACTTTTTATCTTTCAAATGAATAGATCTTTAATATACTTTTGACAAAACTTTTTTTTTTTTTTTTTTTTTTTAACTATCACTAACATTTTGAGTTTTTGATTAAGAATTTGCTCATTTACGCGTTGACTAGCTCTATCTGAATTTGTAAACCATAAGTTTGTGGCAGACTTAACTTTATTCATTTCCTTTTAAGGGCATACGTTTCTTTCAAAATCTCGGTATTAGCATGTTGAAAGGTTAAGGCAGTGATATTAACTTGTTTTAGTTATAGCAATTGATCCCTACAGTTGTTCAATTCTAAGGCAAGATTCCTATATTTTGACATTATATTTAATCTTTGTTCCTATATAGACTTAAGAGCTATACATGGATCATCAAGAAAAGTTTGTTTAAAAAATTCTTTAGGCAAAATGCATATATATCCCTCTCAAAGTGAATAATTGCATATATATTCTTTCAGTAAGTTTTTTAGCACATAGTCTGATGGTTTTATGCGTGTTTTGGATATATATGCAATTTTCGATTTTCGGAGGATATATACGCAAAGTTCGTCTTTATTATCATCCATTTGTAGAAGAGCATGTATCTTTTGATGATGATGTTAACTGTAGAATCGTTGAAGGGGTGAATACGGTATGTGGAAAGCGTAGAAGGGGGGTGAATACGTTCGTTAAAACTAAAAACCTTTTGTATCAAATAATCGATCAGTGTAACGTAACATGAAAAGTGTTAACAATAGTCTTTGTAACACCCCAACCCAACACGGTCAAAATGTCGCGTTATGGTGTCATAAAGCGTATAAACACAAGCGAAGTCTTAAATAAAATAACAAGCCATATAAATGAATGACTTCAAAAGAGATACATAATCCAATCGGTCCAAAAGAAATGAAATATCCAAAATAAATATTCTCCAAACTAAGTCCATAGTGGTAGGAATCTAGGTAAGGTTGGTCCACTCATATCTTCTACTCTCCCCAAATCAAAGTCCATTGTCCCACTTGGTGCACCGCATGGAAAAGAAATCTACCGAAATTAAAAAAGCGGTGAAACGGATATATAACAAAACAAATAATCAAAACATACATAGGTATAGAGAAACATAAACTTATAAAACGAATATCATTTGTCAAAAGAATGAGGATCAAGGATCAAGCGAACAAATATCATAAGTCGAATGAGAGATCAACGATAACACAATTAAGATAATCATAAGGTAAATGAGTCAGCGGGAATAAGATAACAAGATCGTCATTTAATCGGATAATCATAAGGTAAGAAAATGGTGTAAGGATTTTAGAATTCTACCACGAGCCCAGAAACATATCATATCATAATATCATTATCATAATCTTCATAAGTAGCATAATGGAGTGATCAGCTCCGAGAATCGTAAAAGGCGTGTATTGCACACAGCACCAGTCACCAGAAATATAACATATACATATCAGATCAGATCTAGGAAGCGTCCATACGCCCTTGCAGAAATCATAGTGGCCAAACATATATCCTTGAGCTCATAATACATAACAGAAAGGGACGCAGTGGGTCATCACTCACCCGCCGTGGAGTCATGCCATTGATGCATCAATGACATGATCATGGAACCCCCATGACTAGTGATAGCTCTGGTATCAAACTGAAGGGTCAAACAGAATGTCATAGTAATGACACAGAATCTAAGGTCATCATAAATATCAAAATCATAGATTCATAGCAAATGGTGCATAGCAAAGGCTCATATCAAAGGCTTATATCATAGTGTCATAAACGGAAAGGCTCATAGCAAAGGCATCAAAATCATAAGCTAAGCAATCAAAAGATGTGAAAGGATCATGAGAAACCTTATAAGAAAATTCATAATATCTGTACATATAGTTTACGAAATCCCAAATACCATTTTCATAAAAGAAATCTTTAAAAGTGGTTTCCAAGAAGATTTTATATAAAAGTGGTATCGTATTTTTTTTTCTGAAAATCATTTTAAACATGGTTCCCATAAAAGTCAAGAGACAATCGTTTAAAAACAGTATCGCATTATGCTCATAATTACAATCATAGTTATTATAGTTTTATAAAAAAATGTCATTTTAAAAGCAGTTTCATAAACTGATAAAAGTCATTTAAACCTTCACATGAAAGTGATATCACATTGGTTTTCTTAAAGAATTATTTTAAATAGTCTTTTTCAAAACATTCTTCGGACAAATATGTAAGAAAGTTTTATTATAGGGTCATAATATTAATTTATTATAAGTTTCAAAAGATTCATTTATAAATATTGAAGTCACAAATGAAAACAAGCCATAATACCAGAACGAACATCAATTCAACTGAGATAGCAAATCAGGGATAACGGTAACGATTAAATTCATGATGCGGATCAAAATAGTCAAAGTGTAAAAGCTACGGATCCAAAAGCCAAGAGGAATCCTTACAGAGGAAGCATAATCATATCATATAATATCATATCGTATCAAATGAAACATATCAAACTGAAGGGAATCATAATCATAGCAACGAATGTCATAACGAATAGAATCATATCAAAGGATCATATCGAGAATCATATCAAAAGGATCATAGCAGAATGAATCATATCAAAGGAATATTGATAAGGTTTTAAAAGGTACCTTTTTGAGGGGTCGTTTAAGCCCTTATTTGATCACTTTTGTATCCGTTATTGGACGAAAAGGCGCAAATATACTGAAGAGGCGAATATACGAAGAAAATGGCCAAAGTCGAATCGAGACACTCAAAGCTGCTGAAACATAAGGTGGGCGTCGGTGTTAATTGCGGCCGCCGGAGGATTTTGTGACGGGACGAAGCCAAACTCCTATTTTCAAGTGACGACGTCAAGTTATAAAAGAGTAGCCGTCGCAACTCGGACGGCCTAGATGTAATCCGACGGCGTCGGAAAGTTGAAGAGGACGGCGTCACAAGCATAAGGTGACGCCGCCGCAAGTCTAACGTGGCCAAGACGAAACCCAATGACGCGACACGACGGCGTCACAAAACATAAGGTGACGCCGTCGCATATGTAATATTATATATAGAATCCAATTTTTCAAGATTTGGTGTGTAGTCTTTTGGAGTAAAAACCTAAACCGAACCAAGGTCATCTTGTACAAGATTTTAGGGTTCCAAACCCTATCTTACACCAAGATAAGTGTTTTACTTCATTAATACAATTATGTCTTTGATTATTTGTGTGTATGCTTGCATGTTCTCCATGTCCGGCTAATTTACTTGTGTGTTTGCTTAAGGAATATGAAACTTGATTATTGAATATTGATTGGTTGTCTCTTATCTTAGTTGATTAATGATCTAGTAATGTGATAGGTCATTCGTTGTATACTTAATGCTTGATTAAATCTTTGTGAACTTTAGAATATGACTCCTTGAGTAGTTGTAAGCTAAACCATCCAAAGAGTGCCTTAGAGTAAGAGTTTATTATCCCTAGTGGTTTTGTAGACGAGACCCTTTGGTAAGTTCAAAGAGTTAGGGAGAAACGCATACCCTACAACCTTAGACACACAACGCAACTAGGAATAAGGACGTGACAATTCAACCACCAATAGGAGATAATTAAGGAGTAGTAAAACCTAAGTAAACACATCTTTAAACTATCATACGAGCACACATTAATTAGACATAGACTACATACACCTTAGATTAGATAATTAGATAAGTAGAATAATCGGTGAAATACCAACCCCTCAAATTCAAACCCGAGATTCGTACATTTCCTTTCTTTAAAAAATATAAAAGATAAAAATAATCTTCCTCAACCCCAACCTTAGCGTAGTAACTTCTCACTAGCATTCCTATTCCCTGAGAACGATATCAATACCGTGGCTTACCCTAATACTACACTACAACGATTAGGTTCATTGCCTAGGGTGTTGAAAAACTTGCTCGACGAAAAGGAAGTTCCTTTGACCCCGAACGACGTGTAGCGTTATCAAGTTTTTGGCGCACGCTTGAATAGAATAGCTAGTTAGTAGCCCACCGTTTAGGTTTCTTTGCTTGATTCCTATCAAGTAAATTTTCTCATTCTTAGCTTTCTCTTAGTCTATCCCCTTCGTGACCTTTGTTCGTAACCCCATCACTTTTCGTCATGGAAGGTGATAACCACCCACCATTCATTAACCCACCACCAATTGACCCGCCAAGAGCCCGTGTATCTTGGTGAATACTCGAGACCAAGCCACTTAGGCTATAGGAACACCATTGAGCTTCCGACCAAGCCCAAACTATGGCCTGCGATCCGGCACCATCCGGTTGGTGTAAACGGATGTGCATTCCATGGACTTCGTTCAAGATCCAAATCGATCATCGAGGATTTCCTCAAAATTGTCAATTCCATCGACCTCGATGCTACTACTCGGGAGACCACGCTGCTGCGTCTCTTCCAATTCTCTACGGGACCAATCTAGTAATTGGATTGAGCGACTTCACGCGGCTCCATCTCAAGTTGGGATGATCTTACCTCTCGCTTCCTTGCTCAATTTTTCCCACCGGGAGAACCACTAAGCTTAGGAATGACATCTTGATGTTCCAACAACGTCAAGGTGAATCTCTCGAAGCATAGACTCGATTCAAGGACTTACTTCATAAAGTCCTCATCACGGCATTGATCTTTGGCTCCAAGTCCAACTTTTCTATGATCATGTCAACTTCCCCACCAAGCGATCCATTGACCAAGCGGCCGGTGGAAAACTTAGTGATCTCACCGCGAAAGAATCATGGGGTATAATAGAGGACCTTGCCCTCTATGACAACAAAATTTGGGATGACCCCCGTGAGCTACCCAAAACCGTTAAGGCAATCTCCTTGCCTCCCATTGACTCACAACCTTCTGACCGTAGGATGATCGAACTTGAAGATCAAGTTAATTTCCTAATGAGTTCCTACGAAAATCCTAAGTCCTCACGTCAGTGAATAAAATCACTCTACCTTGTGAGTTATGTAGTGGTCCCATGACACTCGTGATTGCACAAGACTCCCGAACAAGCTTTTATGACTACGCCCATGCGCATCGACGGAGCGGGAGAAGTGGTACACTTTCAAGCCCGAACAAAACAACTTAGGAAACTCTTACAACCCTCGTGGAGAAATCACCCTAACCTTAAGTGAAACCAAAACTCAAGCACACCCCAAAGCTCATCTAGTCCACCTAATAGGTTCAACTCTAAACACCGGAACCCCACTAATCTTGAGGCAATTGCATCTAGATTCCTGTCATCTCAAGAGACTCGATTGACTAAGCTTGAAGCCGATTTTAAGCAAAGACAAAGCGAGATGACAAACAAGCTTGATGCCCTCTTAAAAGCCTTCAATGAACGGGAAGTTGAGCACTCCCAAGTGATACTATAAAGAACCCAAAAGTGAATTCGATTTAAATGCGACTTCATGTTCTTGTTCACCATGGAGAATGCACATCCATGCCCTCACACCCAACGGTTCACTCGGTAAATGCTATTAAAAAGGGTTCCAAGCCATCCAAATGAGGTATCAAGGCCCTGCACCATTGGTAAAACCTACTCTTGAGAAACCCATCAACCAAGAATCCAAAACTAGTTTAGAGGAGGAGTATGAAGGAACTCCATCAAGAAAACCGATTCTTGAGGTCTTAGCTCATGCACCTTATTATAATGCGTTAAAAGAAAAATATGAGTTAGAACTTAAGCTTGAAAACATGGGTTCGCTTTTGTGCGAAATAATTTACCTAAGAAGTTAGACGATCCCGGCTATTTACTCTTCCGTGTAGGCTTGGAACTTCCAAACCTCTCGACGCCTAGCCGACTTAGGGTCATGCATCAATCTTGTCCGTTGTCCTCCATAGAAGCCTTAACTTAGGTAAAATAGAACCAACGAAACCATCTTAGGTCTAGCGGACGGTAGTATTGCACGTCCGGTAGGAATAATAAAGACATGGTAGTACACGAGGAGAGTTGACTCTTTGGCCGACTTTCATGTGCTAGACATGAATAAGGACCCGACATGCCCATTACTAGTAGGACGAGGATTCTTAGCTACCGCTAGTGCCATCGCCGATTGTAAGATGTCCAAGATAGTGGTAGGAGAGGGAGTGCTAGGTCAATTTACGATGTCAAAAGCATACGCACTACAAAGAAGAGGAAATCCCACATGAGATTAGGTTGGATAGAGCCTTCTAGATATGGACCTTGGATAGATAAGAACCTCATAGGCCCCAAAGACCTTTTTACCTAGATGAAGCCTTCACTAGTAAAGCAACTTTCCAAGAAAAGAAATGGCTAGGGACATGGAAGTGAACCCGCTCGAGGCGCCTTAGTATTTAGGAAGATGACCGAGTTCCTAGGAAGCTTGCCGTCAACCTTGTCATGAATAAGTGGAAAGTTGAGAAATCTAAACACAAATGGGATTGGGATAGACCGCCTAGTGACGGTGATGGAGAGTGGCACATTAGGATAACAATCTATGATCCCGATGGAGAAGTTTGAAAAGGCATATCTAACCGAACGTACTACTAGGAACTTGAATGATAAGTTTGATCCTTATGACATTGTTGAGGATAGGCTTACTTATATCGATGCGTAGGAGCACGACTACGAGTCTAGCTACAAGACTCTTAAATAAAGAAAAGCGCTTCGTGGGAGGCAACCCATGCTTAATTGTTTGCTTGTTAGTGTCATATGTCTTTTATTGATTGTTTATTCTCATGTTTAAATTTGTAAAATGATTTATTTTGTTTTAACCTCGCCTTAATTGCATATAAAAGTATTTTACATAAAGGATAAGTGTAGGAGGATTACACGTTTTCAAAAGAAACGTAAACATGAGAATAACAATTCACTAAAAGATATATATGTGTGTTTGTTCAGGTCAAATGCTTGTATCGAGTCATAATGGATATTTTGCGTAAATTTTTCCAGATTCTAAAGATATAAATTTTCCGAATTTTTTTCGAAAATCGCAGACCGCTTTTGTCGATCGCAACCGACGGCATCGTGAAGGAGTAAAACAACAGTTACTTTTTCTCGTTTTGAGCTATTTAAAATTTTTGGAATTTTCGTGTCTTAATTTTCCGTAAATTTCAGTAAACATCCATTCCACAAGCATTATATCCTAGTTTAAATCGAGTCTTATATATATTATTACCGCCGATTTTACGCAAAGGTTTCGTTTGTTTTCTTCAAGTGTGCAGGTTTAATTTATCACGAAGAAGTTACATAAGATTGGAAGGAGTTTTTCACGCATAAATTCTTCTTGGAAAGGATTTAACCACTACTTCACACACGGATCCTACCGAGCTAATCAGGGGAGTACTAGTTTCTTTCGGTTTTAATTACCTTCCATTATCATAACTTTGAAACTTTGGGAACATTGGGGACAATGTTCGGTTTAAATAGTGGAGGAAAATAAAGCGGAACTTTGAAACTATGTTTATCCTTGAATGTTTGCTTTGTCCAATTGTATTTGTGTAATAAACCATGAGAAAATGTCGGTTAGGGTAATTTTGGCACCATGATTCGTTGGTTTGTGAGTGGTGAAAAACACAATATCAATATATCAAATTAACCGTAAAACCCGACAAATTAACCTTTTAGGAAAAGGGTTAACGTGCCAAATCTTACGGGTGTGATAAAAGTGATACCGGAAAAGTGATTTCCCGGGTCGTGTCCCAACGAGGTGTGAATGGAAGGATTCGTTGAGTTTTGTGATTTATAACTTGAATTGGTTTCGAAGATTTGTTTGATTTGAATTACGTTTTCTACGAATTAATTAACGGGAAGGTAATTAAGGCAAGGAAAACCTAATAAACTACAAATTAACTACTACTAAGCCTAAGGAATGATAAAACGAAGCTAAACTAAGTCCTAGGGTGCTAAAACTAAAAATCGTAAAAAAAGCAACCACCCGAGCCAAAAACGTAAAACTTTTGAAATTTAAAGGCAACGGGTGTGAAATCAATTTTACTACGTTCTAATTAACTAAAAATAATTTTAGAAAAAAGCCGGGAATTTTTTCGACTTTTAAAATAATTACTACGAATTAAAATCTAATTTACTCTAATTAAATGATTAAAAATAGTAAACATTTTGAGAAAAAACTGAAAAAATCACAAAATCTACTTTAAAGGTTGCTGAACTTAAGAAAAATAAAAAAGGCGGTGGTTGCTTTATGAAATAAACCGGAAAAAAGCTAAAAGAGCTTATAGTTAAAACTGCGCAAAGTGTCCTTAAGTTAATTGTGCATGAAAATAACGAGACAAGTCCCAAGGGCGCTGGTTTGGTGTGTTGGTTTGTGGTCATGTGCTTTGAGTGGGAGAGACGGGTTCGAGTCCCACCACCACCCCTTTTTGAAACATTTTTTTTAATTCGCTTGTTGGGATTCAAGTTGAAAGTAAAATAAGCACTTTTTGTGAAAACCTTTTTCTAGAAAAGCTTAAATAGTGATATTACACTTATCCACAAACTTTGAAGACAAAAACTCCTTTTAAATAAGCACTACCAAACACCACTTCAACTTATTTGAGCAAAGAAAGGGACCAAGTGAATCTTTTTAAAAAGGTACTCCTACATGATATTCAACAAGCACTTCAATTCTAGCAATCACACAATGAATTTACTACCTAAATGAGGAATAAGCAGATGGCTTTAAGCTACTCTAAGGAAGTCCTAAACAAACTAATGAAATAAGTGGAAAGCAATGGTATAAGCAATGGGAATCCTAAGCTAAAGATATATTAAGCTAAACTAGCATTAAGCAAATAAGGAGTAAATAAGCTGAAGAGTAAAAAAAAAACAATGTGACTGTGATCGCAGTCGAGACACAAACTTAAGGTGGCTTGTTTTGTGCTTAATTTTAAGCTCCTAAGATCTTCAAAACAAGGACAAGCTACATGAAATTCAAGTTAGCATAGCAAGAGTTCAAAATAAGCTGATAGGGGGCCAAGAAAGAGCTTTTACGACCTTATAAATAAGTCGAAAATATCAAATCAACCACGGCACGTAATGTATAAATGGCCAACCCACCCACTTTGACCCATTAGAGACCTAGTAAAACATTTTTTGATTTTTTCTCTTTGACCCAAATTAGATAAGCTCTTGAACTTGTTATTTTTATTTTTATAAATTTTTATCTCACTTAAAACCGGACTAAACTTGTTAAAAGAAATCGCAAAAACTTTTTTTTTTTTTTTGAACCAGATAAAACTTAAATGTTTGAATACTTGGAAAACGCTTTACCAACTCAATCAACTGATCTTAGGAACTTAAAGTAGGTTTGACTTCATGGTCAAAGTGGGTAAAACCACTTTGACCCATTTAAAATCTTAAACCAAACAATCCTTAAATAGGAGATTTCATAAAACTTATTTTCAAAACCCGAACTTGGATTCTCTTTAGTTAAGAATCGATTTGAGACTAAAATGAAGCTTAATTTCATCGATTAGAATATGTGAAAACACAAAATAACGGAAAATGCTTATTTATAGGCTAAGCAGACAAGTTAAGGAAAAGAACTTTTCATTCATTGAACCGAAAACATTACAACTAATTGAAAATACATTTAAAACTAAAAACTTGGTAAAAATGACTTTAAAAAAAACTAAGACAAGGGTGCCTTTGAAGGCTACAATGATAAGCTATTTATACTAAGCCTAAGATTAGGTCTTCAATCTCTTCTTTGTGCTTCTTCCGAGGCGAGAAGCCAAAATCCTTTGTGTGCTTTCTTCACTTCATCTTGGCCCTTGATTAAGTAGGTACAAGTGAGTATAAATCGAGCCATCCATTGAGCTTTTGAGCCCGGATTGCCATCGTGGCACACCTTGGGAGTAGGAGGAATAGGATAGTGGGTTTGGGATACGGGTTAACGGGTAAAGGCTCGAGGTGAGGAGGTTGAGTGTTTTGGGGTGTGGGATGATGTTGGGTAAGAGGGAGATATCCGGGTTTTGGGAAAAGGATGAAGAAGGTCAAACAATGCTGGAGGGAAAAGAAGAGTAATGGGTCGGGTTATTTTGTTCTTGGGTTGGGAAAGGTTTAAAAGGGTTTTGTAAAATAAGAAAAAGTGTTTTATTAAAAGTATTTTGGTTTTAAAAGTTTTGTATTTTTTTTTTTTTTTTTTGAAACATAAAAACTATTTAGGAAAATGAATTTTTACAAAAATTGGTTTTTGAGGTGAATTGGGATTTATTTTTGGATTCTTGGTTTTGACGGGAAAAATGGGTATTTGGGTGTCGGGAAAGGATAATTTGGAAATTTTTGATTATGGGATAGGTTTCAATACGGTTTTCCCAAACCCACTCTAAAACGTGTCCCGGTCTTCAATTGATCAATGATCGTATAAAATCGCATCCCAAGAACGACTTCTCAAAGACTTTCGATCTTGGCTTGATTTTTGTCCGTTTACCTGTTTTCAATCCTTTTGTACCGAAAGACATAAAACACACTCAGAGGATATTTTGACGATTTTGATCATATTAGGGTGTTTTAGTCATTTTGTGGTCTTAGATGGGTAAAACGATGAGTGAATAAGCACTCATCACACCAAATTTAAAATTTTCATGATATATAGGGTGGGCCATTAGTCTTAACAAAAGCGCCTCACGGATAGGAAGTTGCATGACTAGCACAAAACCCTTTACCACCTAAATTCCACCCAAAATGTGAGGATCGCCTTAGATTAGTAGGAATTAAAAGCATTCATCTTCAATGCTTAGAGTGTGAACCGTAGTATATTAGATTCTAGAACTTGTTTTGTGATGCATTCCGAGATCGCAAGTAAGACTACACTTGTGTGGTTAGGAATAAATAAATGATAAGAGGCATTAGGATAACCCTTGTTTGATACGTAATATAATTACTTCTTCCACATTGGTTGAGTAATTCCCACACCATTTGCGTTGTACTCATCTTTAGTACACGATACCCCTAGTTAACCCTCGAGCCTATCCTTTTCGCGGTTCTCGTGATGTTTCGGTTTTTCCGAATATCAATGAAGAGCATTGTTTACACCCCACCCCCAAATATACACCCAAATCGCCTTTAGCCTACCCTCGTATGCACTCACTTTTAGTGCATTATTGTTATCACCTTAAACCCTTAGTTCAATTATCTAGTTGTTTGCATGAGTTGCTAAGTCGAGTCATATCCTTTGTATACGCTTTGGGACGATTGGGATTCATGGGAAAAGTTAAAGTTTATGAAATGACGGAAGGGAACGTTAAATTCAAAATCCTTTGTTTATGTAATAATGTACCCCAAGTGTTTTGATCTTTTCAATTCGGTCAAATTAGTGTTAGAATAATAAAACTCAAGTGTAGGGATGTGCCTATAAATCCCTATCATTTTGATGTTACCGTAGAGGATGGTAGAGTAAAAGTGTATGAAAAAAAAAAAAAAAAAAAAAAAAAGAAAAGAAAAAAAAAAATAGAGTGAAAAAATATATATATATATATATATATAAAAAAAATACGGCTACCATCCTACATCTATCCTTTAAATTTATGTTTGTTTATTTCGCTTAGCTAGAGTTTAGAGTGTCAAGTCTTGGCTTAGCAACGCCATTCTTCGTATGCTTGTAACATAAGAGATTTTTGACTTGACACCACTATATAGCCTATCCCACCAAACCCTTTGTTTCCTACCGTAGCCTAACATTACAACCCTTTAAAGACCTCTTTGATAGTCTTTCCTAGGTGCTTACGCCAAAGCGATGGAGGTTTGATCTATTCTCAAGCCTATGGTAATCTATGTACTAGGACCGGTTAATGAGTGTTTATCTTCCATTTCAATTTGTTATATTTCATACAACCGAGAGATGTGAGTATCCAAACACCCCATGTGAGGTGTTAGTATGTGATTTCCGTGCTTGTTATGACTTTCATGGGCTTATATGTGTTGTGGACCGCTTTGAACGAATGCTTCATGACCCCTAACTTATAAATTAATTGGCTAAAGCACATTTGCTTGAGGACAAGCAAATACCAAGTGTAGGGATATTTGATAAGGTTTTAAAGGTACATTTTGAGGGTCGTTTAAGCCCTTATTTGATCACTTTTGTATCCGTTATTGCTTAATATCGCTCCTTTTCACTTTTTAGGTCTCTTGAAGGCAAAATGCTGGAATGGCACTTATTTGACGAAAAGGCGAATATACGAAGAAAATGGCCAAAGTCGAATCGAGACACTCAAAGTCACTTGAAAACATAAGGTGGCGTCAGTGTTAATGCGACGCCGTCGGAGGATTTTGTGACGGACGAAGCCAAAACTCCTATTTTCAAGCGACGACGCCAAGTTATAAAAGAGTAGGTCGTCGTAACTCGGACGGCCTAGATGTAATCCGACGGTGTCGGTCAAGAGACGACGTCACAAGCATAAGGTGACGCCGTCGCAAGTCTAACGTGGCCAAGATTTAAACCCTAATGACGGCGACACGACGGCGTCCAAAACATAAGGTGACGCCACATATGTAATATTATATATAAAATCCGAATTTTTCAAGATTTGGTGTGTAGTCTTTTGGAGTAAAACCTAAACCGAACCAAGGTGTTTTGTACAAGATTTTAGGGTTCCAAACCCTATTTTACACCAAGATAAGTGTTTTACTTCATTAATAGAATTATGTCTTTGATTATTTGTGTGTGTTTGCATGTTCTCCATGTCCCGCTAATTTACTTGTGTGTTTGCTTAAGGAATATGAAACTTGATTATTGAATATTGATTGGTTGTCTCTTATCTTAGTTGATTAATGATCTAGTAATGCGATAGGTCATTCGTTGTGTACTTAATGCTTGATTAAATCTTTGTGAACCTTAGAATATGACTCCTTGAGTAGTTGTAAGCTAAACCATCCAAAGAGTGCCTTAGAGTAAGAGTTTATTATCCCTAGTGGGTTTTGTAGACGAGACCCTTTGGTAAGTTCAAAGAGTTAGGAGAAACGATACCTACAACCTTAGACACACAACGCAACTAGGAATAAGGACGTGACAATTCAACCACCAATAGGAGATAATTAAGGAGCAAAAAACCTAAGTAAACACATCTTTAAACTATCATACGAGCACACATTAATTAGACATAGACTACATACACCTTAGATTAGATAATTAGATAAGTAGAATAATCCAGAAATACCAACCCCCTCAAATTCAAACCCGAGATTCGTACCTTTCCTTTCCTTAAAAAATATAAAAGATAAAAATAATCTTCCTCAACCCCAACCTTAGCGTAGTAACTTCTCACTAGCATTCCTATTCTCCTGAGAACGATATCAATACCCGTGGCTTACCCTAATACTACACTACAACGATTAGGTTCACCGCTAGGGTGTTGAAAAACTGCTTTCGACGAAAAGGAAGTTCCTTTGACCCCGAACGGCGTGTGGCGTTATCAAATATCATAAACGAAACAAAGTCAAGGATAAGAAAGTCATGAGAAATCCCTACCGAAAAGGGATAGAGTATCCGTACCTTAGCAAAGAAAGCAAATGGAAATGTGAGCACGAAGAAATAACGTCACGCCTTCTTCAACGAATCTACACGGATTACGGTTCAGATAATACTTATTAGCTCATTTAAGTCATAACGGATTTATTGCTTATATGAATCGTATTACATATTTTTTAGAGTTATTGCGTATTCTCATTTTAGTAATGGACCGAATTAAAATACTTTAGGGTAATAATCATTAATTAGCCAAACTTAGGGGTTACAAATGATAAATGCTAAACTTAAAGGTTTTAATATGATAAATATCCTACTTGAGGGCTTTATATGTCAATTTATAAGGTCTGTGGTTTGCAACGTAATAAAAATATTTTCTTTTATATTTAATTTTAATCTTCCATTGCAATTTCGTAAGAGATCTTCAAAATTTGCAACGTAAGTGTAACGAAAAAATAAATACATATAAAAGAAATGAACTATAATAAAACTTTCTATAAATTAATAATGTTAGGACCAAAATATTTTATTAATTTAACGAGATATTATTATATGGATATTAATAATTTATTAATTTAAAGAAGTTTTACGTTTGCCTTTAAATTTTTAAGTCAAATATACTAGTTACAATGTACACTAGTTAACACTAATAAATTTCCAATGCATTGAAAAAATTAATAAACATATACTAATGAATGTTACGAGGTTCAAGCCATTGAAAAAATTATCAATTTATAGTTTCGTTGGACTAATATATATATATATATATATATATATATATATATATATATATATATATATATATATATATATATATATATATATATATATATATATATATATACCGGGTTGTAAAAATTATTATTTTATTATTTTATCGACGTATGGAAATTCAGAATTATGCCCAAACTAGGATTGAATAAATTATTAATTTTATCGGCGTTATTAATTTATCGAAATTAGTTTACAAAATTTGGTTACAATAGGTCGATCGATGCAAGAATCGATCGTCCTTGATGTGAGGGATCGATCGTCCAATCTATTTCACACAACTTGGTCGCCCTCACGGTCGAGTATTTCAAACGTTTATGTCAAAAACTTACCGTTTATATGCAACGATTTAAAAAAATAAATAAATAAATAAATAAAATTACCTTTATAAATACACAATACAAACACACTTCAATCCACAAATCTATTTCACACAATTCAAACTCAAAATACTTCTCAACACAAGATTTAATATGGCCACCGTCTCCCCATTCCGCTGAAGATATGCAAGTCGCTCAAAATCAATGCAATAACGACGACGAGGCTCGAAAACGCTATTATGTTGCCATCGAATTGTTTGACCGCGCTGGCGCGGAGAAGGAACATATGAGAGAAAACTACATGAGTTGCAACGACATTACGCCCGAATCGAAAACCGCGATCGACAAATTTTTGAAAGATCGCCCGCAAAGATCGCGAGATTGTCGATGTTGTGGCGGTGTGTTCAAAAGGTATCGGACAACATCGGACCAAAATCAATTGGGCTATCGGAGAACAAAACGATGGTGTAGGTGCATCAACTCGACTACCAACTTCGAGCTACACGGGAGCTCTGCAGACGAGGAAGATTTGGCCGCATCGGCGGATCTGACGGCTATCGACTCCTCAGATGACTACGCACGCGGGAAAGATTGATTAGATTTAGATTTATGATTTATGATTTCAGATCGCTTTTATATTTAATATATTATTGTTTTATTTAGTATTGTAACATTTTAATTATTAATGAAAATTTATTTTGTGTTAAAATGTTTTTTTTTTTTTTTTTTTTTTTAAACGAACTTGGTGCGCTTTCTCGGAAGACATAATCGCCAAAGCGTCATTTGGAGAGAAAGTTCGACGCGGGTGAAAAGTAAAGGATTGAATTTTACTTCTGAAGAGCCTAAAGGTTTTATCGTAATACTTTTGCAAATGAGTTGCAACCGTTTTATGCCGTTGTTATGCGGTTGGTAATTCATTACAAGTGGTTGCAAATGTGCAACGAAAATTTACCGTTGCAAAATTTCGTTTGTGTAGTACTGCATAGAGAGAAGTATCGTGTAGGGACGACGCTTTCAATCGTTGTTTTTGATCGGGATAGACTGTGGTATCTCAGAAGCTGCTAGTAGCCGCCACATATGACTACTTAATCTTTATCTTATTCTATTTCATGTTGTATCGTATTTTATAACTTGAAGAAGACAAATGCAAATAAAACATATTTCAATTATATCATTTGTCAACTTATAATTTCGCTTAGTAATTTCGTATTTAAATGTCATATTGTTCGTTCAAAAAAAGGACATATTCTTCATTTTAGTTTGTTGTTTCTCATCACATACATATATATATAATTTTCATATGATTAATTAATACTTTCTCCGTCTCATATTTATTGTTCATATTGTCATTTTGAATTATCCTAAATTAATTGTACACTTTTAAAATAAAATATAGATCAATTTTATCATATTATCCTTATATGAGCGTTATTATTACAAACTTTAAACAAGTTATTCCCTCCGCCTCAAAATTTAAGTCTCTTTTGACTTTTCAATTAAACTTTGACCTTAAATATTTTGTTTATATTATATAATACTTAATTTAAAATTATATCAATGATAAATACATTTAAAACATAATCCATTCATATATTTTGCAGATTAAGATCAGATAATACAAATAAAAATATTCGGCGTCAAATGGATTTAAAAGTTTAAACGAACTTAAATTTTAGGACGGGGTAGTATAAATTAAAGAGTAAATTGCATTTTTGGTCCCTGAGGTTTGGCCAAATTGCATGTTCGGTCTCAATCCTTTTGAAAGTGCAATGGACGCCCCCAAAATGAAGTTTGAGCTGCATGTTTGGTCCCCGGGCCCAGACGTTGTTATTGTTGCTCCGTTAGTCACCCCTGTGCTATGCACACGAGGGTGTTTTAGTCTTTTCACCCCACTAAAATCCAAATACCCACCCAAACTCCACACAATCTACTTTTATATCACAATCTCTTTTACTTCTGCTACTTAACCATTTTCATCTAAGAAACCTTAATTACTCTCACTCCCAATCTTCTTTCAATCATATGACTGCAAAAACAATCCTTGAAGTTTGACAATATAAAATGGCAAATGGAATTGAGAGTGGTATTTTCAAAGTCGCGAAGATTTTGATCCTTATATGCGTTATGGTAACAACTTGAATTTGTTTTACTCATTTTTTGTTGTCATTTGATTATTTTAATAACTTAAATTCTGATAATGTTTTTTATTAAACAACCAATCATCTTCACATTTTCTCAATGAAGGTTCATCATGGTGGAAGGTTTACAAAGATACCTAATATTAAGTATGTTAATGGTAAGGTTCAATACGTGGATATGGTAGATAGTGAACACCTTACAGTTGAGGTGGTTAATTCCATTGTTAGGATGTTAAAATATGATCGTGAGAAAATTATGTTTTATCATTTCAAGATACCTAGGAAAACCTTAGACTGGGGACTTAGAGCATTGGCTTCTAATGTTGATATTGTCAACTTGATTAAATATGTTTCAAAGCATAAGGTTATAGAAGTTTACATTGAACATCATGAAACCACAGTTGAGTCATTTTACAAAACTGTGTTTAGGGAAGGAGTAGTAATTAAGGAGATAGAAGATGATGTTGATATGATTTGGAACAACTTAATGTTAAGAAAAATATTGTTCTAAAAAGCGATTGGCTATCGAGTGGATTAATGAGGTTAATGATGAGCATGTTAGATGCGATGGGGTTAAATGAGTATGTTAGTGATGAAGTAGGTAAAATGATCATGTTAGTAATGAGCGGGGTAGTGATGTTAACATAGATGTGGATATGGTAGATAAGGAAGGTATACATGTTAGTAATGAGGTGGTAGTAATAATGAAACGATGTGGATATGGCGATGAGGAAGGTGTAAATGATGATGTTAGTAATCAGCAGGCTAGTGATAATGAAGGTGATGTGAATATGCCAGATGATGAAGGTATAAATGATGATGTTAGTAATCAGCAGGGTATTGATATTGAAGGTGTAACGATATTGTAGATGAGGAACACATCATAGATGAAGTTGAGGTTATTATGAGTGGCTTTAGTTTTATGTTGATGAACAAGATGAAATTGGGGCTAATGTTGATCCAATCCATAATGAAGTTAATGTAACATAAAATGATATAGAGGTTATAGACTTTGATTCTTATGATAGTGATGTTGGTGATGACGAGAATAGGGTAAGGAGATCAAAAGTTAGGAAGTTAAAGAAAGAAGGAAAAAGTTGTTGCACAAAGTAGAGTGCGAACTTTTTCTTTGTTGTCTGAGGACTTTCCCAATAAGGAAGTGGCTAAGAATAGAATTAAGGCACACATTGTAGACAAGGAGAAACATTGCTTACAAAAAATGATGGTGCGAGGCGTAGGGAAAATTGTCTTGGGACCATTCCAAGTTTGGGTAGTGATGGACAAGAGGAATCTCGGAAAGCATAAGAAAAGAAAATATGTTCAATTCGCCATGTTGAGTAGTCAAAAGGGTAAGAATATTGTAAAGGGAAAAAGTAAGGGCAAAAATATAATTGAACAAAGTAACGAGGACAATAAATGTCCTTGGGCTTTGTATATCCACTATGTCACAGATACTCAAAAATGGGTGGTTAAGACATTCAAGGATGAACATAAATGTCTTTTGTCTAGAAACATCATAGCCTGCACTTCTACTTTTCATTCTTCACATGTTGTAGATCTGATCCAGTTGAATCCTGAAATGTCAACTAAGGCTATACAATATCAAATGCAGAAACAGATTCATGTTGGTGTTTCCATCCATAAAGCTTTTAGAGCAAAAGCAAAGGCATAGGATGCTTTAAAGGGTGATGCTCAAGTTCAATATGGTTTGCTGAGAGATTATGTTTTAGAATTGCAAAGGTGTAATCCCAACACAACAATTAAGAAAGAATATCATGAATCTACAACTCGGTTGTTTAGAAGGATTTATGTCTGCTTTGGGATCTTTGAAATATGGGGTTCAAAGTCGGTGTTAGGAAATTATTGGGTTTAGATGGAGCATTCATGAAAGGTCAATATCCTCGTCAACTATTAACAAATTGTAGCAGTGGATGGGAATCATGGTATCGATCATGTGGCTTATGGAATAGTTGAGTCTGAATCTTTCCATTCTTGGTTATGGTTCTTGGCACAACTTGGGAGTGACTTGGATTTAGACCGCAACTCCAACTTCACATTCATAATCGACAGCGTAAGGTACAATTCATTCATTCTTTATTTATTACATTACAATAACATTATGTTGATTAAGTGTTGTAATATTTTCCACTATCTTTTAATGGCGGGGATTGTTACCAAAGAATCAAGAAGTTGTTTCAATCACGAGCATGGGTATTGGTCGATATAGCAATGAAAACATGAACTTGCTATGGAGAGGTGGAATATTTAAAGACATTTTGTGAAAAGCTACAAGTGAAACAACAATGGGAATTCAACAATGCAATGAATCAACAAGGGAATCAATATCAAGGCTTATGAATGGTTGAAAAAAATTCACCAGAAGGAGCAGATCCCGTTTTTTTGGTATGCAATCTTATCTTTAATTGTATAGTTGTATGTTATGGTCTTTATGTATTATATTTGATGCGTCCAAACAACAAGCTAAATCACTCAAACCAAACCACTCATGAATGGTCAATCGTAGAAACTTAAAACAGTTTAAGCACAAATGCAATGAAGTCCGGAGAGTATAGTGTTTCGTGTCGTTATGTCCCAACGAGCCGTGCGAGAATAGTCAGACGTTTAGTGATCGAGAAGATTTGAACAGATACAGAGATTTGATTGATTATAACTACAGAGAAAGCCAACAAATTACAACGGCTTAAATACAAATTAAAGAAAATTAAAAAGATAAAATCTATTAAATAAACGCTATCACTATTTTTACAATGATGTTTTTGTTTTTATGTTTTTATAAAACTGAAATAAAAACTACGCGACGTACAAATAAAAACGTGAAACTTACACAATATTAACCCTAAAAATATGAAAATGATATTTTTACAATCCTAATGATAAAAGAAAAATTTTAGAAAAAGAAAATTATTTTTATGACTATTATCCTAATTATTATTAATTTAAAACTATTTTTAACTATTAAATATTAACCTAAAATACAAGAAAATAGGAACTAAAGCTAGAAAAATAAAATTAAGACTTAGAAAAATCCAAAATATCAAAAAGAATTTTCAAAACTATTTTATATTTTTCTCGATTATTTTGTATTTTTATGAATTTTAAACTATTAAAACTAATTAAATTACTAAAATTACAAAATAAACTATGAAAAATCTGGAAAATTACTTTTTTACTTTTATATTTATCTAAACTTAAGAAAATGAAAAATTATTTTTTGAACCTTTTCGAATTTTTGTATTAAAAGCTAATTAAAAATGCTTAAAACTACTTTAAATTAAGAAAATAGCAAATCAACTTAGAAAATCTGAAAATTTCAGAAAACTCTAAAATTATATAAGGAATCTAAGAAAATTAGAAAAACAAGTGCTTATGTGGAGGAATGAAGAATCGATGCAAGTGCTTATTATTAAGCACTCCAAATAAGCCAAATGAACACCAATTTGAACCAACTGTTAATAGAAACTTAAATATGCAAAAGAACTAAACGCAACAGAATCAACAAGCTATAACCACAGAATCACAAGCTCAACAGATTTGGCTTTTGACTTAATAAGCTAAAACAGGATCTAGGGTACCAAGTTTGAGCTTGTGCACAAGACTAAAAATAAGTTGAAAAGGAAAAACAGAAATTGGAACTTAATCTAGACCTGGGTGAGAGTGTCTAAACCAAAAATCAGACCATGACTAGCTCTTATGAGCCCTATGCAACCTGCACAAGATCCGAGAAAACTCAAATGAATACCGAGACCGAAGATGTGGCACTTATGGCTTAAAGAGAGAGCATATTTGAGACCTTTAACAAAATTGCAAAATTCCACAAAATGCTTATAAGTAAAAAGACCGGTGAAGTTTCTAAAATGCCAAGGTTCACCGATATTGGCCAAAAGATGAGCTCATGAAAATCCATGCGGATGAGCCCAAAATGTTTTAGAATTTTGACTTTTGATAATATTTATGAACTTTGACCAAAATGGATTTTGAATCAAATTTTATGATCATTATTGATGTAATAAGGTGTGATAACACTAATGCAAGCCATGTTATTGACTTCTAAACACAAAACAATAATTTGCTAATCCTAAAATCACAACAAAGGCAGGTTGAGAATGATTTAGCTAAGATTTGACTTTTAGTGATTGCACCCAATTTATTGACTAAATGTGTGCTCAGTGAGCTTAAGAAACATGAACTAATAGAAGTTAACCATCGACTAGATCTTTAAGACAGATGGATCAGCAGAACCAAACACCCCTATATTAACTGCATTGCAAGCAAAATCAAGACTGACTACTGATCCAACATATAATTATGATCAAAATGACTTTAACTAATCTAAATACTACTTTTTGAACAGAATTTAACTACTTGTGACTACAAAAACTAATTAAACCATGAAACTAGAGAATGACTTACAATTATCCATAGCCACAATGGCTTGCAAACTATGAAACCAGGACCTCTAACCTATCCAATTCAACCCAAATGACTAAAATCCAACCCAACTCCATGTCTGAATCAACCCATTAACCATATCTGCACCATTGTTGCTTCCTGTTTGACTTATTTTGACCAAAATCCAAAGTTGCATGAAATTTAAGTGCAGGCTTACAAAAAGCTATTATGAGCTTATGTAAGCTTGTTTGACCTCATAAATAAGTCAATAAAGCTTATACATGAGATTTAGAAACCGAGAATTTTAACGATTGGAGATGAAATAATGAATTTGTAACATTGATCCGAATTGATACTTGAGTGAGTTCCAATACACTTAAACAAAGTTATTTGATACAATTAAACTTGAAAGTACAAATGAAAAGCTTTTTAAGTCTAAGAAATTTAAAATACGACATACATTGGAAAATAAAAATTAACTACTACTTTTCTCTTTGCTTCTCTTCCCTTTTTATACATCAAAGTAGCTCTCCACGTGTCTCTGATCAAATCCCAGCTTTAATCTCAACCCTAGGATCTCTAGAAATCATCTTGGCCATTTGATCATTTTTGGCGGGAAATGTTGGATTTGACTGTAGGGTCTGATATAGCACTAGGGGGTGGCATTTAATGTGGTGGTAAAAGTAGGTGAGTATGATGAGGAGGGGGTGGAAAGGTGAGGTGATGGTGGCTTGGGAGTTGCAGAGCAACTTGGAGGGAGGAAGGAGATAAGGTGGGCGGGTATTTCTGGCTTTTTGACTTTGTTTGACCAAGGAGTCCAAAATGAAAGGGTCACAGGGGTTATTGGCAGGGGTCATAAGGTGTTTTGATAAGGTCCACATGGTTTAAAGGATTTAATATGACAAGGACCTTATTGCAATTTCTGAAAAGACCAAGGACCAAACCTGTAATTTTCCAAACTTGTTTAAAGGGACCAAAATTGACAAGCTTTGAAAGTTTAGGACCTATTTTGTCATTATTGAAAGTTATGGGACCTAAGTTGTCATTTTTAAAGTTAAAGGACCAAAGTTGTAAATTTGTAAATTTAAATCTCAAGGACCGCTTTGACAACTTAAGAATCCTAGGGACTTTAAAATGATATTTCTCTTTATTTGGTTTTACCAGGACTGCTTTTTGACAACTTTTGAAACTTGGGGACTAAACCGCCAATTATGCAAAGTTTGCTCATTTTCATCCGATTTTGAACATTTTGCATCCGAAACATATAAAATGCAATTTTGGAATATTTTCGAGATTTTGATGCATTCGAGCATTTTAGATGTTTTGCGTTCAGATTGACTTAAAAATGATGAGTATTTACACACTCATCAATCCCCACACTAAACTATTGCTAGTCCCTAGCAATCTTTTGAGAAAAACATAATGGATTTGAATCTCTTTACTAAAAGCCATTACTCGGAGTAGCCAAATGTTTTAGTTCAAGTAAGAACCATGGTACATCGACAACCATGTGATTTTGAGCAAACCACCGCCTTCCAACTGATTTGATTTGTCTTTACCGAAGCCGCTTGCTCTGGACTAGCCAACTCTTAGATAAATTATCAATATTATCTTTGGTGAGCTGATTACCAATTATGGTTTTCCATCGCCTTTACCACAAGCCATAAACTTGCGGGCTAGCCAACTCTTCACTAATTAAAGATATGGTGAATAATACCATACAATTTTGGGCAAATTGCAAGTCGTCAACGGATTTGATATATCTTTACCAAGAGCCGCTTGTGCTCGGATTAGCCAATCCTTTTGTTTATTAGACAAGCGGATCGATAACCAAATGAGTAAGTCTGAACACTTACTCCAAAAAAAATTGGCCAAAATGGGGAATTAGTGGTATAATTACATGATAAAATTCGCAGAATTCCCCACACTTAGAAATGAATATTGCCTCAATATTCAAAGCACCCCATGGTTATGCCAAACATAGAACGTAAAGGGAAATACTACTACCATTATTTAGCAAGATGATTTTTTTTTTTTTTTTTTTTTGAAACACTTATATACACAACATGTGGGCAACCCCCACACTAGGTGGTAGAAAGTAGAAAGAAGAAGCTAAACCGCAAGTTTTGTCACACAAGCTAGCCACTTGTGAATGGCTAACCGAATAAACTTGAGATTTCGTAAATATGGGTGAAAACCCATATGGCATGCTCTTTTTTTGATTCCCGAGTCGCTAGCTTGACTCGACCCAATTCATTTGTTCTTGGGAAAGTAATGTGGAAAACCAATCTCGATCGGACTTTCGCTCACAATGTTAATAAACATATGAACATCGGAAAGTTCCACACCGACGAGATATAACCGCGTATTGTTAATAGTAGAAACTATAAGGGATGATACTGGGTCAAAGATGGTGTCCTCATTCCGAAAGAGAAAAGGAAAGAGCAACCACGCCATCTGTGAAGAATGGAACAAAGATATGCATGAGAATGCAAGTCCATTCCTCATCGAAAGAAGCAAATCACCATTCTTGACATTTTAAGCTTAAACTTGAAGCTTATATGGTGATTGTCGAAGATGTCCCGGGAGGGTGGGAAACGGTTCTTCAATCAATGATTTTCCGTAAAAGGATGTATCCCTCCGGATCAAAGTAAGTGTTATCAATTCTGTTGGAATTGACTCATCACTAAGAAATGCATCGACTTCATTCCAAAGTTGTCATCTTCCTCATCGGGGTGAGAGAAGGGATGGAAGAGTCGGAATAAGACTAGGAGATGATGGATCATTTTGAGCAATTCATCAATGGGAAGGATGTCTCCCATTGATCACAAATATCATCATCCAATTCGATGAAATCAAGAGAGTTTGGTTTCATCCACAGAGTTAACAAACTCGATGCGACAAACCGATTCGGAGGTGGGACAAGTGGTGTGCTCTTAGAGCTAGCAATTTCCACCACTTCCGATGAAGTCTCCGAATCTAGATCATCATCATCATCAAGAATACTCTTGACTTCCACAGTACAACTTTCAAACCATTTGTTTGAACCAGGTTGATTTTCAAAGCTTTGAGCTCAAGACGCTTTTGAAAACTCCTCTTAATCGTGAAATTTGAGAGTGTTGCATTGAATCTTCGATTTTTGATCAATTGTGGCAACACTGCTTGGTACTGAGGTTTGGAGTTCGGTTGATTTTTAACGCGAGCTCTTCGTTGTCAACCCGTATGGTCAACTCTTCAAGAAACACATCAATCGAGCACGACTGCTCTCAAGAAAGCTCTCCCAAGATGAGGGAACTCTAGGATCCGCATCGAAGTCTACTACAACAAAGTCCGTAGGAAAGTGAAACTTTCCCACTTTCATCACGACATCCCTGGCCATCCCAGTGGACGAGTTATGGTACGGTCCGCTAGCTCGAGTGTCATACAAGTGGATGAAAGTTTAGAAGAGATAGTTTCTTCCATACCGAGTGGCATGAGGTTAATGCTAGCGCCAAGATCGCCAAGCGGAGCATTGAACCATCCCAAGAAATCACACGGGATTAGAAATCGCCTGGTCTTCAAGCTTTGGGAAGCTTCGAGAAGGACCACCGAGCATTGCTCATTGAGAGGAGTTTTAGCCATCTCGATAGCTTGTCTTTGTTGGTCAAGAAGCCTTTAAGCGTGGATGCAAATTTAGGCATTAGAACGAGAGCATCAACGGCTTATATCAAAGTGTAGCTCATTGAAGATTTGGAAAATTTTTTCCATTTGCTCTTTGTTTTGTCTTTTTGCTTCTCATCATTCATTCTTGATGGGTAAGGAAGTCGACTAGACTTTTGAGCCGGATGGAAATGTTTTCGGCTCGTATCGTGTCTTCGAACTCGGGTTCGGACTTAAAGCTTGACCACCGGGTTGGACATGTGCGTACTTCGTGGGCTCGAGAATCGCACCTTGTCCGTTGTATCCTTGGTAACTTGACTCATTGCTCCTAGTGGAGGAGGCATCGAGTCGAAGGTCCATTGTGCGCCTTACCACTACGAGTGGTGACGGCTTTCAACCCGGATTGGGATTAGTAATTATATTGCTTGGGAGTCCTCCGTAAGATGATGAAGCTTGGTTCATATTCATGTTCATGAAACCGCTCATAATATTCTTCAACTCATTTGTCTCCGAGACATTGTGGTATCAATTTCCTTCTTTAACTCAACCCTCATGTTATTGATCCGAGTTTGCATTGAACGATGCTTGACTCAAGAATTTCATGAAGTCATTTGGTGGGGAGCATGAGAAGGTTGTTGATAACTTTCTTTGAGGTTGTAATTGTTCTGCTTTGATTATTGAAATTTTGTCCTTGATTCTAACAAAGCGATTTTGATTGCCATGGTTTTTCACAGAGGAAAACCAGTGGTGTCATACCGCTAGTGCACGGTAGTGAGGATCACCGTGGTCGGTATTGATTGTGGTTTACCG
Source organism: Chrysanthemum lavandulifolium (assembly GCA_022545495.1). Lineage (NCBI taxonomy): Eukaryota > Viridiplantae > Streptophyta > Magnoliopsida > Asterales > Asteraceae > Chrysanthemum > Chrysanthemum lavandulifolium. The sequence goes on from CM040244.1 coordinate 104,446,113, forward strand.
GGCTACGGAGCTTGGTAAAAGGAAGCATCGGTTGCTTGACAATCATAATACGCGCGTGGACCACTACAAGTTTCACACACCTTGTTTACGGCTTTGATTGGTTCTCGCTTATGAATTTCGCTTTTGATTTCTTAACATCCTTAATCATACAACGGATGGCATCCGTTAGAAGCTTATCTGAGTCGCTAACTCGTAAGAGTTAATGGATGTAGAAGCAGGAGTGTTAGAGTATTGACTTTGTTATGAAATAGGAACTTTTGATTTTGCTCGCAAATCTCAATCACATCTTTAGGCTTACGATTCAAGATATTGCCACCGGCGGTGATTCAAAGAATCTTGATCGCTACTGCTCAACCCATTATAAAAGATATTGACTTGTTGAGTCTGAATTCATGATGGGGGCATTTCCCGAGAGAGATCCTTGAATCTCTCCCATGCCTCTCTAAAGTTTTCATCGAAATTTTGACGAAATCCGTAAATTTCATTTTTAAGATTAGTCGTCTTTGATGGAGGAAAGAAATGATTGACAAACTTTGAACAAGTTCCTCCCAAGTTTCGATGGATCGAGGGGGTCTTTTTCCACCAACCGGCCGTCCCCTCAAGTGAGAATGGAAATAGCATCAACTTGATGACTTTTTACACATCCTTGTAATTGATAGTGAAGTCAACTTGTTAAACCAACGGATGTGCATACGGTCTTCTCGGTCAAACCCGTGGAATTGATTTGTAGACACAAGTTGGATCAAATGTGTCTTCAATTCAAAGTGATCGAATTGATTATCGGAAGAATGATGGCATCTCCATAACCTCGGTGGGTGCTTGGAGCATTTCGCCATAGTTCGCTCGTCTCGCCATTTTGTTTGAAATAGTACGAATCTCGGGTTCGACTATTTGGGGCAAAGACGCCCACGAACGTCGTCTAGGAATTTCGCTAGATCACGAAAAGGACTCAATGATCTAGAAGAACGAGCGCAAGATGACTAGAGTTAACTCTAAGAGATCTCGAGTTAAGGAAAGGAATTATGAAATTGGTGAAAATGGGTAAGAAGAATCTTTTGGGTTTTCGGTTCGACAAGTATATATAACAACAAATCCAATTAAAACAAGATCAAGCAAAACAACAAAGGAACTTAAACCAATAATCACAAGATGAGTGGCTTCTTTGAAAAAGGTACACCACTATCAAGGACACAAGGCAAGTTTTAAATCTTTGGTTCGGGAACTTATTATGGTCGCACCCCCGCTAGGTAGTGCAACGCCTTGGTTTCGTGGTAAGATTTTATGTTGTTATTATTAAACCTTTAAAACGACAAATCTTTTGTATTTTATATTTGATACATATATAGAAACAAAAGAAAAATATTTTGTGTTTTATACGCTTTGGTCATTTTGGGTTTTTGGATTTTATAAAAATATGGATATATATATAGATATAGATAGATGGTATGAACAAGGAGTGATTATTCAAATCACTAACTGCTAAACGTAGGATAATTAGCACTGACTCCACAGCGGCGCCTAAATTTGATCGCGCGAGCAAACAACAAGTTTAAATCACTCAAACCACCCACATGAATGGTCGACCGAAGAAACTTAAACAGTTTAAGCACAAATGCAATGAAGTCCGTGAGAGTATAGTGTTTCCCAGTCGTTATGTCCCAACGAGCCGCAAGCGATAATAGTCGACGTTTAGTGATCGAGAAGATTTGAGCAGACATGTAGATTTGATCGATTATAACTACGAGAAAGCCAACAAATTACAACGGCTTAAATACAAATTAAAGAAAATTAAAAGATAAAATCTATTAAATAAACGCTATCACTATTTTTACAATGATGTTTTTGTTTTTATGTTTTATAAACCTGAAATAAAACTACGCGACGTCTGAATAAAAACGTGAAACTTACACAATATTAACCCTAAAAATATGAAATGATATTTTACAATCCTAATGATAAAAGAAAATTTTAGAAAAAGAAAATTATTTTTATGACTATTATCCTAATTATTATTAATTTAAAACTATTTTTAACTATTAAATATTAACCTAAAATACAAGAAAATAGGAACTAAAGCTAGAAAAATAAAATTAAGACTTAGAAAAATCCAAAATATCAAAAAAGAATTTTCAAAACTATTTTTATATTTTTCTGATTATTTTTGTATTTTTTATGAATTTTAAACTATTAAAAACTAATTAAATTACTAAAAATTACAAAATAAACTATGAAAAATCTGGAAAATTACTTTTTACTTTTTATATTTATCTAAACTTAAGAAAAATGAAAAATTATTTTTTGAACCTTTTCCGAATTTTTGTATTAAAAGCTAATTAAAATGCTTAAAACTACTTTAAATTAAGAAAATAGCAAATCAACTTAGAAAAATCTGAAAATTTCAGGAAAACTCTAAAATTATATAAGGAATCTAAGAAAATTAGAAAACAAGTGCTTATGTGGAGGAATGAAGAATCGATGCAAGTGCTTATTATTAAGACTCCAAATAAGCCAAATGAACACCAATTTGAACCAATGCTAATGTAAACTTAAATATGCAAAAGAACTAAACCGCAACAGATCAACAAGCTATAACCACAGAATCACAAGCTCAACAGATTTGGCTTTTGACTTAATAAGCTAAAACAGGATCTAGGGTACCAAGTTCGAGCTTGCACAAGACTAAAAATAAGTTGAAAAGGAAAACAGAAATTGGAACTTAATCTAGACACGGGTGAGAGTGTCTAAACCAAAAATCGGACCATGACTAGCTCTTATAAGCCCTATGCAACCTTGCACAAGATCCGAGAAAACTCGGTGAATACCGAGACCAAAGTGATGTGGCACTTATGGCCTAAAGAGGAGCATATTTGAGACCTTTAACAAAATTGCAAAATTCCACAAAAATGCTTATAAGTAAAAAGACCAGTGAAGTTTCTAAAATGCCAAGGTTCACCGATATTGGCAAAAGATGAGCTCATGAAAATCCATGCATTTGAGCCCAAAAGATTTTAAAGAATTTTGACTTTTGATAATATTTATGAACTTTGACCAAAATGGATTTTGAATCAAATTTTATGATCATTATTGATGTAATAAGGTGTGATAACACTAATGCAAGCCATGTTATTGACTTCTAAACACAAAACAATAATTTGCCAATCCTAAAATCACAACAGTGAGCAGTTGAGAATGATTTAGCTAAGATTTGACTTTTAGTGATTGCAGACCCAATTTATTGACTAAATGTGTGCTCAAGTGAGCTTAAGAAACATGAACTAATAGAAGTTAACCACTGACTAGATCTTTAAGACAGATGGATCAACAGAACCAAACACCCCTATATTAACTGCATTGCAAGCAAAATCAAGACTGACTACTGATCCAACATATAATTATGATCAAAATGACTTTAACTAATCTAAATACTACTTTTGAATGAATTTAACTACTTGTGACTACAAAACTAATTAAACCATGAAACTAGAGAATGACTTACAATTATCCATAGCCACAATGGCTTGCAAACTATGAAACCAGACTCTAACCTATCCAATTCAACCCAAATGACTAAAATCCAACCCAACTCCATGTCTCGAATCAACCCATTAACCATATACGCACCATTGTTGCTTCTGTTTGACTTATTTTGACCAAAATCCAAAGTTGCATGAAATTTAAGCGCAGCTTACAAAAAGCTATTATGAGCTTATGTAAGCTTGTTTGACTCATAAATAAGTTGAATAAAGCTTATACATGAGATTTAAAACCGAGAATTTTAACAATGGAGATGAAATACTAATTTGTAACATTGATCGAATTGATACTTGAAGTGAGTCCAATACACTTAAACAAAGTTATTTGATACAATTAAACTTGAAAGTACAAATGAAAAGCTTTTAAGTCTAAGAAATTTAAAATACGACATACATTGGAAAATAAAATTAACTACTACTTTTCTCTTGCTTCTCTTCCTTTTTATACATCAAAGTAGCTCTCACGTGTCTCGATCAAATCCCACTTTAATCTCAACCCTAGGATCTCTAGAAATCATCTTGGCCATTTGATCATTTTGGCGGAAATGTTGGATTCGATCGTAGGGTCCGATATAGACTAGGGGGTGCATTTAATGTGGTGGTAAAGTAGCGAGTATGATGAGGAGGGGTGGAAGTGAAAGGTGATGGTGGCGGGAGTTGCAGAGCAACTTGGAGGAGGAAGGAGATAAGGTGGGCGGGTATTTCGGCTTTTGACTTTGTTCGACCAAGGAGTCCAAAATGAAAGGGTCACAGGGTTATCAGTGGCGAAGTCATAAGGTGTTTTGATAAGGTCCATGGTTTAAAGGATTTAATATGACAAGGACCTTATTGCAATTTCTGAAAAGACCAAGGACCAAACCTGTAATTTTCCAAACTTGTTTAAAGGGACCAAAATTGACAAGCTTTGAAAGTTTAGGGACCTATTTTGTCATTATTGAAAGTTAAGGGACCTAAGTTGTCATTTTTTAAAGTTAAAGGACCAAAGTTGTAAATTTGTAAATTTAAATCTCAGGACCAGTTTGACAACTTAAGAATCCTAGGGACTTTAAAATGATATTTCTTTATTTGGTTTTACGTGGACTGCTTTTGATAACTTTTGAAACTTGGGGACTAAAGCGCCAATTATGCAAAGTTTGCTCATTTTCATCTCGATTTGAACATTTTGCATCCGAAACATATAAATGCAATTTTGGAATATTTTCAGATTTTGATGCATTTCGAGCATTTTTAGATGTTTTCAGTCAGATTGATTTAAAACGATGAAGATTATACACTCATCAATATTCTTATATAAAATCATATACAATATGATGGTATAGCACATGTGATTTACTTATCGACAACATATGTGATGTTTTCAATAGACAATTATTAGATGTTAGGGACTCACCAATCACATCCGCTTAGAGTATGTAAGAGTATCTAATGAAAAGGATTGTGATTGTGCAAAAGTTATTGAAAAATTCAAGGTCCACTTACTCCTCCCGCCACAATAATTTTTAATCAAATCAAAGAGGTTGATGTAAACTACATAGTGGAATGGAATGGTTTAGATTTATATCGTAAAAGGACCACGGTGATCGATGTTGTCAACTTAACCGACAGGAATTGTTCATGTGAAAGGGAAGTTTCGTATCCTTGCGACATATAGTAGCTGCATTCATGATATGGCGATCATGGAATGGATGTTGGATTACACGAAGATTGGGTACATCCCGCATATAGGTTAGATACTGGAGAAAACAATATTCCTTTAAGATAAACCTTGTGAATGGAAGGCACTTGTGGGGAAACATGATCGCCAACAACTTTGCTTCCACCCAAGTGAAGGTTTAGATTGTTAGGACACCCAAAAAGAAAGAAGAAAGGTGAGGTTGAAAGTGTGGTCACGGATGGAAGATGACTAGGAAAGGGCTACAAGTCACTTGTAATATCTCGCAGCGGAAAGGACAAACAAAGGAGATGCAAGATTGCATCTACAAGACAATCTCAACATCTTTAAATCGAACCTCAGTATCCGTAAGCCAACCATAGTCAAGTCACAAGTCGCAACTCAAGATCAAGGCTATATAAGTCACCCACATTAATTCAACATGTCAAGCCAAGTTCGCCTATGCTAGTCATCCACAACAATGCAACATGTCCGCAAGCCAAGTTCAAGCATTTACAAGCCAAGTAGGATATGGGATGGTGGTCGAGAATAACAAAAAGAGTGCCAATGATGTTCGACTCCACAAAACAAGCTACACATTCCGAACTCAACCAAGTGCGGCTACATGTCAAACCGGAGGCCAAACAAGTAGCCAGAGAATAACAAAGAAGAGTGCCAACAAATGTTTGACTCCACAAAGAAGCCTTGATGTATTTATTTTCCATTATCTTTGTTTCAAACACTTTAGTATGTTTCAGATTTGCACTATGATGTTTAAGTCTTTGCACTATGATGTTTCCACTATCTTTTTTTTCAAACACTTTATGAACTATATGTATGTTTGCAGTTTATGACTTATGGCACTTTATGATTTTATGTTTATTTTTGCTCTTTATGGTTTATGACTGTTATGTTTAAGTATTTGCACTTTAGAGTGTGTTTTTTGCACTTTATATTGACTGATAACATATGGAGTTTTGGCATTCACAACCAACTGTTAACATATGCACTTTGTTTAACACTTTATCTTTTAGCAGTCACAACAAACACAAAAATTAGGGTAGTTAACACATCATTCTTCATTGAAATACATAAGATAATACAAAACCAAATTAACCATTGCATCCTTTGGTCAATTCTTTCAAGTCAAACTAAAACCCTACATAAACAAATACACTAAAAAGATAATCCAACTGCAAATCAACCATTTCTTCAACCTTCCATTTTGAGCAACCAATGCATTGTTTGCTTGTTCAAGATGATTGCGTGCCTTTAGCAACCCAAGAATGATGTTCACTGCTCGAGCACACATTGGTGGATCCAACCAATCAAAAAACCCACAACCATCCTACGATCAATCATATTTTGAATTTTGATGTTAAAAGATGAAAAATCAAGTAAAATGACAACTTACAATTTGGGGCAAGAGTAAAACGACGACCGTGTTGAATCGAGTCTATGAGGTGCTAATTACAACACGCAAATTACAAAGGACAATACACCATTTTTGAGATTGAAATTATTAGGGTTAGGGTTTATTGGGATTGATTTGGGAATTTAAAATGGTAACGTTAGGTTCGGTGGGTTTATATAAAAGTTAGATTGTGTGGGGTTTGGGTGGGTATTTGGATTTTAGTGGGGTGAAAAGACTAAACCCTCGTGTGCATAGCACATGGGGTGACTAACGGAGCAAAGAATAACGCGATGGGCGGGGACCAAACATGCATTGAAACTTCATTTTGGGACGCCCATTGCACATTCAAAATGATTGGACCGAACATGCAATTTAGCCAAACCTCGAGGACCAAAAATGCAATTTACTCTAAATTAAATGGTTAAGGGTAAACTGCAAATGTAAAAAATAAGAAAAAGAAAAGTTGTACTTTATTTTGCTTATCAACAAATCCATACTTACTAAAAGATAAATCTCACCATTCATCTAGTTTGATCTAATGGTGGGATTAACCTAATTTAAAAGATAAACCCAAGTTCGTTTTTTTTCTTGTCTTTTTGTCTTTCTTTTATTTAAATATTTTTTTGTCTTTTATTTTAAATTCATGTCTTTTTTAATTTAATTCACGTTTTTCCTTTTTTTTTTTTTTAATTCACGCTTTTAATTAGCGCGTTTTTTTTTACGTTTTTAATTCACGTTTTTCTTCGCCCATACGTTTAGTCCTGCTTTCACACGTTTTCATCCTGTTGCTCGTTTTCACACATTTCGCCTGTTTTCGTCGTTTCATCGTTTTCGTCCATTTCATCGAGTTTCTTTCATTTCATATGTTTATCTGCTTTTAGACGTGTTTTACGCTTTCATAACGTATTCTTCTGCTTTCTTAAGTTTTCATTTGTTTACATTTAGATTAAACAACTTAAACAAGTTGATTTTGCTTTAAACACATTGTTATTTAGTGTACTTTTGTTTATTATTTAAGCTGTGATTGAATTTGTCTATTTAATGGATACATTGTGAGTATTTCAATAGGTTTTACAAAGGATTTAAAAATATTTATGGTTGATCAGTATAGAAGCTATGGTTAAACAAAGCACAACATCTTCATAAACAAATTGAAGAAGTTTCAAACACATGTTACATCACGGTGTATTACACGTGATATCACGGGTGATTTTACAAGTGATATCATCTGTGATATCACACGTGATATCATGCGTGATTTCGTGATATCATCTCGTGATTTCACAGTGATATCATCGTGATATCACATGATTCAACAAAATAGAAGAACATATATGTGATGTCATGTGATATCAAATTCTCTCAAAAGTTGAACATCATGAATGAGATACACAAAAAATTAGCAATAAAGTGTGGTAGTTAGTGGTTATTCAAAAAATCACAAGTGATATTTTGAATATTACAAAGTGATATTCAGAAAATCACAAGCGATATTCAAAATTTCACAGAATATCACTTGTGATAGTCCAAAACATATGAAAACGTAAGAAAACGGATGAAAACGTAAAAAACGGACGAATGCATATGAAAACGGACGAAAACGTATAAAAGCGTAAAAACACGTCTGAAAATGAACGAAAATGAAAGAAACCGGATGAAAACGGACCAAAACGTATGAAAACGGACGAAAATGAACGAAAACGGATGAATAATGGACGAAAACGTAAGAAAGCAGACAAAAAATGTATGAAAGAGGACGAAACGTACTAAAACGGACGAAAATTTACGAAATGTATGAAAACACGAAACGTATGAAAGCAAGAAAAAGAATTAAAAAGTTAAAACGTGAAGAAAAAAAAACGTTAGTAAATAAAGCGTGAATAAAAAAAAAAAAAAAAAAAAAAAAACAAAAGAAAAGACAAAAGAAAAGACGAAAAAAAACATAGACTTGTGCTTATCCATTAAATCTTGGGTTAATTTCAATAATTAGATCAAACTAGATGAATCATGAGGATTTATCCTGGTAAAGACAAAATAAGAAAGTAAGAAAATTCCTTTTTTATTGTAGACAAATATTTTAAAACAAGAGAAGTAATAGTTATCTCCAAGTAACCTATACTCAGATATTTTTATTATTTCATCCGTCCTTAAATAAACGCTCACTATCGACTTTCTAAGATTATTATTCAACTTCGATTAAATTATTTTGTTTGTGTATGTATACTGCAAAATATATGAATATATTGAGTTTTAATTGTATTTTTATTGGTATAATTTTCATCAAGTATTATATAACATAAACAAAATAATTTAAGGTGAAAGTTGAAAAAAGAAGACTTTAAAAGTCAATACTGAACATTTATTTAGGGACGGGAGGAGTAGTACAATTCTTCAATTTTAAAAAATGACATGTTGGGGTGCTGCACCCATATATAGCACGCAACTTGTTTTGCCAATGGATGTGTTTTGTGTTTATTAATGCCAACTAATTAACTCCACTTGATGAGTACTGAGTCTTTATATATACAAGCCAACCTTTTCCTATTCACAAACATCAAAAGACACACAATTATATATCATTCCTTCAGTTATCATATATATCTCCCGGCCAACTCAACTCATCAATTCTTCTTCTCTTCCAATAGGTGATGGATGAGAATTAAGCGAGTGAAGAGTCACTAAGAAAGATAGACAGAAAGTTAGTATTGCAATACATACACAACGAAAGAGCCGAAAGAAATTAAAGAGAAATACAAATAGAGCAAGATCGTCTGCTAGAGGCTCGCAGAGAGCGAGATACGTAAGAGCACAGATACAATTATCGAAGGAGAAAAAATGGCCGTTAAAGAAGATTATAGGAAAGACGAGAGATCATTAACCGTAACACCATCA